>RYFJ01000587.1:0-492903 GCA_003991445.1 Oryza meyeriana var. granulata
AAGAGAGAAGATCGTATGGTCTGCGGTGTAGGAGCCGATCCGGACGTTGTCTTTGCGAACATCGACAGATAGCTTGGGTCGAAGCACTCAGTTGGAACGTCGCGTAGTTCGGATCATCCTGCAATATAAATAGAGAAAAATAGTTATTAAAAAAATAGTACGAACAAAGAAAAAAATTTAGGATTTTTTTTTGTACCTGTAGAGCACCGAGAGGCTGTAAGCTGATTAGCTATGGAAAAGTGGGAAATGTTTAATTTAGACAAAATTTGTCTAAATCAAAAATTTTGAGCAAGAAGCAAAAGAGAGAGAATAGAGCACAAGAGAGAGATTGGGAGGTTTGGATCAGCAAAAAATGTGGCTGGGGTCTCCCCTATTTATAGGTAAAAATTTCACAATTTTTTGTTATTCAGACCGTTAGAACACGTCGTCAATTCTTACTGCGGCCAACGGCCGAAACACTGTAGCAACGCATACAGCGTCGCAACGGAGCAGATGTCAGTTGCAACAGTCGCCTGCCTCCTCCCGCACGCACCCGGCCTCCTCTCCTCGGCTCCTCCTCCCGCCGCCTCGGCCTCCCCTCCGCCTCCTCGGCGCCCCTCCTCCTCCGCCTCCTCGGCTCCCTGCCCTCCTCCCGCCTCCTCCTCCTCCGCCTCCTTAGCCTCCCCGCCTCCTCGGCCTCCCCTGCACTCCTCGGCTCCTCCGCCTCCTCCCGCCGCCTCGGCCTCCGGCCGCCTCCTCCTCCCGGCTGCCTCCTCCTGCCGCCCCTCCCGGCACGCCCTCTCTCCGGCGCCCCTCCTCCCGGCTGTTGCCTCGGCCTCCGTCGGCGTCCTCCGCCTCTGCCTCGCGCCCGGCCCTCCCCGGCACTCGGCCGCCAACGCCTACCCTCTGGCCTCCCCGGGCCGCAGACGCCTGCCACAGCGGCGCGGCCTCCGCCGCCGCCCTCTGGCGGCCGTGCCGGCCCGTGCCCCGTGCCGTGCCGCACCGCAGCCCGCACGCTACTGTAGCACCGTGCCCGGCGGCCCGACGGGGCACCGGCCCATTTGGACATCTCTATCGGGCCGCAGATCTCTGCTCTGGTCCCTAATCTCACTCTTGCTAGTAGTCGGGTTTTTTACTGTAATAGAATTTAATTAAAATTTAATTTACAAAAACTAATTTTTGATTTTGTTTTTTTGCAGAAATACCCTCTTGCCGCCTTGGCCAGGGCGGTGTTTAAAAAAACACCGTCTGGCCTAGGGCGGCAAATGGCCTGGCTGTCAGTGCGCAGCCGCCGGTACGGGGGCCACGTGCTGCCCCGTGGCCTAGTGTTGGCGAATCCCGCAACACCCACAGGGACAGAATCATGCAGGCCGGCCCTTCACTGGCACTCTGACCGCGAGGCCCCAAGCCGCAGGAAATGAGGCTGACGGGAAGACGAGCGATGCGCGGGCCGAGGGCGCAGCGGCACCACTGGCACGGCACGCGCGGCGCGGACGAGGAGGAGGGACGGCATTTTTGCTCTCGGCCCCAGGCCATTCGCCGCCGTGGCCCAGGCGCAATGCCACGTGGCCCCGGCGGCTGACGCCGTGGCTGCCGTCACGGCTTGGTGAGGCCGCCACGGGCCCAGGCCATTCACCGCCCTGGCCACGCGGTGTTTTAAATACCGCCCTGGCCCACGGCGGAAGACGGTATTTCTGCAAAAAAACAAAAATCAAAAAATTAGTTTTTGTAAATTAAAAAAAAATTAAATTAGTAACAGTAAAAACTCTAGTAGTCGTCTCGGTGACGATTCCGCGGAGCCGAAATCGACGTGCTGTGGAACTGGCCTTGTAAAGCCAATAGCTGCGCCGAGGGAGAACTACGAACCTCATGCAAATCGTTTACGGCCTAGTCACCCTGATCATTGGTGGCCTAGAGTTCTTTTGCAGATTTCAAGTATGCAACGCGTATTCCTGCTTTCTGCTTCGATTCAAGCTGCTCGTCGACTCACGTGCAGTCGTACTACTGCTACACCATGCCTCAAAGAAAGAACCGAGATAGTGATCCACTCCGTGTTACATTTCCGCCCCCCCCTTTCGGAGGTGAAAATTGTCCCTACTGGTTTGCCGAAAACTGAAACAAAAACGGTAAAAAACCCCAAATTACCATTTTTGAGGTTGAAAAATCGTCCTCATGGGTTTGCCAAAAACTGAGCAAAAAACGCGGCAAAAGACCAACAACTTCTAGTCAACCTCTGTATAAAAACTAGCTAAAAACCGCTCAGTTTCACAAACCAATTCGATCGATTTCACAACGAAGCGGTTCTCGATCGTATTACAAACCCTGGATACGCACTGCATTTGCAAAAATTTGAGGGTGCTACTGTCCTGGTTTTGCAGTTTGCACACTGTCGGAGGAGGAAACTCCAACCGTGGGGAGTCTGGGACCCCCCTTTGAGGTCGGCCAGGGAGTTGTTCACAGACGGCCTATGGCGTCTCGGCGGTGGCACACAAGGGAGGCAGGAGAAGTGACAGGTTCAGGCTGCGCGGAGGCATAATACCCTACTCCTGTGTGTATCTGTTGTGGGAGGTGCAAGTGGTAGGGCGCTCAGGAGCTAGCCCTAGCTTGGGAACTAAGTCTTTCTAGAAGCTGAACTTGGAAAGGCTCTCCCCAGGTTCGGTTTCTTTCCCTGTGGGCATGGATCCTCCTTTTAGAGTCTAAGGGGAGTCTACAGTGCCTAGGACACACGCCAAGAGAAAGCTTTTCTAGGTATGATATGTCTTGTCGCACACGTCCGCCTGCTAAGCCACGCCGGAGTTGGTTCGCCACGTCTGGTCATCACGCTGCATGGCTGCTGCGGGCGGCTGGATTATGGAGATGTCACGGCGCATGCCATCCCTAGCAGGGCGTGGAAAACCGAAGCCCTCTTAAGTCAAAAGTTCTCTGACTGCACAGGGAGTGGGCCCACGGAGGGCCATCATGAGAGTTCATGCGTGTCCGAGCGGGTGACAGGGGCGACACGCCCTGTCGCCTCGTCATTAATGTCACGGCCTCCCCAACTCGGTGGGAGCCCACCATGTGCATACAGCACCTGATCCCAGGATCAGTAGTCGGGTACGCACAACAGTCATCAGTGATACAACTCAGAGTTACAATAATTACATAACAGAGTACATATTTATATAACAAAGGAATCCCATCCAGGACAGACCCTAGATGGACAAGAGCAACAACAGGGTAACTACAGCGAGAACAGAGCGGAAGCAAGGAAAAACTACTCGGCAAAAGAACTCGGCTACACCACAGGCACGGTTGGGAGCTAGGATCGAACCCTCAGAAGTCTTCGTAGTCGGCTTGGTCTTGGAAGAACTCTGCGGCAGTTTCGGGTCTTCGTCTTCTTCTCCAAAACCTACTATACATATATATGAACAAGGGTGAGTACTTTCGTACTCAGCAAGCCGGGAAAAGATGCCATGTCTGCTGGACAAGGGGCTAAGGGTCTTATTTTGCGAAAACAGCATTAGGAAACATTTTGCTTATCAAATGCTAGTGTGTCAAACTTTTAGTTGTCGGAAAGAAGCTCACGCTTCAATCCATTCCGCAAGTTGCTTTTCAACAACTCGCCACTTAATGAATTATGTATTTCCATTCATCTTTTACTGCATTTCTTTACATCTGTTTGTTTATCCGAGTGGCTACAACCACTCCATGCGGTTTGATTCCCGATGGCTACAACCACCGGTTGACCCTGAGACTCGGCTACAACCAAATCTCAGTTATAGCAATCCTGGCTACAACCAGTCATGCTCAGCATGCCGCCCTAGCTACAACCCGGGGGCTCAATCTTGCTGCCCTGGCTACAACCCGGGAGCTTGATCATTACCGTCTTCTGGCTACAACCCGAAGACTCAACTTGCTGCCCTGGCTACAACCCAGGAGCTTAACTTCACAACTTGCCGCCCTGGCTACAACCCGGGGGCTTGCTCTTTGTCGTCTTCTGGCTACAACCCGAAGACTTATCCTGTTACTTTTCATACACTTGCTTATGGTGCTTCAACACCCCGGATCACACAGATCCGTTTCTAGCCACACAGGCCTTCCGTTTGCTTACTCGGCAAACTCTGGACACGGTTCCCTTCCCATCAAACTCTTTCATAAATCATTGGCAAACAAATCTACGCTATGGGAATCACCTTACATCGCCCTTAACCGTGGGCACGGTTGTTCGAACAGTTCTGCTAAACTCTGCAGAGGGTGTACGCTTTACCCATCCGACACGAAACTTACTCCGAGTACTGGCCTGTACCGGACGTTCACGACAAGGCCATTTCCAAAGCCAGTCCAGGGTTGTCCAATGCTAGCCAAAGGATCCACACAAGATCAGTGCTTCAGAATGGCTACAACCACCTTTAGCACCAGGGCTCACGAGCCACAACTCAGATGAGTCCACTCCAGTCGGCACTAAACTTCCCTAAACCTACAATTTACTCGGCCAGGGGCATCCCATAATACCCGTATGGTCGTACTGTAAGATGCTCGGATGAAATTCCCAAAGGAAACGGTCCTTAATGATAATACATAAACAGGCCACACAGGCACTGTCTTTGTACATCAAGATTTTCACAAACTTTCATTTATTTCTCAAAACGCGCCGATACGCAAAGTATCGGGTTTTCCAATCAGTTTAGTAAAACCCATTGTTTTCCCAAACGACAAACAACGTTGTGGGGCTAAGCCATTCTACTCAGCATTCGAATCCGTAGATAAGATGCTAACGTGCCATTTGTGGGGCTCTCAAGGGAGAGATACATCGATATCCTACCAAATAAGTGCTACTACTGGGTAGGTCCATCGGTTACGCTTGCAAACCGAGGCCAACAATTTAAGGTGTAAGCTAAACATGCATATTTTACAAACAACATAGTTTTGCATATATGGGAAACAATATGATCAAAGAGGCTTGCCTTGTTCCAAAGAAGGATCCTCCTCGGCGAAGACGGCTTCGGGATCGTCCACCGATTCAGGCTCTGAACAGGTAGAAAGGAAACACCGATAAGCAGGAGGGGTAAAACACCAAGAAAAAGGATCAAGAAGTAGTCGGCTGCAGAAAAGGTAGCAGTCGGCTGAACCAGGCTTGCGAACCGGGCGACAGAGCTCCAAAGCTTGAGAGGATGAGGACTTAGCAGAGCTGGCCGGGTTGCAAAACAGGAGAATGAGGAGGCACGGATGGCTTTAAATAGCCGACGTGCAAGGCTGAGGCACGGTGAGGGGTGGGCAATGGTAGGGAGAAAAAGTCAAGATGAACTGACAAAGGATTTGATGTCCACGCAGGGATTGACTTGGGAGTCCGGCGTGGTTAGAGGAGTTGGTAGGTACTGTAGCGGCGATGAGACGTTACGGTCGTGGCTAGGACAGGTTGGAGAAATCTCACTGACAGGGCCTCGGACTGACCACTGGTCCAAGCGATGCAACGGGTTATTGTCCACTGGTCCGAATGGGGCTGCGGGCAGGTGAAGACTGATTCTTCTCTACTTCAGTAGTCGGCGTCCAACGGGTAGGCGCAACTTGGTGAGACGAAGAAATAACAAGTAAAATAACAAGGTAGTCGGCCACTTCACAAGCTTACTCGGCAGCAAGGAGGTCCGAGTAAAACAAAGGAAAGGGCAAGATACAAGGACTGAGTAGCAATCTACTCGGCTCAAGGAAGAAGGTAGTCGGCTGGCCGGGGAGAGGGAAAACAGAGGCACAGCTGACATGATAGGAAAGGATTAAGATCCAGAAAACAAGTTTCAACAGGGAAAAGGAAAACGGGTCATTACAATTAATGCGAGTAGTTGGAGAGTTGATCCGCTCGAGTCAGGCCCGTGCCCGGGGCAGAGAGCTCATCGAGCCCTCCGCGCACACAAGGCGCCGAGTTCCTCGGGAACGTAAGCAGTGAGTCCCGGACCAGGGGAGTGAGACTCGGGACCGGGGACGTCCCAGTAATGTGCCCCGGGGAGTGAGGCCTGGGACCGGGGGGCGAGGCCCGGGACCGCGGAGGCCCCAGTAATGTGTCCGGGAACAAGCCCGGGACCGTGTGTTGACGCCGAAAACCGCCGGAGCCGTCCGGCGCCTTGGAGACACGCGAAGGCCTAGGAGATTTGCTTCACTCCAGTCTAGGTCCTAAAGTCTTGAGGTTCGTAGGCGTGCCAGTCAATTTGACCCTGCAATTGACAAGGAGAAAAAATATTAGATTCATGAGCCAATCGGCTGGAAGCCGATCTGGACTCGTCTTATCGGCCGATGGCCAATTTGAACTATAGCACTTATACATCGACTAGAAGCCGATGATGGCATGAGCAATAGTATAATAATAAGCAAATATTAAACTAGCCGATCATCGAAGGGATGCTCAAAAATCGGCTATAAACTTGATAAAATAAGTAAGCAGGATGCGTAAACAAATAGATTAAATAAACTCCAACCGATCGTGGTTAAAATTACTAGTATCGCCGCGAAGATACTGCCCATACCCGTGCCCGGGCCCTTGCTCGTGACCGCGCCCGGGTTCTTACCTGTGCTTGTGCCCGGGTCCTTACCTGAGGTCGTGCCCGTGCCCGGGTCCTCACTTGTACCCGTGCCCGGGAACTTGACTGAGCTCGTTCCCGGGAACCTGCTTGTGCTCGCGCTTGGATCGGTAGAGTAAACCAATCGGCTAGCCCTTAGCCGATCGTAACAGTAATGCAGGCAAGAATGTATAACGAGGCAAGCGGTATAATCGGCTGTATTTGAGAGATAACTTATCGGCTAAGCACTCCGAATTGCCCTCTCATCACCTCTATGATTCTTGCTGATAAATCTTCTTCTCTTGGATCTTCGTCGTGATAACACAGAGGTGGAGTTTGTAGCCGATTCTGCCTCTGATATTCCCTCTGATAATTGTACTCAGGGACAGCTCCTGGATAACTCTGTCGATGCCCCCCATAGTATGCAGTCCGATAATATCCTTGAGGAATTCCATCTTGTTGCCCCCCAGCCAGTTGAATCGGCTCCACTGCCTTCTTGATCAAGTTCTGTAATGTGTTCACCAATATCCCAGATTGATCGATCAATGCATGATGAACTGCTTCATTAACCATGTCTTGAAGTTGCTTCTGTGAACTTGTAGGCGATGTATGACTCGATTCACCAGGTTTTGGTAATTCTGATTTTTGAATCGGCCCTTGATCTGTCATACCGAAGGACTCTAGGCAAAGCTTCTGAAATTCAGCAATGTTCTGCTCCACTTGTTGTCTCTGTTCTTCGGTCAAGTCTTCCATTGTGACTGGAATCATATTGTCTGTGCTGACCTCTTTTCCAGCCATGTTGAAGTTCTGTGTCCCACCGGGTCAAAAATGTGTTGATTCAGCCGATAGGATATATTGTGATGATATGAAGATCGTGTCCCACTGGGCGTGCCAAAAACGTGTTGACGCCGAAAATCGCCGGGGACCTGGTTCGGCGTCTGGGTGACACGCAAAGGCCTGGGAGATCTGCTTAGCTCCGGTGCAGGTCCTAAATTATTGAGGTTCGTAGGCGTGCCAGTCAATTTGACCCAGCAATTGACAAGGAGATAAAGAAATTAGATCACCGATCCAATCGGCCAGCAAGCCGATACGGGTTCCTTCCAGCTGATTGCCGCTAGCTCTTGTACCAAAGGTAATGCCCGTGCCCAGGCCCTCGCTTGTACTCGCGCCCGGGCCCTCACTTGTGTCCGATAGCTCCCGGGTACTTGTCCGTGCTCGCGCCTCGACCCTTCAGTACTCATGCCCAGATCCTTCCGTGCCCGCGCCCGGTATTCGTCTGATGCCCGAGTCTCGATCGTGCCCGTGCCTGGGTACTGGGTCGTGCCCGCGCCCGGATCTCTGTGCTCGCGTCCGGGTCTTCGTGCCTGCGTTCGGGTATTAGCAGCGATCGGCCGATAAGCCGATAGAGTCTTCCTTCAGCCGATGGCGCCAACAGTGCTTGCACACCGGCTACGCCTGTACCCGGGCCCTCGTCCTCAGCGTGCTCGCGTCCGGGTCCTTGTTGGTCCTCGTCCGGCTACTAGCAGTAATTGCACAATCGGCTATCGGCCGATACGGACTGGTATAAGCTCCTCGTAGCCGATAGCCGATAGCACCTGTGTATCGGCTAGGAAACCGATAGCGCTGTGAGCAAATAGACAAGATGTCAGTATAACATATGCATCGGCTAAGAGCCGATGATAAAATAGATAAGCAAGATAGTAAGCCAGCCGACTGCCGAGGAAACACATGTACATCATCTAGAAAACCGATGATAATATAGATGACCAAAATAGTAAGGATAATACAGTCGGCTTTATAAAAAGATAACCTATCGGCTAAGCACTCCGATAGAACGTCGCATATACACCCATCGGCTCATCAAGAGTAAAGCTATTATCATCGGTCTAGTAGATCGGACCCAACCGTTGCAGCACAGATCGATGATGATAACAATGCCTCGATGGGCAGATAGATATAATGCGATTGTGATGAAGATAACTTACCGGCTATACACCCCGATAAGACGCCTGCGCAAAAACCATCAACCTAGCAAGAACAACTTATCGCGACAGTTTAGTAGGTCGGACCCAACCGATGCAGCACAAACCGACGATAAGCTACTCCCAGTAAGCTGATAAGATCTACGCACGCGTGATGTGGTATACCTGATTGGCCTAAGAGGTCGGACCGAACCGATGCAGCCGTAGACAGGGCAGATACACCTGGGTAAGGGGTGACGAGTCTTACCCTCTCGCAGGAGTTCGGACCTAACCGATGCAGCCCCGCTCGAGAAGCAAGAACCCGTCGAAAGGGTGGCGATGCGCCGAAGTTTAATTGATCGAGAGATCATTTACAAGGTCCCCGGGCATATGTATATATACCCCGAGTTACATGAGTCCTTATAGGACACGGTATATGATTTCCTATCCATAACAGAAAACGCTAACTAATCCTGACCGGACACGAGGTCAGGTTTTCTAAAGATAAACACCTGCCTAATTAATAGGTACAGTAAATAACTGCCAAGTAACGGTCTTCACGGCTCCTTCTCGGACTCGGTCTGCTTCTTGGATCAATTTCCGTTAACTGACTGCAATCTCTCCTTTGACCGAATCTGACACAGGGCCTTACCAAATTTTGGCGTTAACAGTTTCCTAAAAATTATCAAAACTACCTAATTAATAGATGAGGTAATTAACTACCATACTGCGGTCTTCACGGCTCCTTTCTGGATTCGGCCTCCTTCTGGACCAAGCTCCGTTAGTTAACATCAACTTTCTTCTTAGCCAAATCTGATACAGAACCATGCCAAATTTTGGTGTTAACACAGTCCTGGGCTAGTATATATACTCACAGATTTGTGATTTCCAACTGTACTACTACACAGCTCACGATTCAATCCATCTCGGTCATAAGAATCAAATGACGCGAAGAACTTTACACAGAAGAGCAAACATGCAGAGACAGAGAGACCGTGGTGGTGGCATTGGCATTGCATTGTTTACCAGGAAGTTGTGGTAGACGAAAGCTCTGGGCTCCCACGACGAACCTGGGCACGGGGTGGCGCATCCGGGGGCGAGGCCGATAACGATAACGCCTCGGGGCCGAGGCCTGGGGCCGATGGAGGCGGCGCCCCTGGGTCGAGGCCAATGGAGACAACGCCCCGGGCGCGAGGCCCGGGGCCGATGGAGGTGGCGCCCTGAGACGGGCGCGTCCCGGGGCCGATGGACGAGATGCTGCCTTCCTCCGGGCGGTGCTCGGGCCCCGAGCACTCAGTGGGACGACAACCGTAGCTGGCCGTCTTTTGTGCAGAATGTGGCCCCGGAGGGGCTGACGTGGCCGGAGATCCATGCGTCCCCGTGACTGTGGGGACCCCAGTCCTGTTTCGCCGACAGTGGCCCCTGGCCCTGTTGCTCGGCCGGGACCTGCTCCAGGCAGGAACAGGGCCACATCTGGAAGAAACGAGGGGACGCGGGGTCCCGGCTGCAACACGGCGGACATGTGCCCGGAAATCGGGGGCCCGAGCCGGAAGACGGAATGAATCGCAATGACTTCCCCGTACCACTCTCGCGAAGGCGGTGCTATCCGAGAACCGATATGTGCCCGGGACCGGAGGGCCAGATTCGGACCATCCGCCTAAGGATCGGACAGTCCGAACCCCTGCGCTCGGACCGTCCACCGAGGGATCGGACCATCCGTTATTCCCATCCATGCAGTTGAAGAAGAGGGGGATGCCAGGGCCCCCGTTTCCCACGAGGGGGGAGCGGACCCCGTACTTTTTGCTGCTCGGCGAACATGAGAGGCGTGCGGACACGCGACGCTATACTCCGTGCTGCAGCAGATGACAATCGCCGCCGGCAAGTGCAGGCGGTGGTCCGACGGGAGCGGAGGGGGTCCGCCTGGGACCGGGCGAAACCGAGAACGGGCAGGCAGCGATCGCAATGGCGATGCGGCAGCCCACGGCCCGCTTAGATGCCGCCGAGATCCTCGTGGCGACCCGCTGGCCGGAGATCGCGGCAGCAGAGAGGCGCGTCGTCCGATCGGAGGCCGCCACCGAATCTGCCGCTGACGAGGCCTCCCGCGCCTGGTCCGAGATGGAGGCGCGGGAAAAAGGAAACATTCTCCCGGGAGGAACGCGTCCGGGTCCAAGAGGCCGGGCTCACGTCTCGGGGGTGTGAGGTCGCCGCGCGCGAGGAAGCCATGGCCGAGCCGCTGCCCCGGAGGCAGGGTTCCTCGACCGTGGCGAGCACCTTGTGGAGCCGATGCCGGATGAGAAGTCCGAGGGAGACGTCGATTTCCTTCTAACAGCATCCGCGGCCGCCTTCGGGGCCCGGGGACCCTCCATGCCCCCGAGCGCTCCCCTTCTGACGCCCCCCGGGGTCCGGTCCGGACTACACCGGTGACCTCCCCCCGTGCGATGACATCTCCGGGCCTCGCTCGTGCTTGCGCTCCGATTTTTCCTATCTTGTACAAAGAGAGATATTTGTATACGTGTATAATCATGTTTATATTTTCGTACCTTTGCTTATTGTGTTGTTCGGAGGTTGCTGGTGTTCGGGGCCGAGTACCGGGCGCCATCCGACAGCGAGAGCCAGGAGCTCTAAACAGCCGTAGTGCCTGAGGCCCCTGTCCGGGCCCTGGTGCGGCCGCCTGCCCCGGGAGCTCGGTCCCCAGGGGCAGTGAACGCGACGGTTGCCCGCCCCAGGATCCCGGTCCCCGGGGCCGCGAGCAACCGGGCGCGAGCCTTGCGGAGAGACAAAGTCCGTAGGTCTGGCTCCTTCCGTCTTCCGGATTCGGGGGCCCTCCGTACCCCGAGCGTCGCTGGCCCAGGGAGCGCAGCGAGGCCGCGAGAATAGTCTTTGATTCGCCGGGAGCCCCTCGGGGCCCAGGGAGCGCAGCGAAGCACCCGGCGCCTCGGCGGTGGCCGGGGAGGAGCTGGCTAGGTCGGGCACCGCAGCCCGCCCCGGGAACCTAGGCTGGCCATACAAACGGGGGAAGAATACAAATTGAGCAATATGTAAAGTCGGATAAGGTTACGTATCTGGATGTTGCAAAGGGCGGCATGGCTCCGCGAGCACAATCCCGGGGCCGGGAGTGTTGCTCGCCCCCGAGAACGCCAAGTATCGGGCCGATCCGCCGTGAACCGTAGCGCCCAGGTCCCCAAGAGCCCGGCACCAAGGGGCCACGGGCGACCGAGCGCGAGCCTTGCGGAAACGGTTATGTCCGTAGGCTGGACTCCTCCCGTCTTCCGGGTCCGGGGGCCCTCCGCGCCCCCGGGCGCCATTGGCCCAGGGAGCGCCGCGAGGTCGCGGAATCAGACTTGATCGGGCACGGGGTTGCCAGGCAGTGGAGCACCCGGCGCCCCGGCGGTGGCCGGGGAGGAGCTGGCCAGGCCGGGCTTCGCAGGCCACGTCAAGGTTCGGAAAGCCTGCCAGTTATAGGTCCCATCTGCACATGATGAATTGTGAGAGCATTTGGTTCGTTCCTCTGTCCATTCCATGCTACGAGCCGTGGCGTCAACCACCTCCCGAAGGCGTCCTCGCGGTCGCTACCGTGCGGAGGAAAAGATCACGCACAAGCATTTCACCCCCTACCTCCGGAAAAATCGATCCCGTGGCTAGCAGCAGGGGCACCGGAGTCGCTGGGACACGGTCCTGTGGGCTCGACAATGCCCCGGGCTTAGCACGTGGGGATACGATCGCTCATTGGTAGGGAACTTATGATTATTCGCAAAAACCCAGCCGCCGCACGGGCGCGGCCCGATAATGCCCCCAGGGGGTGAGACTGCCACTAACGCAACACACGGAAAAAGTCCAAAGGAACGAGGCCGGGAAGGATATTAAAAATGCTGCTTATGTAAAGTGTATACATATGGGGCCCCCGGCCAGCGTTGAGTTTTGGAGGAAACCGACGCTGGCCCGAGCTCCCCGCAACTTACAGGATATGTTTACGGATAAAACTTGCGAAGGTGCTCGATGTTCCAGGGATTGGGAAGCGGGGTCCCATCTTCCTGGCCCAGTCTTACCGAGCCCGGCTGGGAAACACCGATCACCTGGAAGGGGCCTTCCCACATGGGGGAAAGTTTATTCTTTCCAGCACGTGTGAGGACACGGCGGAGGACTAGGTCCCCGACCTGGAGTGATCGGGCCCTAACTTTATGCTGGTGATATCGCTTAAGGCTCTGCTGGTAACGGGCGACTCGGAGCGAGGCGTGCCATCTTCGCTCCTCGAGGAAGTCGAGGTTGTCGAGCTGCATGTTGTTGTGGTCGACGTCGTCGCTGTAGCGCTGTACCCTGGGGGAGTCGAAGGTGAGTTCTGACGGTAGAACGGCCTCGGCCCCGTACACCAGGAAGAACGGGGTCTCCCCTGTCACCCGGCTTGGTGTGGTACGATTCGCCCACAAGACCGCTGGGAGCTCGTCGATCCACTTGACGCCGTGTTTCTTAAGGTCGTTGTAGGACCTTGTCTTTAGGCCATGCAGGATCTCGGCGTTTGCTCGCTCGGCCTGCCCATTGCTGGTAGGGTGGGCAGGGGAGGCGAAGCAGAGCTTGATGCCGACATCGGAGCAGTATTCGCCGAAGAGCTCGCTAGTAAACTGTGTGCCGTTAGGGGTGGCAATTTCCCCGTAGGGGCCGGGTCCCCGGCGGGGACCCGTCCCTACGGGGGCGGGGCGGGTGGCATTTTAGACTCGCGGGTATTCGGGGTCGGGGCCCCGGTTAAAAGCGGGTGCGGGTGCGGGGGAGGATTTAAACCCGCGGGTCACCCGCGGGGCCCCGAAGTAACAGTAAACCCATTAACCCGGACTATATAAACTCACTCCTCCTCATCTCAACCCTAATCTCCAACCGCAACCGGCCACCCCAATCCTCGCAGCGGTAGGCGACGGGCAGCGGGCGGCGCCTCCTCCCTCTTCGCAGCGGCGGGTGACGGGTGGCGGGCGCGTCGGTTCCCCATCACCTCCTCCCACGGGCGGCGTCGATTCCCCATCGCCTCCTCCCTCTTCGCAGCGGCAGGCGACGGGCGGCGCTGGCACGGGGCGGGCGGCGGGCAGCAGCAGCACGGGGCAGGCGGGGCAGGGTAGCCAGGCGGCGGCGGCAGGCGACAGCAGCAGGCGACAGCGGCAAGCGGCAGGCGGCAGCAGCACGGGCGAGGGGCCTCCGGCCACTTCATGAACTTGTCGATGGCGACATACAGATGCCGATAACCTCCGACTGCCCAGGGGAAGGGGCCGAGGATATCGAGCCCCCAGACCGCGAAGGGCCAAGACAGGGGGATCACCTGGAGTGCCTGTGCTGGCTGGTGGCTCTGTTTGGCGTGAATAGGGGTGGCAACGGGTCGGGTCGAGGGCGGGTTGGGCAGGAACGCCCCCGCCCCCGACCCCCGATTTCTCCACCTGGCCCCCGCCCCGATGCCATGGGCGGGGCGAAATATGGACCCGGCCCCGGCCCCGCCGGGGCCCCGACCTTCGAACGGGGCCCCGAGCCCGCGCCCCTCGTCCGCGCCCCACGCTCGTGCCCACGCCCTCGCCCCGAGCCCGCGCCCCTCGCCGTTGCCCGTGCCCCACGCCCGTGCCCGCGTCCCTCGCCCGTGCCGCTGCCGCTTGCCGCTGTCGCCTGCTGCTGCCGCTCGCCGCCTGCTGCTGTCGCCTGCCGCCGCCGCCTGGCTACCCTGCCCCGCCTGCCCCGTGCTGCTGCCGCCCGCCGCCCGCCCCGTGCCGGTGCCGCCCGCCGCCTGCCGCTGCGAAGAGGGAGGAGACGATGGGGAATCGGCGCCGCCCGCGGGAGGAGGTGATGGGGAACTGACGCGCCCGCCGCCCGCCGCCTGCCGCTGCGAAGAGGGAGGAGGTGCCGCCCGCTGCCCGTCGCCTGCCGCTGCGAGGATTGGGGTGGCCGGTTGCGATTGGAGATTAGGGTTGAGATGAGGAGGAGTGAGTTTATATAGTCCGGGTTAATGGGTTTACTGTTACTTCGGGGCCCCGCGGGTGACCCACGGGTTTAAATCCTCCCCCGCACCCGCACCCGCTTTTAACCGGGGCCCCGACCCTGAATACCCGCGGGTCTAAAATGCCACCCGCCCCCGCCCCCGTAGGGGTGGGTCCCCGCCGGGGACCCGGCCCCTACGGGGAAATTGCCACCCCTAGGCGTGAAACTGGCACGCGCGGCAGCGCTGGACGAGGTCGAACGCGTCCTACAAAGCTGTAGGCTAATAAAATCCTAGTCGGAAAGCCTTACCGACCAGGGATCGAAATGCGGCGTGACTGCCACATTCCCCTTCGTGGATGTCGGCGAGGATCTCGATGCCGGAGTCGCGCGGAATGCACTTGAGCAAGACGCCGTTGGCGCCACGTCGGTAGAGGTCCCCTTCTACCATGACGTAGCGCTTAGACAAGCGAGCAACTCTTTCTGCTTCCGCGTCATCTTCGGGGAGATGCGCTCGGAGAAGATATGCCCGGATTTTGAGCGTTCATGAAGGCGCCCTGGGCCCGGCCGTAAGGACCAAATCCTGGGGCCGGGAGTGCGTGTTTGGCTCGAGCCCGGGCTCGGGGGCGGCCCCCAAGATCCCGGGTAAGCGCGCCGAGGGGGCCTCGAGGGCTTCCTGAAAAACTCCCGAGGGAACCGGCGCCCGCGAGGACGCCATCCTCGAGAGTCCATCGGCGGTGAGGTTGCGACTGCGAGGGACGTGGCGAAGCCTGAGGTCGTCGAAACGGCGCTCGAGCCTCCGCACTTCATCCACATACGCGGCCAATTGGGGATCCCGGGTCTGGTACTCCCTGGACACCTGGTTGATGACAAGCTCGGAGTCGCCTTGCGCGCACAACCGTCGCACCCCGAGGGCGGTCGCGGCCCAGAGGCCGGCGAGGAGGCCCTCGTACTCGGCCATGTTGTTGGTGGCCCAGAAGTTGAGGTGGACGACGAAGTGGAACTCGTCCCCGGCGGGTGACACGAGGACAACCCCGGCCCCGGCACTGGGGCTGGTAGCCCGCCTGGCACAGGAGCCTTCGAAATTCATCGTCCAGCAGAGGCGTAGATCAGGGGCTGGCTCAGGGGCCGAGGATCCGGCGTCTAGCACAGGATCCGGCTCGGGCCCCGGCGTCCACTCTGCTAGAAAATCCGCGAGGACTTGGCTTTTGATGGCATGGCGTGCTTGAAAATGGAGGTCGAATTCGGCGAGCTCGACCGCCCACTTGGTGACGCGGCCCATCCCCTCCCGGTTATGCAGTATCTGCCCAAGGGGGAAGGAGGTGACCACCGATACCTTGTGTGCCTGGAAGTAGTGGCGAAGCTTCCTAGACGCGATGAGAACCGCGTAGAGCATCTTCTGCGCCTGGGGATAGCATGATTTGGCGTCACGAAGTACCTCGCTGGTGAAGTACACTGGCTTCTGTTGCGTGTTCCCCGATCTCAGCCCGACGGGGGCCGGTGGCCCGGGCTCAACTCCCCCGGAAGGGAGCGAGCTCTCGTGGCCGGGAGGACATGTAGACCCAGGGCCCGGGGGCCCCGGCTGGAATGCGGTTTGGTATGTGCCGGGATCCGGGGGCCCGGGCATGGATATGGGATGTGTCGGGATGACTTCCCCAGACCTGCTCTCGCCAAGGCGATGTTGTTCGGGTATTTGCGCCCCATCTGGTTGTGATAATGTTGAGGTTACTCCGGGCGCCATGTTCCTAGGCCCGCACTTGCCTTGGCGAGGCTGCTGCTCTGGTTCGGGCTCCACGGTGTCGGGCTCGAGGAGCGGATTCTGGGACATGGTCCAGGAACCTGTGCCCCGGCTCGAATATGTGCCCGGGACCCGGGGGCCCCGGACTGAAATGTGGTTTGATATGTGCCGGGATCCAGAGGCTCGGGCTTGGATGTGGGATGTATCGGGGCGACTTCCCCAGACCTACTCTCGCCAAGGCGATGCGGTCCGGGTACTCGCGCCCCGTCTGGTAAGGGGCGCTCGACGACGAGCGCCGCGCTCACCACCTGCGGGGTTGCCGCGATGTAGAGCAACAAGGGCTCCTCTGGTGCCGGCGCCACGAGGACAGGGGGCGTAGTCAGGTACCTCTTGAGCTCGTCAAGGGCTTGTTCGGCCTCGCCGGTCCAGGTGAACTGCCCGGTTTTCTTGAGAAGCTTAAATATGGGGAGGGCGCGCTCCCCAAGCCTGGAGATGAAGCGACCTAGCGCGGCCACGCATCCGGTCAGCTTCTGGGCCTCCCGAAGCCTCGTCGGGGGGCGCATGCGGTCGATTGCCGCTATCTTCTCCGGGTTCGCCTCAATGCCGCGGCTCGACACGAGGAACCCGAGGAGCTTGCCGGCCGGGACCCCGAAGACGCACTTGACTGGGTTCAGCTTCATCCTCGTGCACTGAAGGTTGCTGAACGTCTCGGTCATGGAGCAGAGTGGCACGGTCGCACGACTTCAGGACCAAATCGTCGACGTAGGCCTCCATATTGCGACCTAGCTGCGATTCAAATGTAACATGGACAGCACGCTGGAATGTTGAACAAGCATTTTTCAACCCAAAAGGCATGCACATATAACAAAAGGCCCCCTGGGGGGTAATGAAAGAGGTTTTTTCCTCATCCTTCTCTGCCATGCGGATCTGATGGTATCCTGCATAAGCATCAAGAAAACACAAGAGGTCGCACCTCGCGGTGAAGTCGACTATCTGGTCTATGCGAGGCAGAGGGAATGGATCTTTGGGACAAGCCTTGTTGAGGTCGGTGTAGTCTATGCACATTCGCAGCTTTCCATTGGATTTGGGGACGACGACTGGGTTGGCCAGCCACTCCGGGTGGACGATTTCGCGGACGAAGCCGGCAGCGAGAAGTTTGTCGATCTCCTCGCGGACGAAGGCTTGGCGCTCTGGGGCCTGTCGTCGTACCTTCTGCCGTACGGGGCACGAGCCCGGACGGAGGGCCAAGCGGTGCTCAATCACCCCACGCCGTCCGCGGTGTCGGGACCAGCTGGGGCGATGTCGGCCGCGCGCTGCTCGGCGCACGAGAGGGCCGCCTTCACGTCCCCGAGGACTGTAATCGGGCCCAAGGGACCGGGAAGCTTCATGGTTAGGTACGCGTAGTGCGTAACCGCCATGAACTTCACCAACGCAGGGCGCCCGAGGAACCGCGGTTGTATGGGAGGTTGCATCAGCGACGTCAAAACGATGCGCTCGGTGCGGAAGTTGCCACGGTCACCAAAGGTAACGGGCAACGAGACCTGGCCGAGAGGCCAAGTGAGGCCCTTATGTAATCCCAACAATGGCAACGGAGGGCGCAAGATTCGTCCCCAGGGCCTTGATCTTCTCGAAGACCTCGGGGGAAAGGATGTTGAGGGCGGCGCCCCCATCGATGAGGACACGGCCCACCTTGATGTTGCATATAGTGGGGGAGACCGCCAGGGCGAGCTGCCCCTCCCTAGGTACCCGGGCCGGATGGTCCGTAGGGCCGAAGGTGATCGGAGTGTCCGACCACTTCAGCCTCTGGGACGCCGCTGGCCCCGGGGTCACGGCTAATAGCTCGCGCTTCATGGCCTTGAAGCCACGGCGAGAGGAGTGAGCATGTGCCACGCCGTCGAGGGTGGCGAGGACATTCTCGGGTTCTTGGAACTTGAGAGGCTACTCCGAATCGGGAGCGGGCTTGGCTTGCTGCCGCTCCTGCTGGAACTTCTTGGTGCGCTCGGCCAAGTTCTAGACGGCGCGACACTCCGTGAGGTCGTGGCGGTCCGTCTCGTGGACGCAGCACCACTTCCGGCGCGCGGCAGGTGACGGTGGCGCACGCGCGGCCTTCTGCCGCTTGCCGCCGTTGTCGTCTCGGCGGGCGGCGTCACCCCGGGAATCGCCCGTGGCTGCCAAGATGAAGTTCTCGGTGGCCTCCGCGCCCTTTTGGCGCTTCCCCCTGTTCCGGCGGGATGCGGAACGCGAGGACTCGTCTTCTTCTCTAGGGCCCTGGCCGGGGGCCTCAGGGCGCGGCTTGTTCCACGCCCGGGCCTCCTCCTTGCGGGCGCAGAGGTCAGCAAGACTGAACAGTTCGGCCGTGGTTTGGACATCGCGGGTGCCCAACTTCTCGAGCATGTGCTGGTCGCGCACGCCCGAGAAAAACGCATGGATAACCGCGTTGAGGGGCGATATGAGGGATGGGTGTTGCGCACCTGGCTGAAGCACTGTAGAAAGTGCCTCAGCGCCTCGCCCCTACTCTGACGTAGGGCGTGGAGGTCCGCTTCGGTCCTAGGGCGCGGGAAGGTGCCTAGAAGTTTGCCACAAACTGGTGGCAAAGATTCTCCCACGAGTAGATGGACCCCTCGGGGAGGTTCATCATCCAGGAGCGAGCCTGGGCCTTGAGGGCGACGGGGAAGTAGTTCGCCATTACCATCTCATCTCCGCCCGCCGCCTGGATGGCGATGGTGTATATCTGCAAGAACTCCGTGGGGTCAACGGAGCCATCGTATTTCTCCGGCAGGTTGGGCCGGAAACTTGGCCGCCAGCGCACTGCCGGAGGCCCGGGGAGAGGGCCAGGCAACCCGAGGCGCCGTACTGGGCAGGCTCGGGCGATGGACGACGGCTTCCCGTCGGTGGGTTGGAGCTGGAGGCCTGTGCCTCGGGGCGCCTGGCGGCATCCGCGCGCCGCTTGCGCTGCCGCTCCAAAGTGACCCAGGCGTCCTCATGGGTCCGCGACCGGTTCAGCCGATTGCGGAGGTCGCCCACGCCCTTCTTGGTCCCGGACGTGGCGCGAGGCGCCGCGCCCCGGGCTCGACTCTGGTTCAGGGCAGTGGGCCGGCTCATGCTAGAGGTCCCGCGGTCGACGCTGCCAGCCCCCGCACGACTGTCGGCGGCAACCCGGCGATGGGCCGCGCATACTAGTTCAGTGACCTCGTTGAGCCACCGCCGCTCCCAGCCCCCGGCCCCGGTAAACACCAGGGGGTGGCGTAGGAAAGCTTCTGCCACCAAGAGGACTCCCTGCGGCGTTGCTGACTGAAAGTTGAGGGCACGGTGCGCCGTGGAACGGCGTGTCCATTGGCGCCTCATGGATGAGGCCGCGGCGGACCCGGCGGGGCATTTGCCGGCTCCCTCCGCAAGGGGAGGGGCCGAGGCCGCACCACCAGGCCGGTCCCGAGCGAACTCGGTCCGCGCGGTGCGCGCCGCGCGCCCCCAAGAAGACGTAGAGGGAGAACGCGGCGGGCCCGCCGCGGGGCTAACGTCGCCCGGCTGGGTAAAGTCACCGGACTCTTCGTCGGAATCCCGAGAACGATGGCCTCCTGCCATGGAGTGGTGTTAGAGACGCCGGTGTATTACCTGAAAAGGAAACTCCCCCTACCTGGCGCGCCAGCTGTCGAAGGATGAAACCCCGACGGCGGGAAGTCGGGAGACCCCCCTTTTGAGGTTCGGCCGGGCTGAGAGACAGTGGGGTTTGGACCGTCCGTTTAAGGATCGGACCGTCCGAATCCGACGATGGCACGAAAGAGAGACAGGAGGCGTCCGGTGGATGATAGACGGTTCGTAAGAGAGAAGGCACACAATGAAGACAGGAGGCGTATACAGGTTCGGGCCACGCGGAGGCGTAACACCCTACTCCTGTGTGTGTGTTGCTATGTGGGAGATTTGAATGTGGTTTTAGGGTTACAAGAGCAGCTCTGCCCGCGGCCGGCGCTGAGGAAGATGAACAGTGGCCGAGCTAGAGAGCGAGTGCTAGTCAGAGAGAGCGTGCTAGAGAGCTAGAGATCAAGTCCGAGCCCGCCCTCCTTTTCGTGGGCTCGGATCCTCCTTTTATAGGGTAAGGGAATCCACAGTGCCTCGTGTACAAGCTGAGAGAGAGGGTTTTTCTAAGTATGGTCTATCTCGTCGGTCTCTTCCGCCTGCTCTCGCCATGCCGGAGTTGGGGGAACGTCCAGTCGCTCACGCCCGCCTGCTGTGCCCATGCCGGAGTAGGTCTGCTGCAGGCGGCCAAGTCATCGAGATGCGGGCGTGTGACGACGCACGCCCTCGCTGCCGAAGTCAAAGGTCTCTAACTGCACGTCTGACTGCAGAGCAAGCGACAGGGCGACAGGCCCCGTCGCTTCGTTATTAATGCGGGTAGTTGGGCAGCTGATCCGCTGAAGCCGGCCTCGCGCCCGGGGCAGAGAGCTCATCGAGCCCTCCACGCACACAGGGCGCGGAGCTCCTCGGGGACGGAAGCAGTGAGTTCCGGGCCCCCAGTCGGCACCCGAGACGCGGGGCCGAGGCCGTCGGTACCCGGGTCCCGGGGCCGAGGCAGTCGGCACCCGGGACCGGCGCCGAGTCCGTGGTTCCCGGGAAAGGGGGCGTACCCGGATAGGCGGCTCCCGGGCCCGGGGGCGAGTCCCGGGACCCGGGAGGGGGCTCCCGGGCCCGGGGACGACGAACCCGGGCACGGGGTGGCGCATCCGGGGGCAAGGCCGATAACGATAACGCCTCGGGGCCGAGGCCTGGGGCCGATGGAGGCGGCGCCCCGGGGTTGAGGCCGATGGAGACAACGCCCCGGGCGTGAGGCCCGGGGCCGATGGAGGTGGCGCCCCGAGATGGGCGCGTCCCGGGGCCGATGGACGGGATGCCGCCTTCCTCCGGGCGGTGCTCGGGCCCCGAGCACTCAGCGGGACGACAACCGTAGCTGGCCGTCTTTTGTGCAGAATGTGGCCCCGGAGGGGCTGACGTGGCCGGAGATCCACGCGTCCCCACGACTGTGGGGACCTCCAGTCCCGTTTCGCCGACAGCAGCGGATCGAACCAAATCTGAACGAGTGACAGCAGGTGGGGGAGGAAATGCGGGAGTGGAAACGAAACCAGCTCCTGTCCGTCTAGGAGCTGGCCGGCCGGCCGGCGGCAGCCGAAGCGGGGAGCGGGCGAGCGGCAACGGCTGCGCCGCTGGGGCAGGGACGCGCCGTCGCGGGGCGGGCTGGCCAGCGCTCCGCCGTGGCTGGCGCGACCGCACGGTGGCGGCGAGCGGCGAGCCTGGAGGACGCGGTGGCGGGGCGGAGGGATCCATACCTGCGAAGCCTAGCTCGGTGCAGATCTCGCCGGGTGCGCTTTCCTCTTCTTTCCCCTCCCGCGAAACGGTTGTGCGGGCGCGGCAGAGATATGGGTCGAGGAGAGAGTGCGACGCTTATTTGGGTTCCCACTCCACACGGACTCAAATTGGGTCTTTGGTTTGCCTACTCCGTTGGACCGTGCTTTTTTCACCTAAACCAACGGGAACAAGGCATATTTAGGTTTGGGTGCCATGGTTGGAGACAGTCTAACCAAGTAAAGAACAGTTACTGAAATCTCGAGGGAGATCAAGTACTGAACCCAAGATATCAGCTTTCCTAATTGAAGGCCATAAACAATCATAAAATCTCCACACAGGGGCACGGGCGAGGCCGTATAATGGCCGGCCCCCGGCCGGATTTTGGCAGGTGGCACCCTTGCCGCCCTCTCCGAGGGCGTTATTGATTCTCCGGTATAATTTATTAAGAGAAAAAGGCCCAAGCTGATTTGCAGTCAGCTACTAGCTCATACAGAGACACACAGCAGTATGGATGTATGGATGTAGTAAGAGAATGCTAAATTAAGTACCCTTCTCATTACACATTAGATATGTGGTACACTTGGTGAGCAAAGTGAAAAACACACACATCCATACGCGCGCAGCTGAGCAGTGAGTATCAAGGAAACCAAACCACAGCTTCCTTCATTGATTTATTAAGCATGCATGGTTTACACTTAGAAGAGCATACAGAGAAAAACGAGTCGAGAAGCAGCATCGCCAACTGCCGCTGCCGCCCGGCGAGGACGAAGCTAGTTAGAACCGGCGCCATACGGCAAATTCGGGCTCGGGCTCGGGCTCGCCGTCTGCGCTCTGCTCGGTGGCGCCTCCGCAGCTGCCACGGGCGTTGCACCTCCGCCTTGAATAACCTTCGGTTTGGGCGCCGTCGAACCACCTGCACCGGCCGCACCGTCGTACACAGGCGCCGCCGGGGAGCCACGCGCGCCACTGGCCACAGCCGTCGTTGGAGAACACGGTGGAGGGGGACGACGAGTCTGTTGGCGCCGGCTGCCGGAATGGCTGCACCGACGGCGATCTCCCTCAACGCTCGGTGACCGTGCTCGCGCACGACGTCGCCTGAACTCTCTCGCTCGTTCTCTCTGAATGTAACTGAACAAGAGCAAATGGCGCTGCCAAAACGTTGCAGCATTTTCTGGGTTTTCTTGTTATTTATTCGCGGTGATTACACGGTCTGTGACCGACGATCCCCCCGCCATGCGCGCCTCACGCTGCGACGTGCCCGCCTAGTGCGCTGGAACGTTTCTTACGGCATGGCGGTGACCACTCGTAGCCGCACCATGAACGCATCATGGTTCTGGCCCTCTCAACCGCTCATCTCACATGCAGCTAGCTAAAACTTAGGAATGGTAAACGTGCAACTAAATGTAACTGCTAATTACGGAAAATATGCACGAGATTATGACAACATTTCACCCCCTAATCTCGCTGCACCTGCACCACGCCTAGCTGCTGACGAAGCTCGACGAACCTGACACGCCCAAGCGCCTTTGTCAGAATATCCGCAAGCTGTTCACCAGTGCTCACATGATCAATGTCCACTTCTCCTCTATCAACACAATCTCTGACGAAATGGTACTTTGTGTCGATGTGTTTGCTCCTCTCATGGTGTACTGGATTCTTGCGAAGAGCAATTGCCGATTTGTTGTCCACCAACAGCCTCACCTTTGGTGCTTGGTCTCCCAGCAGTTCACCGAGCAAACGGCTGAGCCAAATGCCCTGACACGCTGTATTTGCACTGGCAATATATTCAGCCTCGCAGGATGAGAGTGCCACTACTCTCTGCTTCTGTGACACCCATGTCACTAGACTGTTCCCCAACAGAAACACTGAACCACTCGTGCTCTTCCGGTCATCAACATCACCAGCCAAGTCACTGTCACTGTAGCCCAGTAGCTTGGTTTCAGTTGTGCCCATCTTCTTGTATACACAGCCATAGTTCACTGTTCCTGCTAAGTACCTCAGAATCTGCTTGACTGCTGCCCAGTGCCTTGCTTTTGGGTCTTCCATGAACCTGCTTACAATGCCAACAGCAAAGGCAATATCTGGCCTTGTATTCACTAGGTATCTCAGGCTTCCAATGATACTTCTATATTTGGTTTTATCAACAGAGGGTGATTCATCTTTCTTGCTCAATTTCAATCTGTTCTCCATTGGAACACTGCAGGCATTGCATCCTTTCATCCCTGCCTGTTCTAAGATTTTCAGAGTGTATGAGCTCTGACACAATGTGATCTCCTCCTTCTTCTGATTCACCTGAATACCCAGATAGTAGCTTAACAGCCCCAGGTCACTCATACTGAAGCTTGTCATCATCTCCTTCTTGAAAGCATCAATAATTTGCTTGCTTGAACCAGTAATTATCAGATCATCTACATAAACCCCAACCAGCAACAATTCTGTGCCTTTGCCTCTCCTGTACACAGCATGCTCAAGTGGGTTTCTGACAAAACCGAGTTTCAGCAGCTCCTTATCTAGCCGAGCATTCCAAGCTCTAGGAGCCTGACGCAGCCCATACAATGCCTTCTTCAGTTTGAGCACCATGCCACTACCATTCTTGACAACAAATCCAGGAGGCTGTTGGACATACACCTCCTCACTCAGATCACCATTGAGAAATGCAGATTTAACATCCATGTGATGCACATCCCATTCTCTCTGTGCAGCTATGGCAATCAACAGCCTTACTGTTTCAATTCTTGCCACTGGGGCAAAGACTTCATCAAAGTCCACCCCCTCACGCTGAGCATACCCCTTTGCTACCAACCGAGCCTTGTATTTGTTGATCTTTCCATCTGGATCTCTTTTAACTTTGAAGACCCATTTCAAACCAATAGCTCGATGTCCAGGTGGTAACACTGACAGCTCCCAGGTCTTGTTGGTCTGAATTGAATTCATTTCAGTGACCATGGCCTCTCTCCAACACTGTTCTTCCAATGCCTCTTCTACACTCCTAGGCTCCTCAGCAGCAAGGTAACATAGCCCACTATACTGAAAGTTTTGAACTTCCTCAGTGTCATCATACAGACTCTGCAATGTTCTGAATCTGCCTTCTTCACTGCCTGCATCAGTGGGTGGTGTTGCAAATACCATTTCTTGCTCAATAGGACTTCCTGGTGGTGTGTTCTGATTTGATCCAGCACTAGAATCAGTGTTGATCTGCCATTGACCCTGACTGGGTGACTCCAAGTCAGGCCAATCAGCTGCTGTCTGCTCTTCAGTTTCACTGTCTGCACCTTCAGTTACTGTTCCTGGTCCGTCAACAGTATAAAACTCCACATCAAAGACAGATGTAGGTGGATCTGGCTGGGCTTCACCTTGCCAATCCCAAGCTTTAGCTTCTTCAAATATCACATCCCTTGATATGTGCAGTTTCTTGGCTTTTGGATCATATACTCGATATCCCTTTGTTCTAGTTTCATAGCCAATAAAGACCATAGGTGTTGATCTGTCAGTTAACTTAGATATGCCCGGTCCTACTTTCTTGATATGAACTAGGCAACCAAATGTTCTCAGGTGATGCACCTTAGGCTTCCTCTTATACCAGGCTTCATAGGGTGTTACTCCCTGAAGACTCTTTGTGGGAGCTCGATTCAGCAGATATACTGCTGTAGTGACTGCCTCCCCCCAAAACTCTCCAGGCATGTTCTTGCTCTTCAACAGGCATCTTGCCATTTCAACCACAGTCCTGTTCCTGCGTTCCACCACACCATTTTGTTGTGGTGTGTAGGGCGTTGTGGTGAAATGCTTAACACCCTGCTCATCACAGTACTCTTTAAACTCTATGGAGTTGAACTCCCCTCCACGATCACTGCGAAAAGCACGAAGTTTTCCACCCTTCTCAGTTTCTGTCAGAGCCTTCACCTTCTTGAAACATCTAAATGCTTCATCTTTGGTTGTCAATAATTCAATCCACATATATCTTGAGCAATCATCAACTAAAAGTAGGAAGTAGCTCTTACCCCCCGGTGTCTTTGGCTTGATTTGACCACAGAGATCAGCATGAAACAAATCCAGTGGATTATCAGCTCTGTAGTTTGCCACTTGTGGGAAAGACTGTCGATGCTGCTTCCCTAGTGCACAGCCATCACAGAACTCTTCCACACGATCCACCAGTGGCAACCCATCCACCATTCCCTTTACACCGAGCTCCTTGAGTGCTCTGAAGTTGAGATGACCATATCGACCATGCCATAACCAAGCCTTTTCATTCACCTTTGCAGCCAAACAAACAGGAGCAGCAAGCTGTACCTTGAGCAAATACAGACGATTTCCCACTCTAGGTGCTTTTGCTAACAATGTGCGTTCAGTATCATACACACTGCAACAACCATTTTCTAGCACAACTCTGCAACCCCCTTCCTCTAGTTGGCCTAGACTGATTATGTTACTTCTCAACTTGGGAATGTAATAAACTTCAGTTAATACCTTGTGACTTTGCTTCTTGGTTTGGAGCATGACTGAGCCCATGCCCTCGATCGCGACGAGTGATCCATCGCCGAACCGCACCGTCCCTCCGACCGACGTGTCGAGCGACGTCAGTGCATCACGCCGCCCGGTCATGTGATTGCTGGCCCCGGTGTCCAGGACCCAAACGTCATCTTCTTCATCACGATCAGCAGGGAACACTTCCTGTTCATGCAGATGCACGACTGGTCCCGAGACACGCCGCGTCACCTCCTGGACACGCACGGCGTTCACGGTGGCCAGCAATAGCGCCGGATCCTTGTCCACTTGCACATGATGTGCTTCCTCCTTTCTCTCCCTCTTGGGCTTCTTGCAGTCCTCCGCCCAGTGGCCATATATGCCACAGTTCCTGCATCGCCCCTTGCGCCTTGGTGTCCCCATTGTTGTCATCTTGACAACAGGCTCTTTCTTCTCGCCACGGTCAGCATGCCCACCGCCTCCCGCGTTCTTCGACTTCCACTGCTTCTTCTCGCCACCAGATGACGAAGAGGACTCAGAGATCAGCCGATGGCGGTTTCTTGACACCCAGTCTTCCTCCGTCAACAGGAGTTTCCCGGCCTTGTCAGTTATGGAATCGACATCCATTCTGTCTTCCGCCATCTTCAACCTCCCCACCAGCTCCTCAATCGTCAAGGTCTTGAGATCTAGCATGGTTTCGATCGAGCAGGCGATCTGGCCATACCTCTTTGGCAACACGCGCAACATTTTCTTGACCACGCGGGTCTCAGAGACTTCTTCTCCCGATGTGCGCAGATCAGCTGCCAGCCCATTGATGCGCATGGCGAAACTGTCCATCGACTCGCCGTCCTTGAACTTGATGTTCTCGAACTCCTCGAGCAGGCGCTGTGCGTTGGCTTCCTTCACGCGATCAGCTCCAACGCGCATGCTCTTCACCGCCGCCCACGCCTCCTTGACAGTCTTCTTCGCCCCCAGCGTCTGCCACATCTCCTGCGGCACGGATCTCAGCAGCGCCGCCATCGCCTGGCGATCACGGGAGCGCTTCACCCCGGAACCTCCGGGCTCGATCACCTCCCAAATCTCCAGGGTCTCGTAATTGCACTGCATGAGCATTGCCCACTCCGTGTAATTGGAGCGGGTGAGCATCGGCCACATGAGCGAGCTCTCCCGAATTCGTTCGCCGGTGGCCGGCGCGCTCGGAGACGTATCATCGCCCATCTTCCTCAAGTCGACTCGACACTCCCTCTTCGGCCAAGGTGGGTGACTCCACCCGGTGTCCTCCACCGCGGTGACTCTTCCCCGTGCCTCCTCGGCTCTGATACCAGTTGTTGGCGCCGGCTGCCGGAATGGCTGCACCGACGGCGATCTCCCTCAACGCTCGGTGACCGTGCTCGCGCACGACGTCGCCTGAACTCTCTCGCTCGTTCTCTCTGAATGTAACTGAACAAGAGCAAATGGCGCTGCCAAAACGTTGCAGCATTTTCTGGGTTTTCTTGTTATTTATTCGCGGTGATTACACGGTCTGTGACCGACGATCCCCCCGCCATGCGCGCCTCACGCTGCGACGTGCCCGCCTAGTGCGCTGGAACGTTTCTTACGGCATGGCGGTGACCACTCGTAGCCGCACCATGAACGCAGCATGGTTCTGGCCCTCTCAACCGCTCATCTCACATGCAGCTAGCTAAAACTTAGGAATGGTAAACGTGCAACTAAATGTAACTGCTAATTACGGAAAATATGCACGAGATTATGACAACAGAGTCGTGTAACCGAAAACTCTCGGTGACGTCGGTGGCGGCAACCGTACACTCGAGTACTCCTCCGGCGGGCCCTTGTGCCTGCCACCGGAAACTCTAGGCGTGTCTCGCACACTCGTCTCCCGTGGCGCGTCTCGCACGCTCGTCTCCGGGGGCGCGTGCGTTCCACCGGAAACTCTTGGCGTGTAAGGTGGTGGTGGCACACGTACACTTGTGTATGCCTTCGGAGGCGTGTGCGTGCCACCGGAAACTCTCGGTGGTGGCGAACGTGCGTCCGGGGGCGTGTGCGTGCCGCTGGAAATCTTGGGTGTGTATGGTGGTGGCGATTTTACACTCATGTCTGCCTGTGGAGGCGTGTGCGTGGCACCGGAAACTGTCGGACGGTCCGGTGGTGGGAATCGGAAGCTCGTTTCAGCCATCGGCGCCGGCGGCGGGCGGTGAAAGATTTTCGGTGGACCACTGTAAAATCTTGGGGCGCGCGGTGGAGGGGACCGCACGCTCGTTTCGGCCTTTGGCGCCAGCGGCGGGGGTGTTCCACGGTGGAAGACCTTCGGTGGACGGTGATCAACTTCTTCAGCACGATATATCAGCACTACATGCTTTTACAAGGCAATGCCAGTACTAGAATACCTAAATTCAATGTTGGAATTGAAAAAAAAAAGCATGGTTGGAATATTGGAAACATGCATTTAGATGGCTTACGGTCAAAATCTACAAATTTTGAGGTTATGTCACGCCTAGAAATTCACCGAAATTCCCAAAGCTAATTTGCGCAATAAATCCTCGTCCAATAATCAGCTGAAGTACTGTTGACGCCGAAAACCGCTGGGGGCCGTTCGGCGTCGCGGGAGACACGCGAAGGCCTGGGAGATCTGCTTAGCTCCAGTGCAGGTCCTAAAATATTTGAGGTTCATAGGCGTGCCAGTCAATTTGACCCCGCAATTGACAAGGAGAAAAAAGTTAGATCAATAAACCGATCGGCCAGTAATAATCCTGTCAGCGGATAGCCAATAGTAACTTGCACATCGGCTAGAAGCCGATGATGATATAAGTGCAGAGTAAACCAGCCGATTGCCGAAGTGATAATCGGCCGGTGATAAAGTAAACAGGCATCCGTGCCCGGGCCCCTGCTCGTGCCCGCGCCCAAGTCGTCACTTGTGCCCGCGCCCGGGCCCTTGGTTGTGCCCGCGCCTGAGTACTCTCTGTGCTTGTGCCCGGGTCCTTGGTCGTGTCCGCGCCCGGGTCCTCGCTCGTGCCCGTTCCCGGGTACTTGCCCGACTGCCAGTAGCACTTGCACATCGGCCAGGAAGCCGATGGTAACATGGATGATACTATAAATAGATACTAAACCAGCCATCGGCTAAGGAGCCGATGATAGAGTAGATGATAATATAAACAAACAATAAGCTAGCCGACTGCCAATAGTAACACATGGACATCGGCTAGGAGCCGATGATAAAGTAGATAAGCAGAATAATAAATAAGTACATTCGGCTTTAAAAGATAACTTACCGGCTAGACGCTCCGATAAAACATCGCATAAACGCCCATCGGCTGAATAGGTAAAACTATTATTACCAGTCTAGTAGATCGGACCTAACCGTTGCAGCACAGACTAGTAGTAATAACAAAACCTCAATCGGCCGATAGACCTAATGCGATCGTGATGAACTCTATGATAACTTATCGGCTATGCATTCCGATAAGACGCTTGCACAAACTCTATCAACCTAGCAGGAATAACTTATCAGGCAGTTTAGTAGGTCGGACCGAACCGATGCAGCACAAACTGATGATAAACTACACCCAGTAAGCCGATAAAAACTATGCACGCGTGATGTGATATATCTACCCGGCCTAAGAGATCAAACTTAACTGATGCAGCCGTAGACAGAATAGATACACCTGGGGTAAGGGGTGACGAGTCTTACCCTCTCGCAGGAGTTCGGACCTAACCGATGCAGCCCGGCTCGAGAAGCAAGAACCCGTCGAAAAGGGTGGCGATGCGCCGAATTATATTGATCGTTTAGATAGTTTACAAGGTACCCGGGCATACGTATATATACCCCGAGTTGGTACAGTCCTGATAGGACACGAAACAGGAGTTTCCTAATTATAAAAGGAAAAACTAAGCACCCCTGATCGGACACGAGATCAGGCTTATCTAAAAAGTATAAAAACTACCTAATTAATAGATAAGGTAATTGACTGCCATGTCGTGGTCTTCACGATTCCTTCCTGAACCCGGCTTCTTCTGATTAGCTTCCAACGGCTGATATATCTTCTTTCCTTAACCGAGTCCAATGCGAACCGTGCCAAATTTTGGCGTTAACAAGTACACAAATCGATAATTTGATAAACATAACCAAAATGTAATAGCGATAAATACTTACAAAAGAAGTACTGAGTCCTCACACAGGAGAAAACTGCAGCGGAACGGCAATCTAGCGAAGTAGCAACACCAAGCCCACAGGCGGCTCAACTGGGGTATAAACTAAACACCTAGACTTCGCTCTCCACGCAATTCTTCACTCTAACGACAGTAATATTGCAAGACTGAGTACCGCCCACCGTACTTAACAAGCCACACATGGAATGTAAAATAATGCAATAGGATTCCAAATAAAAGGCATAGTATGTGTCGGCGAAACGGGACTGGGGCCCACATACTCCGGGGACGCATGGATCTTTGGCCACGTCAGCTTCCCCGGGCCCACATTCAGCACAAGCAACAGCCGGCTACGGCCGTTCTCCCGCTAAGTGCCTGGGGCCCGGGAACTGCCCGGGCCCGGGCGCACCTTCCTTGGGCGCGTCGCGACTACCGTTCGCATCCTCCTCGGGCCCCGTTCCAGGGGACATTCTGGGCCCGGGTCCCGCCCCTCGGGCCCGGGACCCGCAATCTCGGTCCCGGGACATGTTCCCGGGCACATGTCTAGATCATTACCGGGCCCGGGACGCGCTTCCCGAGCCCGGGCACATAGCCTTGGTCCCGAGTCTCGCCTCCCGGGCCCGGAACCCTCGGCCCCGGTCTCGGGGCGCGTTCCCGGGCACATTATTCGGGCCTTCCCGGGCCCGAGTCTCGCCCCCGATCCCGGGCCCCACTGGCTCGGTCCTCGAGGAGCTCAGCGCCTGAATTTTTTTGATTTTTATATTTATTTATTAAAAGATTTGCAAAATTAGATTTTTGTTTGAAAAAATTGCAAAAATAGACTCCCACCGCCCTCCCAGAGGGCGGTTTTTAAAAATCGCCCACCCAGAGGGCGATTTTATGACGTGGCTGACGGCCGTTGGCCCCCCGCCGACGGCCGTCAGCCATTTTGCAGGTGGGCCCCCGGCCTCCCAAAAACCGCCCTCTCAGAGGGCGGCAAGGGGGCCGCCTGCAAAATGCGTGCCCGCGCCCGCGCCCGCGCCCGCGTCCGCGTCCTCGGCCGCGCCCGTGCCCGCGCCCGCGTCCTCGGCCGCGCCCCGTGCCCACGCCATCGGCCGTGCCCCGCGCCCGCGCCCGCGCCCGCGAGTTTTGCAGGCGGCCCCCTTGCCGCCCTCTGAGAGGGCGGTTTTTGGGAGGCCGGGCCCGCCCGCAAAATGGCTGACGGCCGTCGGCGGGGGGCCAACGGCCGTCAGCCACGTCATAAAATCGCCCTCTGGGAGGGCGATTTTTAAAAACCGCCCTCTAGGAGGGCGGTGGGAGTCTATTTTTGCAATTTTTTCAAACAAAAATCTATTTTTGCAAATCTTTTAATAAATAAATATAAAAATCAAAAAAATTCCTCAGCGCCTTGCGTGCGCGGAGGGCTCGATGAGCTCTCTGCCCCGGGCACGAGCCTGACTCGAGCGGATCAACTCTCCAACTACCCGCATTAATGACGAGGCGACGGGGCGTGCCGCGCTTGTTGCCCGCTCGGGCATGCATGGGCTCTCATGATGGCCCCCCGTGGGCCCGCTCCCTGTTCAGTCAGAGGCTTTTTGACTTAAGGGGGCTTCGATTTTCCACACTCTGGCAGCGGAGGCGTGCGCTATCACATCTCCATAATCCAGCCGCCCACAGCAGCCGGGCGACGTGATGACCGAACGTGTCGAACCAACTCTAGCGTGGCTCAGCAGGCGGACGTGTGCGACAAGACATGTCGTACCTAGCAAAGCTCTCTCTTGGCATGTGTACAAGGCACTGTGGACTCCCCTTACACTATAAAAGGAGGATCCATGCCAACAAGAAAGGGGGTCAGCACCTTCAGTCTCTCGGGCGGGGTTTCTAGCTTCTGGGTTCACCTTCTAGCTTCGGGAAGGTTGAGCCAGCCTCTAGAGAAACACTCCCAGCTCCCAAGTTAGGGCTAGCTCCTGAGCGCCCCGGAAGAACACCTTGTAAGAACAACCCATATTCATCTCCCTCAGACTATCTCCAACAATACGATCCAAACACGAGACCCATTGGATGATATGCGTCGTGGTACAGTAAAAGGGTCACGCACCTATTTCTCGCCTTCTCCAATAGCGAACACAAAAGAAAACCCCGCACGCGGACAGTTTCCTTCGCGGGCGCACGATGAAATTTTCACGTGGGAAATGGAGGGTATCGTGCGAGATATACCGGCTGCGAGATATTTTGTTGCCTGCTGATAAGAAATATATGACATTTTGTTGTTGATAAGAAATATATGACATTTTGCTTTAAAAGTTAGGGTGAGCGCGAGTGCGAGCGCGGGAGGAAGGGGGAGGCGGCGCCGGATCGAACAGCTCTGGGGATTTTCCCCTCCGCCCGATTCGGACGGAGGAGGAAGACGATGCTGACAGGCGGCCCGGCCTGTCAGCGGGAGGCACGTGGGCGCGGGCACGAGGGAGGGCGCGGGCGCGGGCGCGGGCGCGAGAGGGCGTGGGCGCGGGCGCGAGAGAGGGCGCGAGCGAGGGCGTGGGCCCGGGAATGTTCCAGCAATGTGCCCGGGGGCGTGCCCCGGGATGAGTCTATGGCCCCGGGCCCGGGCCTTTGGGATCCATGCCAGCACTGTGTCCCAGGCACTGTGGACTCCCCTTGGACTATAAAAGGAGGATCCATGCCAGCAGAAAAAGAGGGGCCTTTGGGTCGAGTTCTCAAGCTAGAGCTTCCAGAGACATTCTCAGTTCGCAAGCTAGGGCGAGCACCCGAAGACTTTCCGAGAACATCTTGTAAGAATGAACCACATTCACCTCCCACGTAACAGATACACACAGTAGGGTATTACGCCTCCGTGCGGCCCGAACCTGTCTACTCCTCCTATCTCCCTTGCGTGTTATCGACCAGACGCCATTGCCGACCTGTGAACCACTCCCCTGGCCGAACCTCAAAAGGGGGTTCCAGACTCCCCGCGGTTAGAGTTCACTCCTCCGACACCAGGTGTCGGCGAAATGGGACCGGGGGTCCCACGTTCTGCGGGGACGCGTGGATCTCCGGCCACATCAGCTCCTTCGGGCCCACTTTCTGCAGAAGAGACGGCCGGCTACGGTCAACGTCCCGCTGGGCGCCCGGGGCGCCATCTTCATCGGCCCCGGGCCCCGATGCCCGGGCCCGACGGCCAATTGCCCGGGTGCTCGGGTGCCGATCCTCCCGGCCCCGGGTGCCGATGCCCGGGCCCGGGGCCGACTGCCAATGCCGATGCCGATTACCGACCGCCGATGCCGATTCACTGGAAGGACTCCGCGGACCAACTTGCCAACTACTCTGCCACGTGTGGGCATCTCCTGATGGCCCCCCGTGGACATCCGACCGTGCAGTCAGAAGACTTTTGACTGTGCAGGCCCCTTTCTTTCCACAACCAGGCGGCAAAGGCGTGTGCCGTCACATCTCTCCGCTCCATCCTCTCACTGTACAGGCAGAGCGCTTTTGACTAAGAAGGCTCCGGATGTCCACGCCCCGGCAGCAGAGGCAGGCGCCGTCCCATCTCCATGCTCCATCCGCTCACGACGATGTGCTGACCGAGCGTGACTAGACGAGCAGTACCAACTCCGGCGCAGGCATCGCAGGCGGACGGGAGCGACTGGACATCCCTCCAACCCCGGCGTGGGCGTCGCAGGCGGCGAGGAGGACCAGAGAAATCACTAGGAAACCTCTCTCGCTACGTATGCCTGGCACTGTGGAATCCCCTTGCTCTATAAAAGGAGGACCAAGCCACAGGCAAAGGCAGCGGAAGCAGAGGTTAAGCCCTAGTTAGCCCAGCCTTAGACAACACCGAGACATCCTTCTTCTTCCTCGAGTCCGGCCGCTGCTAGAGCGGCCTAAGCACCTCCGGGTTAAGCTCTCTCTCTCTCTGAGCCTCAAGTTCCCGGGCTAGCTTCCGAGCTCCCCGGGGGCTCCACCTTGTAACCACAATTCCACATTCATCCACCTCATAGCCAAACACACACAGGAGTAGGGTATTACGCTTCCGAGCGGCCTGAACCTGTCTAAAACGCCTCCTGTCTCTCCCGCGCAATTGCCACGGTTCGGATGGTCCGTTCCCGAAACGGACGGTCCGAACCTCTTTTCCTTCAGCTCGGGTCCCCCGGGGTTCGGACGGTCCGATCCCGGAACGGACGGTCCGAACCTTGCTTCCTCTCGTCTTTTTCGCGTATCTACCGATCTTTCTTCTACACCGCACGCCGCGTCCGCCTGAGAACCGAATCGGACGGTCCGGACCCCCCTGATTCCAACTCGGGCCCTCTCTGTTCCTGCCCGAGCGTTGATCCGTCTGACGCCGCAGTCACCTGAGAACCACTCCCCTGGCCGAATCTCAAAGGGGGGTCTCCGGACTTCCCGCCGTCGAGGTTCCATCCTCCGACACCAGGGAAGCACAGTGTATACTCGCCGCTGCATGTATAACTTAGCTTAGGCCAGCTAAGAAATAAGTAACTATGATTGAAAATATTTATATGAATATTTTAATCCCAAGCATATATTATTTTGCCTAATTCAATAATTCCTTCATACATCTTTCTAAAAAAGTTATAAGCATTTTATCATCTCATCCATATAGTGTTTAGGATTGTTCACTCTCTAAAGCTAGCCACTAATAATGAAGGGCCTAATTTAATTTATTCAATTCCGCGTAACTTTGCATGTAATTGATTTATAATAGGAATATTCAAAATCTATTTGTATGAACACGTTGTTTTCAAGAAATATTTTTGTCTAGCTTGACTGGTTCATGAATATATCCCACACAACTCATACAATTGAAAACAAGAGTGAGATCATTCTTTTAACTTGCTATTAGTTTGCCTTTGTGTTTTAAATTAGTTCTTACCATTTCAAATGAGGCTAAGAGAACAAGATAGTGTTTTAAATTTGTTTGTGACTTTATCATTACTTTATCATTATATTTATAATTACATGACGTTAAAATAGATGTTTCTAAGCGAGGGACTCTAAATTTTGCCTCGTCCTGGGTCCTCCAAATACCAGGAACAGCCCTGGTTAGACTATCTCCAACAACAGCACCCAAACCTAAATATGCGTCGTGCACAGTTGATTTAGGTGACAAAAACACGGTCCAACGGAGTAGACAAACCACAGACCCATTTTGCGTCCGTGTGGAGCGGGAACCCAAATATGCGTCGCTCTCCCTCCTCGACCCATATCTCTGCCGCGCCCGCACAACCCGGCCTGCGCCGTCGCGCTCCCCCCGGCCTGCGCCGCCCCTCCCCCCTGGCCTGCGCCGCCACTCCCTTCACGCAGCTACGTCGCAGCCACCTCGAGTCCCTTCACGCAGCCGGGGCGGCAAAATAACCCCGCCATGGATCCCTCCGCCCTGCCACCGCATCCTCCAGGCTCGCCGCCACCGCGCGGTCGCGCCAGCCGCCGCGGAGCCCTGGCCAGCCCGCCCCGCGACGGCCGTCCCTGCCCCAGCGGCGCGGGCGAGTTCCCGGGCGCGAGGGCCCGGGCACGCACGGTGGGCGCGGACACGCCCGTGGGAGTTCCCGGGCGCGAGGGCCCGGGCATGGAGCCGGGCGCTGGGCGAGGTCCCGGGCGCCACTAAAAATAGGTATTGAACTCTTTTGGGTCTTATTGTTGGAGAAGACTAAAAATGGCTATTGAACTCTTTACCTGTAGCGCTACCCAAATGTGAAATGGGTCTTGTATTTGGGGTACCATTGTTGGAGATAGTCTTACAGCTGCCGCCGTCGGGGGAAGATGACGAGCTCGCGAGCCGACATTTTAGCTCGATTATTACCTAATCGAGCCGAGTCTTGCAACTGTCGAGCTTACACGTAGCCTGGCTCGGCTCGTTTCCATCCCTACAGGTAGCCCTGGGACCAGTTAACCGAGAAACCGATAACCGAACCGAACCGAACCAAATTAACCGAATAAGTCAGTTAATTCGGTTTTTGATGTTCGGTTCGGTTCTTGTTTTTTGTTTGTTCGGTAGTCGGTTTTCGGTTCGGTTTTTAAGTTCTATTAACAGAAAAACCGAAAAACCGAATAACGTCCCGTGCCCGCCGCCCGTGCCCTGTGCCCCGCAGCCGCCCGCCCGCCCGTGCCCCGTGCCCCGCGCCCAGCGCCCGATCGCCCGCCGCCCGTGCCCCGTGCCCCGCGCCTCGCAGCGCCCAGCCGCCCGTGCCCCGCGCCCACGCGCACGCCCGTGCCCTGCAGCGCCCGGTCGCACGGTCGCTCGGTTATTTCGGATTAACCGATTAACCGAACCGAATTAACCATAACCGAACTGGTCGGTTATTGGTTTTTTCCCTAGAATTTCGGTTGCCATTTTCCAATAACCGAATTACATTCTAACCAAATTGACCGAACCGTTTAAACCAAATTAACCGAAATCCCAGGCCTACCTACAGGCGAAGCATCGTGACAATCCACGACCCGTTAGTAGGTCGGATCCGCATCCGATAAGGAGAGTCAAGAGCACGAGTAGCCCGCAAAGCCTGGTTGGTTCGTCTCTTTCCCTGAACCGAGTTTGTGTATCCTTCGCCGATGGACGGAACCCTAGCCGCCGAATCCGCCGCCGTCGGGGCCGGCGAGACAGGCGCGGCGGAGTTGGCGCAGGAAACGCAGCAAGAGACGCTCGAGGAGGTGCTCTCGAGGCATAGGTTAGTTATCCCTTTTGCCCCTGTACCCGATAGCTTCTGCTGCTGTGTGTGCTGCTGTGGATTGGGGTGAGATCTGCGTTACTCTTGTCGTTGATTATAAGTTTTGCGTTATTGGTTCCAACTGAGAATTAGGGGATAAAGTTTTTATCTTTTTAGGATTGTGTTATGAGGGGCTGTAAAAAGATTGAATTTTTCACCTTTTGGTGCTTCCACTCTTACATAAAGCTCTTGCTCTGACTGTTCGACGGGTTTTTGTTCATGATTTCGGTCGGCATCTTAGATTTGTCTTAATAGCTTGTGCTTGGAATCTTAATAGTGAGAAATATGGATTTTGGCAGTAAGCAAGTTAGTGTTTCTGCCTTCCGCATATTTTCCCCTCCTATTATCCAATTAGTGCCATATTGCATTCTCAAGTAAAGCGGCTATACTAATTAGATGGGTTGAAATTGAATTACTACCAGACTGCTGAATAGAAATTCGAGGACCATGAGTAAAATTACGCAACTCTGTGACGGTGGATATGCGGTACCAAAGAAGAGGAACAACAAAGACTAGTCTTTTCATTATTTGTGATAGTATGCTCGCTTTATCACACACACTGCAGTGCCATGGTTGCTCTACACAGCAGTTTCTCTGAAAATTATATACCACTAGATGTGTTTTCAATGCTGATGTTTGATGACATGTCCATAGACATGTCCATAGCAATTATCACTTTTTCATACGGTGAGGGTTTTAATATATTAGGGGAATTTCCCATCTCTAGGTGCAAGTTCTTTCTGCTTGGTTGAGTTATCTCTACAATACACAATTCATGGATAGCATAACCTTTTGTATATTGGAATACATTAGTTAATTTGTAAGTTCCATGCACATTGTACTTTTGAGCTACAACCAGTTTATAGGTATTTGCAATAGTTGCTTACAGCTTACAGATATTTATTTAAAGGACAAATAATGCTCCTCAAGAACATACCCTTTTTCTTAAAAAAAACAATGTGAATCATTACTTGCTTTGTTCAGTTCAACCAATGAAAAGTACATGCATCCATTAATTTTCTTTTCCTGTTGACTTGATGTCCTCACAATGGGCTGGATCCTTTTTAGTTATATGTCATGGTTTCTAAAAAGATGAGGTGCTCGTTGTATTAAACAGGAAAGAGAAATCCAAACTCCAGGATAAGGAAACCAGCCTCAAGAAAGCTGCCGCTAAAGGCAGCAAAGCTGAGCAGAAGGCCAAGAAAAAGCAGGTAGAGGAGGAGATATCATGCCTCTCAGCTGAGTTAGAGGCGAAACATGCTGCCGAGCTTGCTATTTTTGGGTACAAATCCTCAGGCGGCTTGGAAAAGGGGAACATTGACACCTTAGTAAAGGCTATAGCTGGTGTTTCTGTGACCAGTAATGCGGATTCTGCAAAGCCTAGCAAGGGTGCATGGCGTCGAGAGAAGAAGGCAAAGGAAGAGGCTGCTAGAGAGCAGCGAATTCAAGAAGAACAAAATAACCTTGTTAGTGACCGCATGATAGAGAATGAGAAACTTGAGAAGAAGCTGGAGCCCTTGGGACTGACCATTCCGGAGATAAAGCCAGATGGGCACTGCCTGTACCGTGCTGTTGAGAACCAGCTATCACTTTATTCCAGAGGCACTACACAATACAATTACCAAGAGCTACGGCAAATGACTTCCAATTATATGAAAGAGCATGCTGCAGACTTTCTCCCATTTTTCCTATCAGAGGGCAAGGTCGAGTCTGGACCAGATCCCTTAGAGAGCTTCAAGAGGTACTGTGAGGAGGTTGAATCAACCGCTGCTTGGGGTGGGCAACTTGAGCTTGGTGCTCTAACCCACTGCCTAAAGAAGCACATTGTCGTGTACTCAGGCTCATTTCCAGATGTTGAAATGGGCAAAGAATACAAATTGGAATTAAGTGGTACAGATGGCCCTAGCATCAGGCTGTCTTATCACAGACATGCCTATGGTCTTGGCGAGCACTACAACTCAGTGATTCCTGCTTAGTTATCTAAAAGAACAGGAAATTTAACAATCTTGGTCTAATATGGTATGTTTTCCCGTGATAATTGTCTCTAAACACAATAGATGACTTATTTACCGTTGCTGCTGTGTTCCCATTTTCTCATCAGTCAACGATAGTTAATGATGGTTGAGTGTACCAAAGTTTTACCTGGGAATTTACTTCCCAAACAGTTTTGCTTGTAAAACTGAAGTATCTCTCATTATCTTGTTTCCAGTTGAAGCTGTTTTACCACTACTAATTTCATCGAGCTATAATTTGTTACTATAATTCACTGCATAAATTACTCTTATACTCCTATGGACGAACTCGTATCTCTTTTCCCGGTGGCTTTCAAAATTCTGACTGTTTTTCCACTCCTGTTTGATTCTGTATTTCTGTGCAATAAGAAATGTATGCAAACCACCATTTGAATTAGCTTATGGCTTTAGTTTATTAGTGACACATAAAACGAGATGAATCATTAGTATATGATTAATTGAGTATTAACTTTTACAAACTTGAAAAATAGATTTATCTGATTTTTTAAAGAAACTTTATATATAAAGTATTTATAAAAAAACATCATTTAGCAGTTTGGGAAGCATGCTAACTTAAAAGAGAGAATAAACTTAAGCCATAAACCGAGTCAAATGGTGTCACATTGATTTACCAGTGGCAGTCAGTGAGCACTGATTGATACACTCTAGTATGCTTGTAAACCTGTTAGTTGATGTATATTGTTGTAGCAATCAGTGATTACTTGTTCACTGTAAGTCACATGGGGTGATCCAGGCCAGCTAGCAATACTACACAGTTTGCATCCTTACCTGAGAGTGTTCTGAAATTGCATAGCTTCTGAACCTGACAATCTTGACTATAATCCGAGGGTCCTCGTGTATAAGCCGAATTCAGCAATGTGTCAATTTCATAGCTCCTCTAGCTCTACCGATTGTTGGTTTCAAATTTCAGCCAGTTTCATCAGCAACTCCCATGGTTTGGATGGTTTGCAGATCAGTTCAGAATAATCTGCATTGAAGACTCATGTGATGCTGATGCACGAGCGATTGCAGAAGAGACCAGCAACCCTGGCGTCCCCAATGGTCCCAGTTGGGTTCAGCCAGTGTACTCGCAAATTCCCCTGACAAGCTTGCAACCTGGATCTATGTAAGCTGGACAGGAGCATCATCATCACATGTCAGCGCTTGGCTAGGCTCTGAATTTGTGGTCGCCGTCGTCGCGACAAACCAGTAACGCGAGAACACATAGATAGTACGGTGCAGTAAGTGCAATGATGGATCAATCTGTGATGTGTCCAAGCTCTTACTTTTGCCATTTACACGAGCATTGATCTGGAACGATTCTGTGTGCGAACCTCTGAATCCATTGGTGGTACATCGGAATACAACATGGGATCTTGCAACTTTGCAGGGCATAATTCAGGAAGTAAATTCTTGTACCCAAATGTTAAAAGATATTCGTGTACCCAAGTAAACGAAGCCGAAATAATGTGAAAGATCTCTGCTAGAAGGTAGAGGCATGTGACAATATTTCTAATATCCAAAAAATTATTAATGGGATAGTTTTACATGAGATACAAATACGATATCAAAAGCCTCATAACATTTTGATATAAAGAAACGCCCATGTAGCATTCGACATATAGAAACCGAATCCCATATAATACTATAAGTTGAAAGAGAGAATTATATTATCAGTACGATTTACATAGGTCACACAGGTCGACCCAAATCCAGTTGTTAAACAAATAGCATGGTACAGCAGGATGTCCAGGAAAAACTTGACGCTTCCATGTTTTTTTTTGTTTTGCAACTACAAAAATCCTATTATTCTACACTTGTTGAACAGGAGGACACAAAAAAAATCAGAAGAAAGCGGCACGGCTAAAAACCTACATGAACAATATCACACAATTTTACAACAAGATCATCGGCTACAATTCAATCAAGATATTTCAGTGGGTTACCAGATGTCAGAAACCCTCAAGTGTCTGGATTTTCTCTTATACTAGATGGCTTTGAGTGATGTTCCTCTTCTCCCTCTCTGATGTGAGGCAGGCTAAAGGACATATCAGCAAATCCCAGTTCACTGCTTCCAAATGATTCACAGTCCACATTGCGTTTGTAAGCTTCATGGAGCTGCAGCACATATTCCAGATGCCACAAGACCTCACCCATCGATGGCCTGCTTCTCCCATCATCAGCAAGGCATTTCTCCGCAATTTCACCAAACTTCTTCATGGATTCTGATGAAAAGTCACCATCCAGCCGTGGATCCACTATTGCTTCCAGCGAACGCTGGCGCTGCCATCTCATCGCCCACTCTGCCAAGTTGATTTGATCCTTTGGCAGTGTGGGGTCTATAACTGGTCTGCCACAAGCAACTTCAAAGAGCACCACTCCAAAAGAATAGACATCGGATTTTTGTGTGAGTTGCTGCCTCCGGAAGTACTCAGGATCAAGGTACCCAACTTCCCTGACTGCTGTACTAACATGGGTCTGGTCCAGGGTTGGCCCAGTTTTAGATAGCCCTAAATCTGCTATCTTTGCAACAAAATTCTCATCCAACAAGATGTTTGTAGAAAATTTTTTATTTTTATATTTATTTATTAAAAGATTTACAAAAGTAGATTTTTGTTTGAAAGAATTAAAAAATAGACTCCTAGAGGGCGTTTACATTAAATCGCCCTTCCAGAGGGCGATTTGATGACGTGGCTCTTCCAGAGGGCGATTTGATGACGGTGTCGGCGAAACGGGAATGGGGGTCCCACTTACCCCGGGGACGCGTGGGTCTTCGGCCACGTCAACTCCTCCGGGGCCACATTCTGCACCGGCGACGGCCGGTTACAGCCTTCTTCCCGCCAAGTACTAGGGCCCGAGCACTGCTCGAGCCTGGGTGCGCCTTCTCCGGGCGCCTCGCGATGGGCGCCCACATCCACCCCGGGTCCCGGGGGCATTCTCCAGAAGAGGCAATCCTCTACACCCGGTCCCGGGGTCCACAGGCTCCGTGCCCGGGCCCTAGGTCTCGTCCCCGGTCCCAGGAAGCTCTGTTCCCGGGCCCCGGGTCTCGCTGCCCGGTTCTCGGGTGCCCCGTGCGTCTGGAACCCCCCCCTTTCAGGTTCAGGCAGGGAAGTTGTTCACAGGACGGCTTGCGGCGTCGGATTGATGACACGCGAGGGAGACAGGAGAAGTAGACAGGTTCGGGCCGCACGGAGGCGTAATACCCTACTCCTGTGAGTGTTTGCTATGTGGGAGAGGAATGTGGTTCGATCTTACAAGGTGTTCTTCCGGGGAGCTCAGGAGCTAGCCGGGAACTAAGTTTTGCTGGAAGCTAAATTCAAGTTCTTGGAACTGAACTAGAAGCAGAAGAAGCAGAAGGCCCGGCTTGTTCTGGAATTGCCTTTCTCGCTGGCATGGACCCTCCTTTTATAGTCTAAGGGAGTCCACAGTGCCGAGTATACATGAGAGAGTTTTTCTAGGTATGGTATGTCTCGTCGCGCACGTCCGCCTGCTCTCGCCACGCCGAAGACGCCCGCCTGCTGAGCCACACCGGAGTTGGTTCGGCACGTCTGGTCGTCACGCCGTTCGACTGCTGTGGGCGGCGAGATTATGGAGATGTGACAGCGCACGGCTCCGCTATCAGAGTGTGGAAAATCGAAGCCCTCTTAGTCAAAAGTTCTCTGACTGCACAGGGAGCAGGCCCACAGGGGTCATCATGAGAGCCCACGCATGCCCGAGCGGGCGACGGGCGCGTCACGCCCCATCGTCTCGTCATTAATGCGGGTGGTTGGAGAGCTGATCCGCTCGAGTTAGGCTCGTGCCCGGGGCAGAGAGCTCATCGAGCCCTCCGCGTGCGCGAGGCGCCGAGCTCCTCAGGGACCGACATGTGGGCTCCGGGCCTGGGGGGCGACACCCGAGGATGGTGCACCCGAGAACGGGTCCCGGGACAGACATGTGGGCCCTGGGCCCGGGGGCGACACCCGAGCCCGGGAATTGTCAGGGTAATGTGCCCCGGGAACGCGTCCCGGGACCGACATGTGGGCCCGGGCCCGGGGGCGACACCCGAGCCGGGGAATTCAGGGTAATGTGCTCCGGGAACGGGTCCCGGGACCGACATGTGGGCCCCGGCCCCGGGAGGCGACACTCGGGCCCGGGAATGTCAGGGTAATGTGCCCCAGGAACGGGTCTCGGGACCGGTGGGCCCCGGGCCTGGGGGCGGCTCCCGGGGATGGTGCACCCGGGCCCGGGGAATGCCCTGGAGGTCTATCAAACGGTCGTTGCTGGCCGCCAGTTGTGCAGAATGTGGGCCCCGGAGAAGCAGACGTGGCCGAAGACCCACGCGTCCCCGGGGTATGTGGGGCCCCCAGTCCCGTTTCGCCGACACATGTAACAATAATAAAATTGCCATAATAATCAAGGAATATTGGATAATAAATTAATGACCGTAATAATGTCATTCCAAAACATTGTATGTAATAAGGTTAAAATAAAATAGTTTTCACAAATGGGATCAACATGCTCAAGGAGATTGTCGTGTGACTTACCTTGCAATAGAAAAGTCTTCAAACAATCTTCCGAACTCTTCCCTGAACTTCGCTTTCTTCTGAAACAGCGGAAATACGCGACTACATATAAAACGAGGAAAAACACTAAGAAACTACAAATAAGTAGTTTATAAAAAGTATATGAACATGTAGATCACTATTTTAGATGAATTTAGGACAAAGAACGGGTCAAATTGGAGTTCAGACGGAAAAGTTATGGCCTTCAGAAGATTAAATTCAGAGAAAATCCGAAAAGAAATAGAAAAAAATATTCTTTGAATATTCCCTCAGAATTTCAATTAAATGAATTATTTTTGGATGGATATTAGATGTGGGGCCCACTGGTCAGAGAGTTGGCTCATGTAGACTGGGTCTATGGACTTGGGAATAGGAGGAATTCGGTAGACCGAATGACCTGGACTGCCACCTGGCCGAGGTGTTGAGGTGGCGGCCGAGGTGGCTGATGACGTGGGAAAAGGGCTGACATGGCATAGGACGGTTTAAGAAAGTCCAACGGTGGAAATCGATCGGAGGAGATTGGATGGTTGGGATTCACTCGAGAGGATTTAATGTAGATCGACAGGCCCGGATTGAATCGGGATGATCCAACGGCTGGGGACGGTCGAGTTACAGTGCATGGGGCCCAATTGTCATCCACCGGAGAGGGAACCGACTGGGGGCCGCAACACGGGCGAGGCGAGCTCGCCAGTGCGCCCACGGCGTGGCGTGGCGTGGCAAGGAGGCCGGTGGCGGCGACCGGTGAGGCGGCACAGCAGGACGTCGGCGACGGTGGTCCACGACGCAACGACGACGCCTGGCGGATTGGAGAGAGGAGTCGGGGTGCCGGTTTGGATGTAAACGACGACGACGACGACGACGCCGACGATGCCGGGCAGAGGGAAGAAGAGTGAGGCGCCGGGGACTTGGCTTGGGGCTCACCAGTGACGGCGGCGACGGGCGACAGTGGCGCCAAGCAGCGGCGGCGGCAGTGCTGGGCGGCGGAGGGGATGCAGGGGCGGCGGCGCACGGGATGCAGGGGCGAGGCGGCTGGGGAGCGGCGGCTAGTGCACGGGCGAGGGAGGAGCAGCTATTTATAGAGGGGGAGCGAGGGGGGCTAGGGCACGGCGGCGGCGCTGGGAGTCCGGCGGCGGCACGGGAGGAGCGGGCCGTGTTTGGGGCGGCGGCGGCGACGGCGACGTGGGCCGAGGCCGCGGAGGGCAGGCGCAGCTAGCTGACGAGGCCGAGGGGAGCTCGGGCCCGGGGCGGCTCGGCCTCCAACCGAACAGATAGAGGAGGAAAGGAGGAGGAAGGAAGGAGAAGAAAGGAGAAAAAGAAAAGAGGGGAAAAAGAGGAAAAGATGAAAAAGAAAAGGAGAAAAGGAAAGGGGCTATTTTGCTTGTAATTTCCCAAACTTGGAAATTTGGAAAGCACTTAGGACTAAGAGGGATTTTTCTGGAATATTTAGAATATTTTCATATAGAATATTGGAATGTTTTTGGAATCTGGAATTTGTGGAATTTTGGGGATTTATCGAATACTCCGGGATTATTGGAATATTGGGAACATTCTTGAGTTGGAACTTGTAGAAATATTCAAAATTACGGAATATTCCGAATATCGGGATATAAATGTACATACATATATATATAGAGATGGGCTATGGTGCTTCATGAAGTACAACCCTATTCCGTGCGGCACAGTGTTGTCCGTTGGATGGATTGCAATCCTGCGGTTAGAAATGGATGGACGGAGCTCTCTCACGGCGCACTCACCTAACCTCACCTAACTCGCGCACTCACCTAACCTCACCTAACTCGCGACGCTCTCTTCCGCCTGCGCCTCCCCTCAGCCGCGCCGCCGCCTCCTGCTCGCTAGCGCCGTCGTCGTCCTCACGCCATGGCCGTCGCTGAAGTCCCCAGCCGGCATTTTTGGTTTTTCCCCCCCCCCCGCCTTCGCCTGCCGCCGGTGACACCCTACCTATGCTCGGCGTCCTCTCCTTTTCTTCCTCCCCGGTGCCCCGATGTTTCTCTGCGCAATCTACCCGTGCGCCGTCGCCAGCCCCGTGTTTTGCACGCCGCCGCGCTATCGCCTGTGTGCTGCTAACGCCTCCCCTCTGCCTCGGTAAGCCCTATGCCGTCGCCGCCTCTGGCATCGTCGTCGAATTTTTGTATTTTTATATTTATTTATTAAAGTTTTGCAAAAGTAGATTTTTGTTTGAAAAATTGCAAAACACCGTTTGGGTTGTTGGGTCTGGGTGTTATTGCCGTTTGGTGTTTTGCCTCCCACCGCCCTCCACAGAGGCGATTTTTGGGAGGTTTTAAAAATCGCCCTCTGAGAGGGCGATTTGATGACGTGGCTGATGGCCATCGGGCCCCCCAGCCGATGGCCGTTGTCAGCCATTTTGCGGCGACGCGGCCCCCGGATGACACCAAAACCGCCCTCTCAGAGGGCGGGCAAGGGGGCTGCCTCCAAAATGCGCCCTGGGGGCCGGACCTCCCTCCCGCGCGCCCGCAAGCGGTCCCCTCTCCCCCAGCCCCACTCGGCCGCGCCCCTCACCGGTGCCCCCCCCCAGCGCCGCGCCCGCGGCCCTGCCGCGTGGCCCGCGTTCCCGAGAACGCCGTCCCGCGATCCCTCTAGAGGGCGGAACATTTTGGGTCTCCGGGGCGCCACCGCAAAATGGCTGACGGCCCGTCGGCTGGTGCCCATGGCCGTCAGCCACGTCATCAAATCGAGCCCTCCAGAGAGGCGATTTTTAAAAATCGGCCCACTGGAGGGCGGTGGGGGGAGTCTATTTGCAATTATTTAACAAACAAAAATCTACTTTTGCAATCTTTTAATAAATATAAAAATGCAAAAATCCATCGTCGTCGTCATCTCCCTACACCCGAATCGGCGCCCCTTCCTCTCTACCAGACGCCAACTGACTCCGGAGAGGGAGAAGGATATGGAGGGCGAAGGGCACCAGGGCGCGCTGCTTCCCCTAGCCCTGGACCAGATTAAACCGAGAAACCCGATACCGAACGAACCGAACCGAATTAAACCGAATAGGTTAATTCTGTTTCGGTGTTCGTCTTCTTGTTTTTGTTTGTTCGGTAGTCGGTTTTCGGTTCGGTTTTAAGTAAGTCTATTAACCGAAAAACCGAATAACGTCCGGTGGCGTGCGTGGCCGCGCCCGTAGCCCTGTGCCCCGCAGCCCCGCCCGCCATGCCCCGTGCCCCGTGCCCCGTGCCCCGCAGCGCCCGTGCCCCGCGCCTCGCAGCGCCCAGCCGCCCGTGCCCCGCGCCCGGGTGCCTCGCGCCTGCCCGTGCCCTGCAGGCTATAGCCGCCCGTGCCCCGCCCCCGCGTCCCGCGCCCCGCAGCCGCCCGTGCCCCGCACCCCGCGTCCCGCGCCCGGTCACCCGCCGCCCGTGCCCCGTGCCCCGCAGCGCCCGGTCGCACGGTCGCTCGGTTATTTTGGATTAACCGATTAACCATAACCGAACTGGTCGGTTATTGGTTTTTTCCCTAGAATTTCGGTTGCCATTTTCCAATAACCGAATTACATTCTAACCAAATTGACCGAACCGTTTAAACCGAATTAACCGAAATCCCAGGCCTATCCCCGGCTGCCGCTCCCGTTCCGCAGTCCAGCCATCCAGGCGCCGCAGTCCAGCCATCCAGGCGCCGCCGCCCCTCCTCTACCGTGCGCCGCCCCTCTGCTGCATCCCGAGTACGCCGTCACCACTGCTCCTGCAAGCTGTCGCCGGTGGGCATCCTCATCGCCAAAGCCGCCACTTCCTTCCTCATCCCGTGCCGCGCCGTGGCACCATCGTCATCGTCTTCGCCGCGTCGCGCCGCCCCGGAGTTGCTACTCCTGCCACCGAAGCCGTCGTGACGTCGGGTCTCCTCTCTGCCTGGCCATGACCGTGCCCCGTCGCGCCGGCCGTCGCCCGAAATGCTGCTTTGTAAAAGAAAAGGCTAAAAAGCAAGAAAATACCAAAAAAAGAAGAAAAATAAGAAAAGGGGAAGGAGTTTGGACTTCGGAGCCAGAATTTGATAAACCGCCATGCTGATACTTGAGGTGGTTGTATTCGAGATCAATGAATTGTCGTCATATTGAGCAAGCAGTTTTCTTCAGTAGATGGATAGACTTGCTGTGAGTGGCGGCGTGGAGATCGTGCGCGCGATTCGTGGGAGTGAGGGGGCGTGGACGCCGGGGAACTCGGGGAGGTGGGTCGGACTCGGTCCGCGCCCGTTTGAACCGAGTGCGAGCACGGGAGGAGGCGGGAGGCGGCGCCGGATCGGACGGCTCTGGGGATTTTCCCCTCCGCCCGATTCGGACGGAGGAGGAAGACGATGCTGACAGGCGGGCCCGGCCTGTCAGCGGGAGGCGCGCAAGCGAGGGGCGCGGGCGCGGGCTCGCGGGGAGGGAGGCCGGCACAGGAGAGAAAGGAAAAAGGAAAAAGATTTTCCAGGACGATTTAAATTCCGATAAGCGTTTTTGATTTATTAAGAATAGTTCCTGTATTCTGAAAATTCCACTAAAAATCCAGTTAATATATTTTGGCACAGAGAATACAAGAAAAATATTCCCGGCCACGATGACAGGCCGGGCCCGCGCCCCTCGCCCGCGCCCGCGCGCTGACAGGCCGGGCCCGCGCCCCTCTCCCACGCCCGCACCCCTCCCCGCGGGAGAGGGGCTCGAGCGCGGGAGAGGGGCGCGGGCGAGGGGCGCGGGAGGTGGGCGCGGGCGAGGAAGAAGCCGGGGAGGGGAACCGGCAGAGCGAGATAGAACTGACCATGTTTACCAGAGACAGGTGCAGATTCCCAGAACATGGCTATCAAAATGTCACATACAAGACCACAGGTTGTGCCCAGCCGTTCATTATCTTCTTTCATTTACCCAAAATAAGTAATTACATGAAAGTCACGGTAGCATTAAAAACTAAACTTCAAAAAAGCACTTAGGTATCATCCTCCATACTTTGCTGGTCCAAGGTATGAGCAAAGGTGCTGGTTGCTGCAATTAAAAATCAAAATGTTCAAAAGCATGGGAACAACAATGTCTTTGCCAGTGCATCTACAAGAATATTAATACAGGACAAAAAAAATAACATGGATAGTATGTAAATACAAGTACTTTATAAATATAAAAGTACCATTTAGTCGGAATGTTCATCATCACTGGATCCTTGATCTTCTTCTTCAATTTTGTTTTTTCCCTTAGCTAGATCCCGCAAGCGCTAAGAATAAAAAAAATAAGCTCATAATAAAAATCTCATGGCAGCAAGCTTTACCCAAAAATATAATGGTTGCAAGCATTAAAAAAAAGTCAAATAAAAGCTACCTTACATATTATCTCTTAAACCTTTTAGTATTACATAACAACTAAACCTAAATGAATAGTCACATATAACATTAAATTAAGGTGAGTATTTGTTAACGCCAAAATTTGGCACGGGTCTTTAGCAGATTCGGTTAAGAGAAAATCACAGATAACCGGTAAAGATTGATCCAGAAGAGACCGAGTTTGGGAAGAGACCGTGAAGACCACAGTATGGCAGTAAATTACCTTATCTATTAATTAGGTAGTTTTGATAATTGTTAGGAAACCTGATCTCGTATCCGATCAGGGCTTGTTAGTTTTCCGTTTATAGATAGGAAAGTATGTACCGTGTCCTATAAGGACTCTTGTAACTCGGGGTATATATACGTATGCCCGGGGACCTTGTAAACTATCTCAACGATCAATACAATTCGGCGCATCGCCACCCTTTACCAACAGGTTCTTGCTTCTCGAGCCGGGCTGCATCGGTTAGGTCCGAACTCCAGCGAGAGGGTAAGTCTCGTTACCCCGGCTACCAATCGGCTAGGACTTCCTCGGTTAGGTCCGATATTCTAGTCGGTATATGGTAGCCGGCTTACCACGATATATCTGCTTTGTCTACGGCTGCATCGGTTCGGTTCGATCTCTTAGGCCTATCAGGTATATCACATCACGCGTGCATAGTTTTTATCGGTTTACTGGGGAAAGCTTATCGTCAGTTTGTGCTGCATCGGTTGGGTCCGACCTACTAAACTGAGCGATAAGTTGTTCCTGCTAGGCCGATGGTTTCTGTGCAAGCGTCTTATCGGAATGCATAGCCGTAAGTTATCATATACATCATGATTGCATTAGATCTATCGGCTCACCGAGGTTCTTTTATTATTGTTAATCTGTGCTGCATCAGTTAAGTTTGAACTACTAGATTGATAGTGATAGATTTACTCTTGCTGAGTCGATAGGTTTTATGCGATGTTCTATCGGAGTGCTTAGCCGATAGGTTATCTTTTTATAAAGCCGACTGTATTATCCTTACTGTTTTAGTCATCTATATTATCATCGGTTTTCTAGCCGATGCACATGTGTTTCCTCGGCAGTCGGCTAGCTTACTGTTTTGCTTATCTATTTTATCATCGGCTTCTAGCCGATGCACATGTTATACTGACAGCTTATCCACTTGTTTATAGCGCTATCGGTTTCCTAGCCGATACACAGGTGCCATCGGTTATCGGCTACGAGAAGCCTATATCAGTCCGTATCGGCCGATAGCTGATGTGCAGTTGCTGCTGACCCGGGCACGAGCACAAGCGAGGACCCGGGAGCGAGAACCCAAGCACGAGACCCGGGCGCGAGTACAGGCGAGGGCCCGGGCACGAGCATAGCGGCGATCGGCTGGAAGGAATCCGTATCGGCTTACTGGCCGATTGGATCAGTAATCAAATTTCTTCATCTCCTTGTCAATTGCGGGGTCAAATTGACTGGCACGCCTATGAACCTCAAATATTTTAGGACCTGCACTGGAGCTAAGCAGATCTCCCAGGCCTTCGTATGTTCAATCGCATCAAACCAGATCATCAACAAGCTTCTTGGCACACCCGGTGGTTTTTGGTGCGAACAGTATTTCCTATAGAAAAAGGTGGGTAACATATTTTATAGAAAATATGCCTTTATTTATTTTAGAAAATATATTTAGCTAGTATAGGTTAAATAGCAAAGGACGAAGTGGATAGTGATCCAATTTGATAAGTAGTCATAGCATGACCACAATTGAATGGAGGCAATTATGGAATTTTTACTGTTACTAATTTAATTTTTTTTTAATTTACAAAACTAATTTTTGATTTCGTTTATTTGCAAAAGTAACCTCTTGCCGCCGTGGGCCAAGGCGGTGTTTAAAAACCGCCGTGGCCCAGGGCGGCGAATGGCCTGGGCCCACGGCGCCGTCACGGCCTGCCGACGGCGTCAGCCGGCAGGGGTTGCGTTGCCCGTGCCCGTCCCGCGTCCGCGCCCATCCCGTCCCCGCACCCGCGCCGCGCTCGTCTCCTGTGCTCGCGCCCGCACCCCGCGCCCGCGCTCGTCTCCCGTGCGCGCGCCCGCGCCCGCACCGCGGGAGACGAGCGCGGGCACGGGGTGCGGGCGCGGGCGCGAGCACGGGAGACAAGCGCGGGCGCGGGGTGCGGGCGCGGGCGCGGGGACGGGCACGGGCATTTTTGCTCTCGGCCCGGGGCCATTCACCGCCGCCATCACGGCCTGGTGACGGCGCCGTGGTCCAGACCATTCGCCGCCCTGGGCCACGGCGGTTTTTAAACTCCACCCTGGCCCACGGCTACAAGTGGCTACCTTCGCAAAAAAGCGAAATCAAAAATTAGTTTTGTAAATTAAAAAAAAATTAAATTAATAACAGTAAAAATTCGGCAATTATGCCGCTGTAGTCCTATCGAGTCAGTGTTGAAAGTACCCAAAACTGTAAATGTCTTGTCACTTCTGGCTGAACAATGAACAGAAAGTTCTTCTGCTAAGAAGTTGATGCACTGAGCCATTCACTTGAGGTTTACATGTGGGCGGCAGATCATCCCGACCACATGTTCTATATCGGGCGGTTCATGGAGAAGCGGCTATCCCTCATCTGCCTCCTCCTCGCAGTAGAGTACAGTTCTTTCCTACCACCTATGCGACGACAGCCATGGACAGATCTGTTGTGTATGCCTATAGCAAGACCCATGGTTGGAGAAAATTGTTGGGAGGGAATGAGAGTTTAGGAGGTAGGGTCTACTGTTTGGGTAGTGGGCATGGGAGTTTTGTGGGAGACTGGGATAGAGGAGTTTGAGAGCAAACTCTATATTCTTAATACATGGGGGTGGGAATTGGAAAAAACTCGTCTCGGTTTTCGTAAGCACGTTTCTCGATCTATTAAATGGTGCGTTTTTTATTAAAATTTTCTATATATAAGTTGTTTTAAAAAATCATATTAATCTATTTTTCAAGTTTGCAATAGTTAATACTAAATTAATCATATGCTAATGGATCATCTTGTTTTGCATGATTTTTTTTTATTTCTCTTTCCTCACCTTCAAACTCACCCTAATTATAGCAAGAGGGGCCATCCATCATCACTTAAAATGTAATTCATACAAAAACTCCACATGATTATCATCTCTACTCAAACAAGGTAATAAAAATAAAAGTAAAACTTCCATGACCAAACTCTCCACACCAACTTTCTCTTATAAACTCCCTATCCTCTATCCCAAAGTTGCCAAATGTGACATATGTTACCAATACCTCCTAAGCCTATTATATATACCATCTACTCCATCTAAAGAAATCTTCAAGAGAAAATCAATTTTCATAGGTGATCGTCTTAACACGAGCAACTATGAAAGTTGATTTTTACATGTAGCCTCTAAACCTGCAATCTCACTCAATCACCTATGAAAATTGATTTTTACATGCAGCCTCTAAACCTGCAATCTCACTATTTTTCACGCAAATTACATGCGCATGCGGAATATGGGGTTTGAACCTGAGACCTCCTCCTTCACACACTATCCCACTTAACATCTCACCACCAGTCACTTCTTCTCATGACTCGGAATGCTATTCTCTCAACTTCATATCTCCGAAACTTGTAATGATTTTTTGATGTTCTAGATAATCTCAAATGAAAAAGTTATCAACTATAAAGTTGTAGATTTCGTCGAGCTCTATAATTTTCATATGGAACTTGTCTCTATTGGAGGTCGTTCAAAACATAGATATGAGATTTTGTTAAAATAAATCTAAGATTTTGTAACGAATATTTCGACCCCTAAACGAAGTCAAATAAAAAGTTGTCAAATACAAAGTTGTACATCTCATTGAGTTCTACAATTTTGATATAAAGTTTGTCTTCATCCGACTTCATATGAAAAATTTATATGTATATATGTTTTTTTCAAAAATTGATTTCTATAGGTGGACGTCTTAAGGGTCCGCCTATAAAACTCGATTTTCACATAGGGTACGTGTACTCTTAAGTGTCTGCCTATGAAAGTCAATTTTCGTAGGCGGATGTTTAAGTCGACCATATGTGAAAATAAGATCATTTTTAAAGACGATTGACTTAGGTGACCAGCTCTAAAAATCTATTTTCATAGGCGGACCGTGACCGGGGACTCTCGATTTATTTTTACGGGCGGCTCATTTTTTTAGGTTGCATATAAAAATATAGGGGGTGTTGCTACAAATGGTTTTTTATAGCGAAATGATCAACAAGACTGCTCAGATGATAGCAAGCACCGCTAGTAGCGTAGATTCATGTAGTCACGCTGCCTTTATATAGGCCAAAATGGTAGACACAAACGAAATTTCTAGCCAAAAATAAACAAACTTTCCTGGAAAAAAAAAAGAAATGCGACATAGACTCTTCAGTTCCCCTACCATTTCTTTCTTCTTGTGGCTGAACATCGAACGGAAAGGACGGAGTTGAAACAAAAGACACATTCATGCATTTGATTGGAAGTTTACTGGAAACATCTGCCCCATTATCGACGAGGAATGCAGGAGGTGGCACCGGAGAATTGCCTCGCCGGCGTAGGCACTTCCATGATCATTTCGCTTGTCAGTCCTCAAGTTCTTCCCCTTCTCTGTCATTGCATCAGTCATTCTTCTCTGCCACATATTATCTTAATTCGCTGAAAATGTAACAGAAAAGAAAATACCATGCAATTCCTACGCGTGCTCAAGACAATATTAATGTAATTAAATTTCCAGAAGAAAATAATCGCCAATTTTGGTCTTAATGCCTATGCGTCTTGATGTTTACAGTAGAGTGAGACACAACAGTGTCAACTCTATTATTCTTTCTTTTGGATTTCTATATTGTAAAATGCCTATGGTTGAATCAACATTCAATATACTTTCTTTCATCAGAAATTAAAACAGCCATTAGCACACCCACTACACCAGCTCCAACTTTCACCAACAGCTCAATTGAAACCCTTTGTAAGGTATTACTTTAGAAGTAGGTATCAGCTACCAGGAACAAGAGTATGATAGGAGATATGTTGCTTTATTATGAAAAACCAAGCATTTTCTTATAGAGTCATGGTCATAAGGTCAAGATGTAGGGATTGTACAGATTTTGTGCTGAGAAATTCGAGTGTGGCCACTGAATCATCTGGACTTGCTTGTATATGTAAGGAACTAAAGGGACATATCCCTTTCCATATCCTCTTGGTCAGCCATGTTTAGGTTTGTTGTTCATGCCAATATCGATATGATCCCTCCAGACGATTTATTCCTTGATCCTTATTTTCCTATAGCTCCTAAGCCTACTATACCATGTACTCCAACCAAATAAATCTTACAGACAAGTGCAAAAGGCATGCTTAATAACCTATATATGCATCCATGTCAAAGAAAGAAAGCACCAAATGTGTCATGACCAAGACTTACCAAGATGATAGCGAGCACTCGCAGTAGAGTGTAGAGTCACACCAGCTTTATATAGGCCGGAATGGTGCATGTACATGAATGAGATTTCTAACGAAAAATAATTAAACTAAAAATACTAAAAAACCTTGAAAAAAGATCAGAATTTCAGGGGAAATAATTGTAGCCGACAGAGTGCCATGGAGTCTCATGGAAATGCACATATAGTAGCAGGCTTGATGTTTCATGCCGGCTTTATATAGGCTTGAAGCTAGGCACCTTAGTGCCATCTAGACTTTATATAAAAGGATAACAACAAAAACCTAAATAACGGATAAAACCAAAAACCTAAATAAAGAATAACAACAAGCATCTTGATTACGCTACATCACTCGTGATGCATGGCACCAATATACTACACAACAAAATGATACCAGCCAAATTGATAGTAATATGACACATGGGTATAACACAACTCATATGCAACAATATGACTATAAACAGAATAGTGCTACGGGTCAAGCCTCATAAATAAGAGCTTAATTGATCAAAATACTACGCACCGCTTCAAAAAAAGAGACCACATAACTTTGTCTGTATGTAGAAACATACTTATCCATTTCTAATAAAGAAGGCAAGGGCGGACTACTCGCTCGGCTATAAAATGAGACTCCTGCAGATTGAGGGGAGACAGCAGAGCATAAACATTCTAGCAGGCGTACCCCGGTGAGAGCGCTTTGACTCCCTCGTAGTAGTTCACTATAAAAATCAGTAAGAAGTATGTGTATATATTACGGTGCTCTCTACTGATAGTATTGTTACTTTAAGGTGGTAGTAGAAATAGATCTAATCTATTAGATTAAAAAATATAAATAATCTAGATTAATTCTACCACCAGTAGAAAACATTCTAAAACACCTCCGTAATACACACAAAGAGTTGCGGACACATGCAGATACGTAGATATATACATCGATCGGTTAGCGTGGGAGGCACCGGGAAGATGATTGTTCCATGGCTGCATATCTGATGAGCCATCACTACACCTTTGGGCAAACTGTTCTACTTCCATACCTCGCACAGCGCTGGTTCCAGTGCACGCTTAAGTTGCAGAGGAATAACATGTAAAACGTCTATACAACCGAAATCCTCCCATTGCAAGAGATCACTACCTGTTCGGCAGCGCGGCGGTAGATGGCTTAAATAAGCTGGTTTTTTGACTGCAGAACGGTGGCTTAAATAAGTTGTCCCGCTGGCTTTTTCCGTCGACGTGCGCAGACGGAGCGGAGTCGTTGCCACCCGGACGGAGCGTCGGTGCGTAGACGGAGAGGCGTCGTTGCAAGCACCGACGGAGCCACCTGTGCGTTCGGACGGAGCAGTGACCGACCCAGCTCTCACAGGCGCGGCGACGGCGCAGGCCAGGGGAGAGCGGCGACAGCGCAGGCCAGGGAGCGGCGATGAGCTCCTCCCCAACGGATCGGACCGTTGACCGTCATATCGGACCGTCCGACTCCCTACGATCGGACCGTCCCAATCCCCCATCGGACCGTTGCCCCCACCGGGATCGGACCATCCGCCGCCATATCGGACCGTCCGACTCCCTACGATCGGACCGTCCCAATCCCCCATCGGACCGTTGCCCCCACCGGGATCGGACCATCCGCCGCCATATCGGACAGTCCGACTCCCTAGGATCGGACCGTTCCAATCCCCCATCAGACCGTTGCCTCATCGGGATCGGACCGTCCGCCGCCATATCGGACCGTCCGACTACCCACGATCGGACCCGGGCGCGGTCGAGTTCCCGGGCGCGAGGGCCCGGGCGCTGACGCCGGGCGCGAGTCTTCCACAACCCGGCCGTCTCCCACGACGACCGCACCCAAAAACCCACGCAAGTCGAAGCACCGAGGATGGCGGATCTCACGGGCGGCGGCGCTGGCGCTGGTGGAGGCGGCGGGAGTGCGGGGAGACGTCGGCCGCTGGGTTTCCTGAAGAACGCGGCGAAGCGGAAGGACGGGTTCGTGCAGCTGCTCCTCATGGCGGGCGTCCTCATGATGAGCCTGCGGTCCCTGGGCCAGAAGCACCGCCTCCGTGACCTCGCCTACGACAACGCCGACCTCCGTCGCGAGCAGGACGACCTCTCCCTCCGGATGCGCGACCTCCAGAACGCCCTGCACCGCGAGGCCAACGCCGACGAGTCCGGCGCGCTTGCATCCCACCTCCGTCGCATCTTCACCGCCCACCCCGCCGCCGCTGCCACCTCCACCTCCACTTCCACCGACGACGACTAGCTCGTTCCCCGGCTAATTTTCCCCGCACTCTCAGTCCCGCAATCTGTGATCGCCGCGTATTTACTTATCAGATCTTTCCCCATGGCATTTAGGCTTGCACGCGATGTGTTCGTCGAAATGCCGCACAGGCTGTGAGATTGTACTGAACCTCGCACCACGCTGAGGCGGAAACTTATTTTTGTTGTTGGACTGATCAGACGTTCCTATAATTCTGAGGTGCGTGTTTTTTCTTGCGAATTAACTGAGTGTTCGTAGCCTGATCAGTGTGCTTTGCTCTTCCGAAGGGCACTGATGTTACTGGTGGCAAGTTGCAACTGTTAGGCTCAGTTTGAATGTTCAGGTTGAGGAAAAAAATTCTCCTTTTCCATGACCACGTTTCCCAAACTATTAAACGGTATATTTTTTAAAAAAATTTTCTATATAAAAATTGCTTTAAAAATCATATTAATCTATTTTTTAAGTTTAAAATAATTAATGCTCAATTAATCATACGTTAATGACTCAACTTGTTTTGCGTGATCTTCTTACTTTCTCTCACCTTTAAATTATGTCTTAGCCTTGGTTCCAACATAAGCAAAGAGAGAAAAAACTCTCTTGTTATCTGTAAGCACACTTCCCAAACTGCTAAACGATATGTTTTTTTAAAAAAATTATATATAAAAGTTGCTCTAAAAAATCAAATAAATTCATTTTTTAAGTTTATAATAATTAAAACCTAATTAATCATACTATCGGCGAAATGGGACAGGGGGTCCCACATGCCCTGGGGACGCGTGGGTCATCGGCCACGTCAGTTCCTCGGGGGGCCATCTCTCCATCGGCCCCGGGCTCGTCCCCGGGGCGCCCTCTCCATCGGCCCCGGACTCGTCCCCGGGGCGCCGTCTCCTTCGGCCCCGGGCTCATCCCCGGGGCGTCGACTCCATCGGCCTCGGCCCCGGATGCCGATTAGGGACTTACCTCTTCTGCCCCGCAGAGCTCGGAAAGTGGGTCCCGGTTGGTCGGCTCTCCAATTACCCACATAAATGGTGAGGCAACAGGGTGCCTCCCGCCTGTCTCCCGACAGCATCTTCAGGAGACAACCTCTGTCACATCTCTGTGCTCCAGCCGCCCGCAGCCGGGCGGCAAAGCGACCAGACAAGCCACCCTCGGCGGCCGACCCGACTGCAGCAGCAGAGCCAGGCGGCGACTGGACATCTCTTTGGCGCAGCACCGTGGGCGCGGCAGGCGGCGGCGTGCGTACGAGCGACAAGACGTAGCATAGCTCTCTCTCTCTCACCACTGACGCCAAGCACTGTGGACTCCCCTCGCCTATAAAGGAGGATCCATGCCACATTTAGGATGGGGACTCTCTCAGCGAGAACTCCCGCCGGAGACACACACTAAACTGAGGACCTCTAACTCCCTAATCTATGCTCCCGAGCACACCTACAGCTACTGTTCCTCTTCTCCGGCTCCGGCCGCGAGCTAGACTCACCTTGTAACCTCATTCATCCACCTCATAGCCAAACACACACACAGGAGTAGGGTATTACGCTTCCGAGCGGCCTGAACTTGTCTAAAACGCCTCCTGTCTCTCCCGCGCAATTGCCACGGTTCGGACGGTCCGTTCCCGAAACGGACGGTCCGAACCTCCTTTCCCCCCAGCTCGGGTCCCCCAGGGTTCGGACGGTCCGATCCCGGAACGGACGGTCCGAACTTTGCTTCCTCTCGTCTTTTTCGCGTATCTACCGATCTTTCTTCTACAACGCACGCCGCGTACGCTTGAGAACTACTCCCCTGGCCGAACCTCAAAGGAGGGTCTCCTGACTTCCCGCCGTCGAGGTTTCATCCTCCGACAGCTGGCGCGCCAGGTAGGGGGAGTTTCCTTTTCAGGTGGTACGTCGACAACACCGACGCACTCCATGGCAGGAGGCCATCGTCCGCGGGACTTCAACGAGGGGCTCGGTGGCTTCACCCTGCCGGATGGCGCTAGCTCAGCAATGAGCCCGCCACGCTCCCCATCTCCCTGGGGGCGCGCGGCGCGAGCCCGGCGGCCTGGACTCCAGGCCGACAATGGCCATGGCGACCTCCGCGACCGGCTGGACCGGACGCGGGTTCAGGAGGACGCCCGGGTCACGATCGAGCGGCAACGCGAGCGGCGCGCGAACGCTGCCGCAAGTCCTGGGGCCCCCGACCAGAGCCTTGGAGAGGATAGCAAGCTCTCACGTTCCGCGCTACGGCGGAACAGGAGGAAGCGCCAGAAGGCCAAGGCGGCAGCCGAGAGCTACGCCTTGGCGGCTACGGGCAGCCCTCGGAGCTATGATGCCCGCGGAGGCGATGGTCGCAGCAAGCGGCAAAAGGCCGCATGTGCGCCGCCACCGCCGGCAGCAGCCCGAAAGTGGTGCCCCCTCCACCAGACGGACTGGCATGACATCACGGAGTGCCGCGCCGTCCAGCGCTCACCCGAGCGCGCCGAGCCGGCCTTAGTTCGGGGATGGTGCGCCTACCACGACACGGACCGGCACGACATCACGGAGTGCCGCGCCGTCCAGGGCATGGCCGAGCGTCTCGAGCCGGCCGCAGCCCGAGGGTGGTACGCCTTCCACGACACAAACCGGCACGACATCACGAAGTGTCGTGCCGTCCAGCGCTTGGCCGAGCGTCTCGAGCCAGCCATAGCCCGGAGGTGGTGCGCCGTCCACGAGACGGATTTGCACGACCTCGTGGAGTGCCGCGCCGTCCACAAGTTGGCCAAGCGCGTCAAGAGGTCCCGGCAGGAGCAGTAGCGGGCCCGAGCTCGCTTCCTCTCAAGGGACCTAAGCCCCGGTCGGAGCCCTCGGCTCCCGGGTACGTATCTAGCCCCGGTCGGAGCCCTTGGCACCCGGGCGCATACCTAGCCCCGGTCGAAGCCCTCGGCTCCCGGGTGCGTATCTAGCCCCGGTCGGAGCCTGGCTCCCGGGGGCGCGTATCTAGCCCCGGTCGAAGCCCTTGGCTCCCGGGCGCGTACCTAGCCCCGGTCGAAGCCCTTGGCTACCGGGCGCAGATTTAGCCCCGGTCGGAGCCCTTGGCTCCCGGGTGCGTATCTAGCCCCGGTCGGAGCCTGGCTCCCGGGCGCGTGTATCTAGCCTCCGTCCGGGGCCCCCTGGGTCCCGGGCACATTTTTGAGCCGAGGCACGGATTCCCGAATCCGTGCCCCGGGCCCGACACCGAGGTGCCGAACCAGGGCGGCCTCGCCAAGGCGAGAACAAGCCTAGGAACGCGACACTCGGAATAGGGCGCGATAGCCCGGACAGCACCGCCCCGGCAAGAATGCGTCCGCAAGGTCGTCTCACATCCCATATTCAAGCCCGGGCCCCCGGAACCCGGCTTATATCAAAACCGTATTCCAGTCCGGGGCCCCCGGGTCCCGGACGTATATCCTTAGCGCTGGCCGGGGCCCCCGGGTCCCGAGCACATGCCTCTCCCCAGCCTCGAGGCTCGCGAGGGAAGCAAGTCCGAGCTCCATCCCTAGGCACATCAAGTATCTTCACAAATCTATCTGTATAAATGTCCTGTAAGTTACGGTGAACCCGGGCCAGCGCCGGACTTCTCCGAAAAGTCAGCGCTGGCCGGGGCCCCATGTATATACACTTTATATAAGCAGCATTTTTAATATCCTTCCCGGTCTCGTTCCTTTCGTCGTTTCCCATGTGTTGCGTTCGGGGCAGTCTCACCCCCTGGAGGTATCATCGGGCCACGCCCGTACGGCGGCTGGGTTATGCGCAAACCCAGCCACCATACGGGCGCGACCACGACGACGCCTTCGGGAGACGGTTGGCACCACGGCTCGTAGCATGGAGTGGACAAGGGAACAAACCGGACGCTCTCACAGTTCACTATGTACAGAGTAGACCTTTTCCCCGGCGGTCCCGGGGCCGATTCATACCACATCAAGCTGGGCGCTCGGGGAGACCCCATGTCTTCCTGGTCTACCGGGCCGAAGCCGTTCTATCGCCAGACCTCTCCTTCGGCTCTCGGGTACAGCGCTACATCGACAAACATCAACCACGACAAATATGCAGCTCGACAACCTCGACTTCCTCGAGGAACGAAGGTGGCGCGCTCCGCTCCGCGTCGCTCGTTACCAGCAAGGCCTCAAGCGCTATCTTTAGCGTAAGGTTCGGGCCCGATCACTTCAGGTTGGGGGTTGAATCTCCGCCGTGTCCTCGCACGGATCGGAATGAAATCTTCCCCCCGTGGGAAGGCCCCTCCCTGGTGATCGAAACTTCCCGACCGGGCCCGATAAGCCTGGGAGCATCTTCACAAATATTATCTGAAAACACATCCTGTAAGTGCCTCCAAACCTCAGCACTGACCGGGGCCCCTTGGTATATACGCTTTCATATAATCAGCATTTCTATTTAATAATCTATCTATCCCGGTACTGTCACAGCCCCAAATCTAAATTAAGGTAATTAGTGTTAAGCCCTAGCTAATCCTTTGCTTTGTGCTAGTTGTCACTTCCCAAGTTCTATATATCTAAAAATCCTACAAAAAAATTTCTAAACATGTCAGGTGATGTGAGTAAGCCCGTGTAAATTTTACATAATTTTATCACTTCAATAAATACTTCAACCAAGTCCCTCAAGTCAGCAAGACTAGAAAGCTAGCTGAAATAAATTGGTTCACTTCTGAAATTCACCAGATGAAAATGAGGACTAATTTAGACAGAGCCCTTTCTCCAAAGTGTGTGCCAACATTAACCCTACCACCAGTATTTTTGGCTCAATTTAATTCCCAAGGAAATCACATAAAATAATGAGATCAAGGCACTGGAGGAATAAATCAAGCTGCAGAAAAAACTGGGTCTGTGTGCCTACTTTGCAATTTCACCAAAGGCAAACCAGAACACTTCTAACCACGAAATTTGGTCAGCATGTTAAATACATCTTCCTCTACCTCCCATTATTTTCCCATAATTTATGCTCCTCATTTACTTAGTGAAACAGTAATTTAGAGAACTGCATGTTGGACAGCTCACAAAATAGTCTCTAGAGGTTTCCTCTCTTTCAAGACACTGACCAGTGGACCCCACAAGACCTGGCCCACTTGTCAGCCTCATAGCAGCATGTGACAGCATGTTTCACCAGGAAATTCACCCATACTCCTCCACTCCTCCTAGACCATCACTACTTGGACCCACAAGCCATAGAGTAAATCTAGCTAAATATGAGTAGAACATTGTTGCCTGACATGTGGGACCCACCAAGGACTACTGTGCAATGGGAGCACCTCAGCACTGCATGTTAGACGTGTCAGCTCCTCCTCCTTCTTCCTCTCTCGATTTACAGAGCTCCCTGGACAGCTTAGCCTGGAGACCTCGACCATTTCGCCTCTGATCTCGCCAGCAGAACCTCCTCCTCATCCTCTCCACGATCCCACAGAGAAAACCCCACGGAACCTCCAAGAATCACCGCCGGCAACTTCATCTTCCCCGGCGCCGTCAGTGTTCGACAGAAACCCAGCTAGCTCCGGTGAGCTCCATTCCTTGTAAGCCTCAGGAACATGATCTCCATCTTCTGATCGTTCCATTTTGCCTTTGGTCGCCCTAGGAATTGCCGGCCGAAGCCGCCGTCGTCCTCACCTTCGGTCCAGTGACCGCCGCCGTGACACGGTCGCCGTTCCGGCCGATCCGGGACGTCGCCGGCCGAACCACTGCGCCAACACCTTCGCCCTGCCTCCAGAAGCTTGCTAACCGAAGGGATCGCGTCGCAAAACTCTGAGCGCCGAGATCGGCCACTGTCTTCCCCGACTCCGGCCGAGATCCGCCGCGCCTATTCCCACTGCACCAGTGAGCCATGATCCGATTCTTTGCACTGAGAACATCTCTACGAGGTCTCTAACCTTTTCGGCAACTCGGCTTCGTCATAGTTCCCCGGGAGAAGGCCTACGTCGTCGCCCAGAAGATATCCGCCGCCGCCGAGCCCTCTTCTCTGTCACCGCCGACGTCCAAGCACGGTCAGCCTCAGCAAGAACTTCGGTGAGCCTCCTGGTACCAAGTGAACGCCTGTGCATGTATTAGTTTGCCTTGAATCGAGTCGTAGCTTCTTTTTACATGTCGACCCGAAGTCCTCCGCCGCCTGCGCCGCCTTCGCCGTCGATTCCGGTCACCCGAGGTGTCAAGAAGACAACCCGTAGCTCCGCCGTGAACTCCTCTATCTTTTCTGTTTTGGGCCCGACCACAGCCGAGCTGCCGTTCACCGTCGCCGCCGCCGAGAAGCCCGCCGGCTCTGTCTGCCTGCGCCCTCCTCTGTTCGCCAGGCCGGACCATACACTCCGGGAACGGACGGTCCGATCCATGCGCCCGCGCCCTCGCGCCCGTGCCCTCGTGCCCGCGCCCTGCTCTGCTTTGCCTCGCTGGCCTGCGGGCCCGGGCTGTAAGGGGAAATAAGAAAAGAAGAAAAATATTAAACTGAAATATTTTTCCAACAGAAAAATAGCCCAACTTTGTAAATCTATATCTTTGTCACTTTAACTCATTTTTGAATGAAACCAACTTTGTTAATTCTATAAATTTGCGAACTTTAATACTGTGAATTAAAATAGTGCCACTTCTGTACAGAAAATACCCATAAAATATTATGAAGCAAAATTGACTTATATTGGGCTTAATAACTTGAAATATTTCTATAAAATTCACTGTAACTCCTTTTGAGGTAAACCAAATTTCTGTGGATTTATAAAATTGTGCTCTTTAATTTGGTAAAATAAAAAGTGAGAACTTCGCTGTAGGATTTTTCTTCAAAAATGGAGATATCTTTTATATACCTATTTGTAACCTAGGAATTTATAAATTTCTAGAAAATTCATCCTATTTGCTAAAAATGTGAAACCACTTTTGTTAAACTCAGAAAATTGTGAACTTACTGTGGACAATTTGTATTTGATAAAAATACCTCCCAAAATAGGCCTAAGTAATTTAGTAACCTTTCTTTTTGTTAAACTTGTAAAATTCATATCTAGATCATTTTAAATCGGATTTCAGTAAACCAAATTTTGTCGGAACCAGGAAGATATGTATTTTCACATAAAAATGCTCACACTCATAAAATCCTACCAGAGAGGGCAAGCACATATTTTCCACTTAGAGTTTTCCTATAGTTTCGGCTTTTGCCGTTTTCAGCCCTTCCACCTTGTCATTTTTGTATCTCCCAATCCAGAGATGCAAATGACTTGGTTCTTTCTCCTAAAATCTTTTTAGGACATGCCCTACCTTCTGTATTTATCTCATAATTAATTAATCATGTTGCATAGACATGTTTATTGCTTCTTATTTGCATATTGCTTCTTATCGATAGATTCTGAGGATACGGAGTACGTGGAGATTAACCCAGAGCCTGAGTGTGACTTATCGCTGCAGCAAGGCAAGCGTCTAAGCATATTGAACCTATGTTTTCAATAAACTGATTTGTTTGTGAAAACAATATCTATATGCATGCTCCAGTCTATTTAAAATGGAAAAACGGGTAGAGACAATATTACCCAATTGTATGCATTTCCATTCCTTGGTTATTGATGCCATGTTTATACATTGTCACCACTGGTTAAGGACTTTGGGATACTTTTATTTTACCGAATGCTTAGCCATGCTTATTCTAGACTTAGCAAAATCCGATAGATGGAGCTATCGGTTCAAAATTAGTTGAATGCGAATAGATGGGTTAAAATCTGACAAGAATAACTTCTAATTAATATTTGAGAATATGTTTGACTTGGACGGATGATAGGGCGATGAAGGGATGGTGTTTCCCCGATGCACGTAGCTCCGTCTGGGTCGTTAAGGACCGAACATGTTGACGTCTATTCAAGCACCCTACGTACTTCCACACGCCGGGAGTGGGACGGCTTAACTCAGTAGCACGGGAGGCTGTAGCCATCTACGCCCATCCGTCAGTCGTGAGGATGGATTTCCGTTGGAGGACCTCGAGCGCGCCTGGACTGGCCGGAGGTGCCTCCCACGACGGTAAGCCTGCCTTAGTCATCACACACGCACGACTAAGTCGTCGGGGGCCCAGACGTGGTTTAGGTGGTCGGGGCTAAGCGTGCAAAAGGTTTTGTTGTGACCTTTAGTCCGCACTCAATGTGTAGAGTGGGGGTACCGACGGGTACAGATCAAACTAGAGTGTAGCCGTTTGGCTTCTATCACATCGTGTGGGTAAAGATGTACACCTCTGATCAGAGTAAGAACTATTCAAATAGCCGTGTCCACGGTTACGGATGACCGCTTGATGTGTTCCTCAGTCATGTTAGCATCCAACTTGGGTTATTGTTAACGCCAAAATTTGGTACGGGTCGTTACCATGTTCGGTTAAGGAAAGAAGCGATATCAGCCATTGGAAACTAATCCAGAAGAGTCCGAGCTTGGGAAGGAATCGTGAAGACCACGTTATGGCAGTTATTTATCTTATCTATTAGACAGTTTTATCTTTTAGGAAATCTGATCTCTTGTCCGATCAGGTCTGTTAGTTTTCCTTTTCTAGTTAGGAAAGTCTTGTTCCGTGTCCTATAAGGACTCATGTAACTCGGGGTATATATACGTATGCCCGGGGACCTTGTGATGAATCTCTCGATCAATCAAATTCGGCGCATCGCCACCCTTTACCAACGGGTTCTTGCTTCTCGAGCGGGGCTGCATCGGTTAGGTCCGAACTCCTGCGAGAGGGTAAGTCTCGTTACCCCGACTACCAATCGGCTAGGACTTTCTCGGTTAGGTCCGATATTCTAGTCGGTCTATGGTAGTCGGCTTACCACGGTGTATCGGATCTGTCTACGGCTGCATCGGTTCGGTCCGACCTCTTAGGCTGGTCAGGTATATCACATCACGCGTGCATAGTTTTTATCAGTTTATCGGGGGTAGTTTATCATCAGTTTGTGCTGCATCGGTTGGGTCCGACCTACTAAACTGCTAGCGATAAATTATTCCTGTTAGGCTGATAGCCTTTGTGCAAGCGTCTTATCGGAATGTATAGCCGGTAAGTTATCTCATTACATCACAGTTGCATTAGGTCTATCGGCTTGTTGAGGTTCCTTTACTATTATCGATCTGTGCTGCATCAGTTAGGTCTGAACTACTAGATCGATAATAATAGATTTATCCTTGCCGAGCCGATCGGTGTATATGCGACGTTCTATCGGAGTGTTTAGCTGATAAGTTATCTTTTTATAAAGCCGGCTGTATTATCCTTACTGTTTTGGTCATCTATATTATCATCGGTTTTCTAGCCGATGCATATGTATTTCCTCGGCAGTCGGCTGGCTTACTATTTTGCTTATCTATTTTATCATCGGCTCCTAGCCGATGCACATGTTATACTGACATCTTGTCTATTTGCTCATAGCGCTATCGGTTTCCCAGCCGATACACAGGTGCCATTGGCTATCGGTTACGAGGAGCTTATATCAGTCCGTATCGGCCGATAGCCGATTGCGCAATTGCTGCCGATCCGGGCACGAGGACCAATAAGGACCCGGACGCGAGCACGAGACCCGGGCGCGAGTACAAGCAGGGGCCCGGGCACAAGCATAGCGGCGATCGGCTGGAAGGAATCCGTATCGGCTTACTGGCCGATTGGATCAATAATCAAATTTCTTCATCTCCTTGTCAATTGCGGGGTCAAATTGACTGGCACGCCTACGAACCTCAAATATTTTAGGACCTGCACTGGAGCTAAGCAGATCTCCCAGGCCTTTGTATGTTCAATCGCATCAAACCAGATCATCAACAAGCTTCTTGGCACACCCGGTGGTTTTTGGTGCGAACAGTTTATGTGGTTATACCGTGACTTAGGATAGTCATGGATGGATGGGTTTATATAAGGAATTTTTTAAATGTTAAATATGACTTGGCTTTAATCATGAATAATGGTGTGCTAGTGCAGCACAATTGTTTGGGCAAGGGTGGCCCATGGTTGATGCTTAAAGCATGGGTTTATGCTCATTTATGTTCCATTTTCAGAACCATATACTTGCTGTCTTGAAATTTCAGATGGAGTTATTTCACAAAATGCTTATAGTTTCAAGTATTACTTGCTCAATAAAATCAGCTTTGTGCAAAATCAAATCAATATAGCCTTCTTCCTTGATGTAGAAACTAGCATGCTTCCTTTGTACTATTATTATTGTGTAAGTCTTGCGGAGTACCATTCGTACTCACGTTGCTATTTTTCAGGTGAGGACAACGACGAAGCTGATGTGGTCTACTATTATCCCGCCGAGGGTGGCGAGGATAATTAGTAGTTTGAGTTGAGCTCTATTCCCAGTCGGTTGCTCTGTGCATGGGTTTGGCACCACTGGTTCTTGTCTTTTGTGTTTATATTCCGCTGCAAACCTTTTGTGTCACTTTGTGATGAATTAGGGTGTGAGAACCCTCTATGTAGTATTTATAACCCTGCTGCTCGTGTTTATCCATTTTTAGAGTACTTGTGATGTTTATCAATTGCTTGCGATGAAAGTGTGAGGCTAGTCGTTTTCCTGGGGACTAGCTGAACATGAGTATGAGTTGTGTATAATTGAGATGGTTGGGGGATAGCTTTTGTGGTTCGAGTCCTCTGGGGTACGTATCGTGTTTGGTTGCCACCATAGAGTGGTTTGACGGGCGTATGACGGGGAGGACTGGCAAGCTATCCTTATGATTATCTCTTTTGTACACTTCTCGGCATTTTGGACTTGTATTGTGAGTGGGTAAAGATTATGGCAAGTCTACGATGAGGATGGATGGTTACCGTACTTATTTGGTTTTTATTCGAGACCCCATCCATCTAGATAGTTCGCGTTGCCGTAATAGTTACTCTTCATAATGCACTTCCGGGGTGCCCACAGGTACCGTCCCCTTCGTCTCTTTCCGTGTGTTGCGCTCGTGGCTGTCTCATCCCCCGGGGCCATACCCGGGCCGCACCTGTGCGACGGTTGGGATCGTGCATTGTCATTAGTTCCTTACCGACGAGTAATCGTATCCCGACATGCTAGGTCCAGGGCGTTGTCGAGCTCGCGGGGACCTGATGGCGCCCTCTGGGAGGCACCCCGTGTCCCTGCGGCTCCGATGTCCTGCCTGGCTAGCTTCGGGATCGGTTCTTTCCGGAGGTAGGGGGCGAAATGCTAGTGCGTAATCTTTCCCTCCGCACGGTCGCGACCGCGAAGACGCCTTCAGGAGGTGATCGATGCCACTGATCGTAGCACGGAACGGACAGGGGAACGAGCCAAATACTCTCACGATTCGTCATATGCAGATTAGACCAATCCCCGGTAGGGTTAGGCAGGCATTCCAAACCTCGACGCGGCCCGTGGAGCCCGGCCTAGCCAGCCCTTCCCCGGCAGCCGCCGAGGCGCCGGGTGCGCCGCTGCCTGGCCACTCAGCGCTCGGTCAAGTCCGTTTCCGCGGCTTCGCAGCGCTCCCCCGGACCCAGAAGACGGGAAGGGCCACACCTGCGGACTCGATCGTCCCACCAGAGTCATCCTCGAGCCCCTCGCAGCAGTCGAGGACCGTGCCCCCGGGGCAGGCGGCTGCTCCAAGCTCCGGGTGCTACGGCGGATCACGGCGTATCGGCCGACGTTCAGCATTCCCGGGAGCGAGCAATGCTCTTGGCCTCGCGGATAGTGCTCGCAGGCCACGCCGCCTCCACAACCACCAGAACGCACTTATCCGACTTATATCAGCTTAAATCGTATTCCCCCTATTTGTATGATTAGCCTAGGTTCCCGGGACGGGCTGCGTGCCCGACTAGCCAGCTCTTCCTCGGCCGCCCCGAGGTACCGGGGGCTTCGTTTGCCGACGACCCCGAGCCCGAGCAGGATCAATTCCCAAGGGGCTCCCGGCGAATCAAAAGTGTCCTCGCGGTCTCGCTATGCCCCCTGGGCCAACGGCGCCCGGGGGCGCGGAGATCCCCTGGATCCGGAAGACGGGCAGGGGCCGAACCTGCGAACTTTGTCGCTCCACAAGGCCTGCGTCCAGAAGCTCGTGCCCAGGGGAACCAGGTTCCCGGAGCGGGCGACCGTCGCGTTCGCTGCCCGCAGGGACCGAGCTCCCGGGGCTGGTGGCTGCCCCAGGGCCCGGACAGGGCCATAGGCCCGACGGCTGTTCGCAGTTGCTGGATCTCGCTGTGGACGACGCCCGTTACTCGGTGTTCCCGGACACGAGGCCCCGAACACCAGCAACCTCTGGACAACACAATAAACTAAGGTACAAAAATATAAACATAATCATATACATATACAAATGTCTCTCTTTGTACAAGACAGGCAGAACCGGAGCGCAAGCATGAGCGAGGCCCGGATCGCCCGGGGGGCGGTCACAGGTGTACTTTCGACCGGACCCCGGGCGACATCGGAAGAGGAGCCCTCCGGGGCATAGAGGGCCCCCGGGGCCCCGAAGGCGACCGCAGATGGTGTCAAAAGGGAACCGGCATCTTCCTCAACCTCTTCGTCAGGCATCGGCTCTACAAGATGTTCGCCGCGGTCGAAGAACCCTGCCTCCGGGGCAGCGGACTCGACCACGGCCTCCCACGCCTCCTTGCGAACCACCGCGACCTCCTCGTGAACCACCGCGACTTCCTCACGAACTACCGCGACTTCCTCACGCACGGCGAACTCACACCCTCGAGACGCGAGCCCGGCCTCTTGGGCCCGGACGCTTTCCTCCCGGGAGAGTGTTTTCTTCTTCCGCGCCTCCATCTCGGACCAGGCGCGGAAGGCCTCGTCGGTGGCAGACTCGGTGGCGCCCATCGATTGGACGACGCACCTCTCTGCAGCCGTGATCTCCGGCCAGCGGGTTGCCGCGAAGAAATCGATGGCAACGCCCGGGTCCCGGGCACATATACTGTCTAAGCACCAAAGACGTCAAGCTCCACCAGCTCAAGATGAACCAGGCGGACCCAGCGTCCCCTCGTTTCTTCAAGGACGTGGCCCCGTTCCTGCCCGGAGCGGTTCCGGCCGAGCAACAGGGCCAGGGGCCACTGTCGGCGAAATGGGACATGGGGTCCCACATGCCTTGGGGACGCGTGGGTCATCGGCCATGTCAGTTCCCCGGGGGGCCATCTCTCCATCGGCCCCGGGCTCGTCCCCGGGGCGCCGTCTCCTTTGGCCCCGGGCTCATCCCCGGGGCGTCGACTCCATCGGCCTCGGCCCCGGATGCCGATTAGGACTTACCTTTCTGCCCCCGTAGAGCTCGGAAAGTGGGTCCCGGTTGGTCGGCTCTCCAATTACCCACATAAATGGTGAGGCGACAGGGCGCCTCCCGCCTGTCTCCCGACAGCATCTTCAGGAGACAACCTCTGTCACATCTCTGTGCTCCAGCCGCCCGCAGCCGGGCGGCAAAGCGACCAGACAAGCCACCCTCGGCGGCCGACCCGACCGCAGCAGCAGAGCCAGGCGGCGACTGGACATCTCTCTTGTAACAGCCCACTTTTGATCTTTGGTGCATAAAACCGTTTTTCCATTTACATACTCTTCAGGTCATCTTTCATGCATGAAAAACCCAGCCTTGCCCCAAGTTTCTTTCGGTTTGTAGCAAGTTGCCCAAACATCCTCTTGGGGATTGGACGGTCCGCTTCCCTTGTCTCTCGCGCCCGGGCTCTCTCTCGAGTCCGCGCTCTCTTCCCTCTCCCGGACTCTGCTCCCGACCTCGCGTCGCGCCCAGACTCGCGACCCCGACCTCGCGCCGAGCCCGCGCCCCCGACCCCGACCTCGCGCCGAGCCCGCGCCCGCGCTCCCGACCTCGCGTCGCGCCCAGACTCGCGACCCCGACCTCGCGCCGAGCCCGCGCCCCCGACCCCGACCTCGCGCGAGCCCGCACCCGCGCTCCCGACCTCGCGTCGCGCCCGGACTCGCGACCCCGACCTCGCGCCGAGCTCGCGACCGCGACCCCGACCTCGCTCCCGACCTCGCGCGAGCCCGCGCCCGCGACCCGACATCGCGCCGCGCCCGCGCGCTCTCCCGCGCCCGTGCCCGGGCTCTCTCCCGAGTTCGCGCCCTTTCTCGCGCCCGGACTCTCTTTCTCCCGAGCCCGCGCCTGTGCTTTCGGCCGAGCCCGCGCCCGTGCTCCCGACCTCGCACCCGCGCCTGTCTCGCGAGCCTGCGCCCTCGCCAGCGCATTCATCCGATTGGTTTCGGCGTCAACACAGGGTTGTTGGAGAGTCCTGAAGTGTGAACTCCTGATGCGTGATGCTATCTTTTGTGCCCTGTCCTCTATCGTCCAAACGAGATCACGCAAGGATCTCTCCCCGCCCGTGCGGCTCGACCAGGTGGCTTCCTCTGCGCGCCCCAGACCATTCGCGCCCCAGACCATGTGAGAGGGAGAGGCAGAGCCGCCTTGGGACCTCGCGAGATGCCCCCCCGACAGCCTCGGCAGCGCCCTGCCCTGTCCCATCTATCTGCTGCACGCTTACCCGCGCACACGCCATCGCGAGACCGTGGAGCAGAGCAGCGCCCCTCCCCTCTCCTCTCCTTCCATGCCTTCCTTTTAACCAAGCCTATGTCCTCCTGCTTCCCCAGCTCGCCCTCTTTCTCACCTGCCAAGGACCAAGCCCCTTGGTTCGCTGAGAACGTGAGTGCCGCCCACGGCGCGGCGAGCACACGCTTTCCGTCTGAGAGCTCCGGTGAGTTTCACCTTGTCTCATCTGTGTCACCACGCGTTCTTGCCCGACCTAACTCCGTTTTTGCCCTCGGCAGGCAGCAAGCACCACTGCAGCCCCATCGTGTTTTGCAACGCCGACCGGGTGCCGCCGTGACCTTGCAGCCGCTAATCTGCGCCCTGGTGAGTTAGCACTGCCCTGGCTGTATCACCATCTTCCTTTCACTCTTTGAACTCATCACAGTGCTTGACTGCAGCCTCCTTCGCGAGCAACTCCGTTGCCGAGCCGATCACCGCCTCGACGTTGCTCCCCACCGCCTGCACTCCTCGGTGAGCTTCTGATTCTGCATGTACCTCCTTTTTATTCCTGGGAGGCCACTAGTTCTCCCCACGTCCTCAGCTTGGCCTGTCATGCCATTCCTTTGCCATCCGCCCGAGCATCACCACCGTGGCCATATGTGTGGATGAGGCTCAACCGGAGCATGGCCGCTTGTAGTAGAGCCCTTCGACCTTGCATGCAGGACCCCTAGAGCTTCCTCGTGCCCTGCATGTGCTAGCCATGCACTCGGGTATGAGAGGACAGAGGTTGACGAGCCGTGCTTTAGCTTGGCTTTCCACCGAACACCTTAGGTGCGCTTGTGTTTAAGTGAGTAGCAGCCACCCCTTCAGCCCATGCAAGCCGGGTTGGCTCCACTAGTGTTAGATCGGGATAAAACCGCGAGTAGAGCTGCTGCTGCTGGTTTCCTGTTTTTGCCGGTTGTCGTTAACGTGCGAAGACGTGTAGTTTGCGCATGCGAAGACATCGTTTTTGGACCGAGGCGTTCGTCGCTACCGAAGCCTTCCCATAGGTTCCACTTGTTCATCCAGTGACCCTAGGCCCTAGAAACCCTCCACGCCCCCAAATGCCTTAGGTTAAAACTTCACGTCCGGTGGATTTCACGTATTAGGCCATTTTAGTGACGTGTGAGCGTGCGCGATTAATATCCTAGCGAGTTGGAGTATATCCACTTTTGGGAGTTGTCCTTAGGTTCACAGCAGCACACATGTAGGTTTCGCACCATAAAAACGCCCCTAGAACCGAAAACGTCCCAAATAGACCACCCGTTAAGTCGATAGACTGTTTTCAGCCGTTTCTGCGTTCGGTCGAGGAAAACGCTGTTTCTCATTTATTTTCGATTTAGGACAGAGCAGACTTCGTTTAGCCATATCTTCCTCATACGAACTCGGATTCAAGCGATTCTTTTTCCTAAATTCATCTAAAATCATGCTCTTGCATATTCTGCAAAAATGTTTGTACTTCCTGTTCTGTTAAATATTTTTGCCGTTGTTTTCATTGCATTCGTTTGGTATTCTCGTAGAACACGACGTGGTTGACCCGGTTGTGGAGGGATCAGAAGAGTTCCAAGAAGTCCAGGAACAAGGCAAGCACCCCCTGATCAATTGCTCCTATATTTCAAACTTACAAACTATATTGATTGCAAACTATTATGCATGCGATGTTTTACTTGAAAATGTGTGGGATTCTTGGGTAGTTAACCTCTTGTTGCATATGCCCTGTCCTTGTTACTTGAGTATCATGAATTCCTTGTCACTTAAGTTGCCACTGAAAATTTGGGTTCATGTGGTTGGGAAGATGTCAATAGGTATGCTTAGTTTGCTATTTAATCCATGCTACTTGTTACTTGATGTTGGGATGTTGGGGAAAAGAAGCATTTGCGAAAATATGGAAATGAACAGTGGGTATTCTTCCCCTGTGCTCTTGGTGGAAAACAAAATCTGAAAACAAGCTTTTGGACTTGGGCGAGTGGATGTAGTGTTCGGTGCCTTGTTGTGGTATCGATTAGGTGGTTGTCTCGCCCGGGTCACTAAGGACCGATTCTATGGTGTAGCTAGAACCAAGAAGCACAGTGCAAACCACATGTGGCTCTTATGGGGAGTTCCTAGCTTAGTATATTGTTGATACCTAGCAATAGACCCGCCGGTGGTAGTAGAGTAGGTCTTTATTGTTGACAATTGGGATAGTGCGGGTTATGGTTGTTGTCCATAGCCCGAAGGTACCTTGATTATTGTTCAAGGGTGACCAGCACATTGTATGAGCCTTGGGGATTTTGGGAGGCCTCCCAACTCCCTAGGGATGGATCATAAGCGCGGGATATTGCTAGGTCAACGGTGGAAAGGCTTTGTCATTGATGGTGTGAGCCTCCTGTGTGGTAACTCATATTGTCCTTGTCATGTGGGTACAGTTGTACACACTCTCGAGAGTTAAAACTATTCGAATAGCCGTGTCCTCGGTTATGGACGACTTGGGAAATTCTCCACCGTAGTAGTTTTAATTTTGGGAACTGTTTTGGGGAAAGATCTTGGTGCGAATGGAGAGTTCGCTGGGATGGTTGTGGCAGCGGGTTGCCACTGTTGGCTGGCATGGGCAGAGAGCCCATATGGTTGGAAACACTTGGGGGTTGATGCTTATATACTTGACTACTGTGCTAGCTTGATTTACAAAAATTTCGTTGCAAAACCGCAATGTTTTCGCTATGTATATTATGATTTATGCAAACTGCAGGACCTGAACCATTCCTTGTTTATCTTCGCATATTATGGGATACCATTGCAAACACTATAAGTCTTGCGGAGTACGTTTTGTACTCACACACGCTTGTGTGACTTCTTTTTTTAGAGATGGTTGAGGAGGACCCGACAATCGGGTACTTCTATGCAGCGGGTTTTGGAGATGACGACGACGGTGCTTACTAGGGCTTACCGGTTGGTTGCCTGTGGGCGGGCAGAGGCATACTTGCTGGTTTTTGGTGCCTCTATTATCTTGTTTCCGCTGTTAAACTCTTCGTTAATTTGCTGTTCTATTTGGCCGGTCGGCCACTATGTAATCGCTAAAGTCTAGACTCTTGTACGACTTATGTTTGGACTGCTGTGAGCTGAACCTGTGATGTATGGATTATGATGCCAAAGTTGAATGTGTGTGCTAGCAATTGATCGTGGGACTAGCACGGTACACACATAGGGTTCGGGGTCAAACCCGGGTCCGACAGCGCTTGGTATCAGAGCCATACCGACCATGGTTAAGTCATAGTAAGCCATGTCGTTAGGTAGGTTTTGGTTTGGAAAACACCTGTTCAAAATTCTCATCTATCTTCTAAAAACTCTAAGTAGTCATATTACCTATTTAGCATATCATTTTTACTCTACTTACCTCCCTTTGGACAAAAGATTTTGACTTAAACTTATGCTGCAATGTTCAAAACTGCAGCGGCCCTTGCCCTTGAAAATGGTTTCAAGTACTTTTGAATTTTAGCTCTAAATGATTTTTAAAAAGTTGTTAAATCTTAGTGAAAAGCTGCTGCAAAAATGTTTGCAAAATGATGTTACAGCAAAATTTAGACTTCTATCTCCTTACCTACGGTCATTTGGTTTGAAGATGATCCTTGTGATGAACGCTAGACGTTATTAACACTATAGGTTAAGGACTTAAGGGGGGTAGCAGTACTGGGATGGGAAGTGTTGCATCTTCCTTTTATTCTTGTTGTTATCTCTTGCCGGTTGTGCGATATACTTGTTATGTTCGCATCACCCATGCTTGTTTGGAATCTGAAAACTAATTGCTAAAACTTGTGAAAACTAAGGACTATAACATATATCACTCACCTCATTTAGTTTTACCACTAACCTGCCCAGCTTTCATTTCTGAAATCATGATTTTCGTTGTTGCTAACTTGTTGCAGATGGCCGAGTGGGTTGTTTGCCATTGGACTAGTGACGCCGGCCCCACCGGTCTGCCACGTGATTTGTGGAACATGCTGCAGCGTGCACATTATCACCACCCTCCTGAGTATACAGTTGCTCACACCAACATTGGCCCTGCTTCAGTTGAGTACCGTGCACGAGTTCTTATACTCGCCAGGGCTTATGTTGGGAGCCGGCCCTTGGAGTTCACCGGCTATGGCTCCTCCCTCCACAGAGCCATCAATGATGCTGCCTATATTGCCATGGCACACATGCTGCATCTCCATGTGGAGTTGGCTACACAATACCCGTACCATCCGGCACGCCCTTTGGGAGAGGAAGTTCACCTCTACCTCTCAGCTGAGCGTGAGCCAAACCATGTCCTTCGCAACTTGGCAGAGTACGTGCGCTCCTCAGATCGTTACCACCGTGTCATTGGCTTGGAGCTGCAGCAAGCTCGTGGGCGCATCGCTCACTTGGAGCGCCTTGTTGAGCCTTATGTCCGCATGGGCCAAATTCCCCGCATCGAGTTGTATGGTGTGGAGAATGTTGCTGCACCTGCCCCTGCTGCGGCACCTAGGCCTGCTGCTACCCATGCTCCCGCACCTGTGCCAACACCCGTTGCCCTGGAGCCGATGGTAGATTTAGTGCTGCCTGCTAACCCGGTGCCCCGCACAGCTGCTCCAACTCGCGCTTCACGCATGACAGCTGCAGAGTATCGTGGCCTCTTCAAGCCGGTTCTGTCTGAAAGCTCGCGATCAGCTCAGCGACGTCGGGTCATCGCCCCTGCTCCCACAAGGAGGTCTGCTGCAGATGAGGAGGATTATGAGTCAAGTGTACCCACTTCGCCAGAAGATGGTGACATGCAAGAGCTTACCCAGGAGTAGGTCTTCCACAGTCGGTAGAGCTCACTAGTATGAGGTGTTTTGTAGTGAGCGAGTAGTGCTTTTGTTCCCGGCCGTAGGCATGGGTGGCCATGATGGTTGATGATGTGATGTAATGACTGATGTTGTGCTGTTAGATGCTTGATTCACTCAGCCCTTGGGCTTTGTATGTTTGTGAATCGACTATGGCTTGTCCCATGTTTATGTACCGTAAGACTTGAGTGTTTCAATGTGGCTTAATGGATCTTATTTGTGCTTTGGTTGACATTTTATTTGGAATCTTTTTTTTTTTCTCTGTTCTTGGGCTGTTTAGATCTCATCCTATCAACAATCTAGTGGCACTAGTTTTTGCATCCTTATGCAAGTAGTAATCGGGAGATTGTTGTACAGGATGACTGCAGCACGGACCCGTTTCGCAGCTCGAGTGGCTCAAGAAGAAGGTCCCTCTGAACCCCAGCAGCAGCAGGGTGGCCGAGATCAGCACATACCCGGTGCACCTGCCGGTGGACAGCAACCCGGTCCTACCTTGGCCGAGGTGCTCATGTTGGCTGAGCAAAACCGCATGGCACAAACTCGATTGCTTGAGAGGATTGAAAGGAACACCGCTGCGCGTGGTGCAGCCACACAAGCCTTTGAAGGAGCACAATACATGGGCAACAATCAACCATCCAAGTTGTTTGATTTTCACCGCACCAAGCCACCCGTTTTTGCCCGTTCGGAGGATCCACTTGACGCCGATGACTGGCTGCGTGCAGTGGAGAAAAAGCTTGACTTGGTTCACTGCGACGATGCTGAGAAGGTGGCATTTGCAGCAGAACAGCTTCACGGTGCCGCTAGTGATTGGTGGGACAATTACCGTGCAATGCAACAAGAAGGCTATGTTGCAACTTGGAATGAGTTTAAGGTAAAGCATTTCGCAAAGCACAACATCCCAGCTGTATCATGAAATCAAGAGGAAGGAATTTGAAACCCTGAAGCAAGGCAACATGTCCGTGAGCGAGTACTCCACCGCTTCAACCACCTTGCTCGCTATGCCGCTGCCGACCTACCAAATGAAGAGACAAAGATGGAGAAGTTCCTGGGAAGGGCTAGATGAAGAGATGCAGCTGGCCTTGAGCCATTGACTTCCCTGACTTCCCCACTTTGGTGAACAAGCCATTGGATGGGAGCACAAGCACCGTGGCGTAGTGGAGTCCCGCAAACGTAAGTGGGCTGCACGCAAGCCCGCGGGAGGAAGCTCCTCGCAGCAGCGCGATGTGGCGTCCTGCAACGGTTTCGGCCGCGCCGCCAGCACCGACAAGGTATCCAGCGCCACTTCAAGCAAGGCCACAGCCACCAGCCCCTCGTGTCCCTCAGCCGCCACCTCGCCGGCTGCACAACAAGCTACCGACTTCAGGCCGGTAGACTGCTACAATTGTGGAGAGTACGGGCATTACTCCAATCGGTGCCCGAAGAAGGTACCCGGTCCAGTTCAGCTTGCGCCTCCCCGTGCTCCAGCCGGACCAGCAGCGCGTGGGAGAGGCCGTGGAGCACCACCAGCCCGCAACCCAGCCCCCAAGCCTGCTCAGAAACCTTGGGAGGGGCAGGGTTAATCATGTGACCGCCGAGGAAGCTCAGGATGCGCCTGATGTGGTGCTTGGTATGTTCTCGTGAACTCAACCCCTGCAATGGTTTTATTTGATTCTGGAGCTTCACATTCTTTCATATCCAAGAGTTTTGCTGCAAATCATCAAATGAAAGTTGAACACCCTAGTTAACCCAATGATAGTACAATCCCCTGGGTCAGAGTTGACAACCAAAGCTAGTTTGCACCGACGTGACCATTGTTATCAATGGTAATAAGTTTTTGGCAAATCTGATTGTGCTTGGGACACAAAGGTTTAGATGTGATACTTGGGATGGATTGGCTCTCCAAGCACAAGGGTTTGATCAACTGTGAGAGTAGGTCCATCACACTCACAAACACAGCCGGATCGGGTTAGAGTTTCTCTAATAGAGCTGTACCCTCTCTTCTCTTCTCAGCAGCCTTGTGGTAGGGAAATAAGCCAGGTTCCGGTAGTTTGTGAGTACCCTGACATCTTTTCCAGGATGAGTTTACCCGGTATGCCACCCGACAGAGATTATGGAGTTCGTGATAGAGCTGCTGCCCGGAACAGCCCCAATATCCAAACGGCCCTACCGGATGCCCCAATAACTGAGCTAGCGAACTGAAGGAGCAACTTAGAGAGCAGCTGAACAAGGATTCATTCGGCCAAGCACATCACCATGGGGATCTCCCGTGCTGTTCGTGGAGAAGAAGGATCACACTCTCAGGATGTGCGTCGACTACCGATCGTTGAATGAGGTTACCATCAAAAATAAATACCCGCTGCCCCGTATTGATGACCTTTTTGATCAAATGAGTGGGGCACGTGTATTCTCAAAGATTGACTTGAGACTAGGCTACTTTCAGCTGAAAATCAGACCCGATGATATCCCGAAGACAGCCTTCACCACACGTTACGGTTTGTATGAGTACACCGTAATGTCCTTTGGCTAACCCAATGCCCCAGCAAGCTTCATGAACTTGATGAACAAGATTTTTATGGAGTACTTGGATCAGTTTGTAGTAGTCTTTATTGATGACATCCTCATCTACTCGAAGAGTGAAGAAGAGCATGAAAGGCACCTACGGCTAGTTTTGGATAAACTTCGAGAGCATCAATTATATGCAAAATTTAGCAAGTGTGAGTTCTGGTTGGAGGAGGTTGGATTCCTTGGTCATGTGCTGACCAAGGGTGGAGTAGCCGTTGACCCAAGCAAGGTCCAAGAGGTGTTGAATTGGAATCAACCCCAGAATGTTTCGGACATAAGACGCTTTCTTGGATTGGCTGGTTACTACCGCCGGTTCATTGAAAGTTTTTCAAAGATTGCTAGACCAATGACTCAGTTGTTGAAGAAGGAAAAGAGGTTTGAATGGACTAAGGAATGCGAAGAAAGCTTCCAGGAATTAAAGAAAAGACTAACCACAACACCCGTGTTGGTTTTACCGGATGTTGGCAAGAACTTCGATGTGTATTGTGACACATCTCGGTTAGGTCTTGGCTGCGTATTGATGCAAGAAGGGAAGGTAGTAGCCTATGCATCGCGACAATTGAGACCACATGAACAGAACTACCCTACACATGACTTAGAGCTAGCGGCTGTTGTGCATGCCTTGAAGATTTGGCGGCATTACTTGATCGGTAATCGCTGCGAGATATACTCAGATCACAAGAGCCTGAAGTATATATTCACACAAGCGGATCTGAACTTGAGGCAAAGGAGATGGCTCGAGTTGATCAAGGACTATGACCTAGGCATAAATTATCACCCAGGGAAGGCCAACGTAGTTGCAGACGCGCTGAGTCGGAAAACTCATTGCAATAGTCTCACACTAAGCAATGGACAACCTGAGTTGTATAAGGAATTTCAACGCCTCAACCTGGAATTGGTGGAGTATGGTTGTGTTGCAGCCGTGGAAGCAAAGTCGACGTTAGAAGACCAAATTCTTGCAGCCCAAGCTGAAGACCAGGAAGTCCAAGAAATTAAGCGCAGCATAGAGAAAGCAGAAACCTCGGAGATAGTACAACATGGATGAAAATGGAGTGGTTAGCTTGGACAGCGAATATACATCCCCAAGAAGATGAAAAGGTCAAGAACCTGATTCTGAAAGAGAGCCCATGAAACATTGTACTCAATTCATCCCGGTAGTACCAAGATGTATCAAGATTTAAGGAAGGATTTTTGGTGGGCAAGCATGAAGCGTGATGTAGCTGAATACGTGGCGCTCTGTGATGTGTGTCAGCGAGTGAAGGCTGAGCACCAAAGGCCAGCCGGCCTACTACAGCCATTACAAATCCCGGAATGGAAATGGGACGAAGTTGGAATGGACTTCATCACTGGTTTGCTAAGGTCCCAGCGTGGCAATGATTCAATATGGGTTGTAGTGGATCGGTTGACAAAAGTAGCACACTTTATACCAGTGAAAACCACTGACAAAGGAACCAAGCTAGCTGAGTTGTATGTCTCTCGGGTTGTTTGCTTGCATGGTGTGCCAAAACGGATAGTTTCGGACAGAGGCGCCCAGTTCATCTCACATTTTTGGAAACGGTTGCAGCAAGCAATGGGAACCAACCTAGCTTTCAGCACCGCATATCACCCGCAAACTGGAGGACAAACTGAGAGGGTGAACCAAATTCTAGAAGACATGTTGAGAGCATGTGTGCTGTCCCATGGACCAAGCTGGGAAATTTGCTTGCCATATGCCGAGTTTTCTTACAACAACAGCTACCAAGCAAGCCTACAAATGTCACCATTCGAGGCTCTCTATGGGAGGAAATGTAGGACACCTCTAAACTGGTCACAAGTTGGTGAGAGACACGTTTTTGGCCCAGCTTCGATCAATGAAGCGGAAGAGCAAGTTCGGTTGATTAGAGCAAGATTGAAGGAAGCCCAATCAAGACAAAAGAGCTATGCTAACCGAAGGAGGCGAGAGCTCAAGTTCGGACCTAATGACTTCGTGTATCTCAAAGTGACGCCGCTGCGAGGTACCCACAGGTTTCAAGTCAAGGGAAAATTAGCACCACGGTATGTTGGACCATATAGGGTGCTTGCAAGAGTAGGAGAAGTGGCCTATAGATTGGACCTGCCACCTGAGCTGTCCGAAGTGCACAATGTCTTCCATGTATCACAGTTAAAGAAGTGCCTTAGAGTGCCCACTGAGGTTGCGCCAATAGAAAGCATCGAACTACAACAAGACCTCACGTACAAAGAGCACCCAATCCGCATAATAGAAGAAGCTGAGCGGCGGACAAGGAACAAGACAATCAAGATGTGCAAGGTGCAGTGGAGTAACCACACAGTGGATGAGGCAACCTGGGATCGTGAAGACCGTCTTCAAAACGAGTTTCCCTATCTCTTCACCGAGCCGGCCGAATCTCGGGGACGAGATTCATTTTAAGGAGGGTAGGTTTTGTAACAGCCCACTTTTGATCCTTGGTGCATAAAACCGTTTTTCCATTTGCATGCCCTTCATGTCATCTTTCATGCATGAAAACCCGGCCCGGGTTAAAGTTTCTTTCGATCTAGCGCTTAGGGACAAGAGCAAGATGGCGACAACAGTCGGACTCCGGGAGTGGACGGTCCGGCCAGGCAGAGAGCTGCGTCGGCGAGCTTTCTCCGCGCGGCGATGGCGGCGTCGGCTGCAGTCTCCGAGGAGTTTCAAGACGAAGCTGTCCTTCTCATGGCCGGTCCGGAATCTCGCGCCCGCGCCCTCGCTCCCCGACCTCGCGCGGCCGCTCGCCCCCCGGCCTCGCGCCTGGCGCCCTCGGCTTCCCGACCTCGCGCCCGCCATCGCGACCCCGACTCGCGCCCGCCCTCTCGCGCCCGGACCCGAGCTCCTTAAGGTCGCGCCCTCCTCCGAGCCCGCTCTCTCGCGCCCGACGCGTCGCTCTCGCCCCACTCGCGCCCGGCGCCTCGCGCTCTCGAGCTCGCGCCCGCGCCCACTGCTCTCCCGTGCCGGGCTCTCTCTGAGTCCGCGCCTTTTCTCGTGCCGGGGCTCGGCTCTCCCGAGCCCGCGCTCGTGCCCGAGCAAGCGCTCTCTCTCGCCCGCGGCCCATCGCTCTCGACCAACCTCGGCGCCCGCGCCTCGCTCTCGAGCTCGCGCCGCCCGTGCCCTTGCCTGGCGCCCGCGCGCTCCCTGCGAGCCGCGCCTCATCTCTCCGAGCTCGCGCCCGCGCCCTCTCTCGCGAGCCCGCGCCAGTCAGCTGGCTTTTTATTCCGCCGATGCTCAGTATGCGATGCATCGGCAATTCGCCGATGGTTTCGGCGTCAGCATATGGTTGTTGGAGACAGTGGGCTCAAGTGTGAATCTTTGATATATGATGGCTATCTTTTGTGCCCTGTCCTCCATCGTCCAAACGAGATCACGCAAGGATCTCTCCTCGCCCGTGCGGCTCGACCAGGTGGCATCCTCTGCGCGCCTCAGACCACATGAGAGGGAGAGGCAGAAAGCCGCCTTGGGACCTCGCGAGATGCCCCGACAGCCTCAGCATCGCCCTGCCCTGTCCCATCTGTCTGCTGCACGCTTGCCCGCGTGCACGCCATCGCGAGACCGTGGAGCAGAGCAGCGCCCCTCCCCTCTCCTCTTCCTTCCCTGCCTTTTTTTAACCAAGCCTATGTCCTCGCTGCTTCCCAGCTCGCCCTCTTTTCTCACGCAACCCAAGGACCCAGGCGATTGCCCTTGGTTCGCTGAGAACGTGAGGTGCCGCCCACGGCGCCGGTGAGCACACGCTTTCCGTCTGAGAACTCCGGTGAGTTTTACCTTGTCTCAACTGTGTCACACGTGTCTTGCCACCTAACTCCGTTTTCGCCCTCGGCAGGCAGCAAGCACCACTGCAGCCCCATTGTGTTTTGCAACGCGCGACCGGTGCCGCCGTGATTTGGGGCCGCTAACTGCGCCCTGGTGAGTTAGCGTTGTCTTGGCCATCACCATCTTCCTTCACTCTTTGAGGTCTCATCTTAGCACTTGTCTGGCAGCCTCCATCACGAGCGAACCTGTTGCCGACCGACTACCTAGGCCTCAACGTCGCCGCCGCATAGCCTGCACTCTTCGGTGAGCTTCTTCTCTGCATGTACTCCTTTTTATTCCTGGAGGCCACTAGTTTCCCCACGTCCTTGGCTTGGCCTGTCATGCATTTTTTGCCATCCCCCAAGCGTCACCACCGTGGCCATATGTGTGGATGAGGCTCAATCGGAGCATGGCCGCATGTATTAGAACCCTTCGACCTTGCATGCAGGACCCCTAGAGCTTCCTGGCCCTGCATGGGCACTAGCATGCACTCGAGCATGAGAGGACAGAGGTAGACAAGCCGTGCATTAGCTTGGCTTTTCACCAAACACCTTAGGTGCGCTTGTGTTTGAGTAGTGGCAGCCACCCCTTCAGCCCATGCAAGCCGGGTTGGCCCTCTAGCGTCAGAGCGGGATAAAACCTTGAGATAGAGTAGCTACCTGTCGTTTTGTTCCTGTTTTTGCCGGTCATCGTTAACCGTGCGAAGACGTGTAGTTTGCGCGTACGAAGACGTCGTTTTTGGACTAAGGCGTTCGCCACTACCGAAGCCTTCCCGTAGGTTCCACTTGTACATCCAGTGACCCCTAGGCCCTAGAAACCCTCCACGCCCCTCCCAAATGCCTTAGGTTAAAACTTCACGCCCGGTGGATTTCACGTGTTAGGCCGTTTTAAGTGACGTGTGAGCGTGCGCAATTAATATCTCCTAGCGAGTTGGAGGTATAATTCACTTTTGGGAGTTGTTCCTTAGATTCACAGCAGACACACATGTAGGTTTTCGTACCATAAAATGCCCCTAGAACCGAAAACGTCCAAATAGACCACCGTTAAGTCGGTAGAATGTTTTCAGCGTTCTCTGCAGTTCGGTCGAGCGAAACGCTGTTTCTCATTTATTTTCGATTTTAGGATAGAGCCCAGACTTCGTTTAGCCGTATCTCCCTCATACGAACTCGGATTAAAGCGATCTTTTTTCTAAATTCATCTAAAATCATGGCACTTGCATATTCTGCGAAAATATTTGTACTTCCTGTACTGTGTTAAATTTTGCCGTTGTTTTCATTGCCTTCGTTTGGTATTCTCTCGTAGACACGACATCGTTGACCCGGTTGTGGAAGGATCAGAAGAGTTCCAAAGAAGTCCAGGAACAGGCAAGCACCCCCTTGATCAATCGCATCCTATATTTCAAACTTACAAACTATATTGATTGCAAACTATTATGCATGCGATGTTTTACTTAGAAATGTGTGGGATTCTTGGGTAGTTAACCTCTTGTTGCATATGCCGGGTCATCCTTGTTACTTGAGTATCATGAATTCCTTGTCACTTATGTTGCCACTGAAAATTTGGGTTCATGTGGTTGGGAAGAATGTCAATAGATATGCTTAGTTTGCTATTTAATCAATGCTAGTTTTGCTTGTTGACTTGATTTGGTGGGATGTTGGGAAAAAGAAGCATTTGCGCGAAAATATGGAAATGAACAGTGGGTATTCTTCCCCTGTGCTCTTGGTGGAAAACAAAGACTGGAAACATGCTTTTGGACTTGGGCGAGTGGATGTAGTGTTCGGTGCCTTGTTGTGGTACCGATTAGGTGGTTGTCTCGCTCGGGTCACTAAGGACCGATTCTATGGTGTAGCTAGAACCAAGAAGCACAGTGCAAACCACATGTGGCTCTTATGGGGAGTTCCTAGCTTAGTATATTGTTGATACCTAGCAATAGACCCGCCGGTGGTAGTAGTAGGTCATTATTGTTGACAATTGGGATAGTGCGGGTTATGGTTTTTGTCCATAGCCCGAAGGTACCTTGATTATTGTTCAAGGGTGACCAGCACATTGTATGAGCCTTGGGGATTTTGGGAGGCCTCCCAACTCCCTAGGGATGGATCATAAGCGCGGGATATTGCTAGGTCAACGGTGGAAAGGCTTTGTCATTGATGGTGTGAGCCTCCTGTGCTGGTAACTCATATTGTCCTTGTCATGTGGGTACAGTTGTACACACTCTCGAGAGTTAAAACTATTCGAATAGCCGTGTCCTCGGTTATGGACGACTTGGGAAATTCTCCACCGTAGTAGTTTAAATTTTTGGGAACTGTTTTGGGGAAAGATCTTGGTGCGAACGGGGAGTTCGCTGGGATGGTTGTGGCAGCGTGTTGCCACTATTGGCTGGCATGGGCAGGGAGCCCACATAGTTGGAAACACTTGGGGGTTGATGCTTATATACTTGTTGCTGTGCTAGCTTGATTTACAAAAGTTTCGTTGCAAAACCGCAATGTTTTCGCTATATATATTATGAATTGTGCAAACTGCAGAACCTGAACCATTCCTTGTTTATCTTCACATATTATGGAATACCATTGCAAACACTATAAGTCTTGCGGAGTACGTATTGTACTCACACACGCTTGTGTGACTTCTTTTTTTTAGAGATGGTTGAGGAGGACCCGACAATCGGGTACTTCTATGCAGCAGGTTTTGGAGACGACGACGACGGTGCTTACTAGGGCTTACCGGTTGGTTGCCTGTGGGCGGGCAGAGGCATACTTGCTGGTTTTTGGTGCCTCTATTATCTTGTTTCCGCTGTTGAACTCTTTGTTAATTGTTGTTCTATTTGGCCGGTCGGCCTCTTTGTAATCGCTAAAGTCTAGACTCTTGTACGACTTATGTTTGGACTGCTGTGAGCTGAACCTGTGATGTATGGATTATGATGCCAATGTTGAATGTGTGTGCTAGCAATTGATCGTGGGACTAGCACGGTACACACATAGGGTTCGGGGTCAAACCCGGGTCCGACACTAGGGCCCCACTGATCAGAGAGAGAGAGAGAGAGAGACATGGGTTCACGATAGACCGAGTTTGCCGGTGGTTCATAGAGAATCAGACGGCTTAGATTTAAAAGGGATTCGATCGGATGGCCCAGATCAAACCAGAGTTTTAAGATGGATTAGAGGGATGAGATCTAACCGATCCTAGATTGAACGGCCAAGATCTAATCTAAGGATCCAACGGCTAAGATCGCTCCTGATCGGATCGGCTAGCGGTGCTAAGGTGGCGCTGAGCTGGTGTCCTACACGGTGGCCACATCGGCAGAAACGTCGACCACAACGATGGCGGCGACGGCGGTGGCTCGGGTACCGATGGTCGTCGGCGATCGGCGGCACGGCAGAGCACCGCGAAGGCAGGGATAGGTAGAGCAGAACACGGTGAACCTTACCGAGGGTAGTATGTTAGTGAACGGCGACGAGGTTGGTTGGCGGCGAGGATTTGGCGGTGGCACTTCTCGGGCTCTCGGCGACGACGGTGCTCCAGTGGTCTCCGACGGCTAGGGGATGGCGGCCTCTCTTCCTTGCACAAAGGCGAATCAAACTGAGGCAGCGACAAGCACTACAGACGGCGGAGGCGATGGTGAGGCGAGGCTGGATCTCGCGGCGGCGGCGGATTGGACCGGGTCGGCGCTAGGGCACTCCGGGCTGGAACGAGCTCATGTGATGGTGGAAAAAGAGAGAGGGGCACAGGGGGATGATTTTATAGCTGCGAGGAGGAGGGAAACGGACTGAATACGGTGTGGTGGCGGTTAGGGTTCTACCTCAGAATCCTGGAGCTATACGGGCTTGGATGGACGGCGATCCCAAGCTTGAGCTTCCGCAAAACTTGGGGAAATGGATGAGGAGATTGAGAGGATCAAAACCCCTTAATAAATTTGAAGGAATCCCGCTTGAAGAAACTGAATTGGAACGAGATTCATGGCGACGACAACAGGGCGCACAGTGCCTCTCTGGCTCGAGGTCGGAGACGGAACTGACAGGTGGTCCCCACCTATTAGCGGCAGCGAAGGGGCACGGGCGGCCGCGGGCTGGCCGAACTCGGCCCGAGTGTAGGGATGAGGTTTTTAATTCCTTTTTCTTTTATTTAAATGCTGTAAAGCTTGTTTTATTCCTTAAAAATACTTTCCTTGCTCGATTAAATCCCAGAAAATTCCAGGAGGTAAAAGATTAAGCAAAGTATTTCCTAAAATTATCTCTAGGCCGACTTTAGTTGAGTGTTTTCTCTGATTTTAATATTTCCACTCCTTGAGTCTTTTAAATAAATTTCTAAAATTCCTTTTTACACATAATTAATTTAATTAAGTAATTTCAGGGTGTGACAAACCTATCCCCCTTAAACAGAATCTCGTCCCGAGATTCGGAAGATCAGGCGAAGAGATGCGGGTAAGCGGATTTCAATTCATCTTCCTGTTCCCATGTTGCCTCCTCTTCCGAGTGATTGCTCCATTATACTTAACAAAACCTTATCACCCGGTTCTAAGTGTTTCTCTGACTGGTCTCCAAGATTTGGATAGGCTTCTCGACATAAGTTAGGTCTTCATGAATCTCTATCCGTTCAAGATCAGCTTCTTCTGTCAGCACTCGTAGACACTTTTTCAACTGGGACACATAAAAGACATCGTGTACCCCAGCCAAGGTGGGAGGCAACTCTAGTCGGTAAGAAACTTCTCCTCTTCGACCCAATATCTTGTACGGCCCCACATAACACGGTGCCAACTTCAAGGTGTTACACCATCGCCAATCTATTGCTGCCATAGGTGCCCTAGAGCCCTACGACGTCCCCTGCCGACCTTTGAGCCCTCCCGCCGCTGGTCAGCGCCACTCGCCCCTCGCCTCCATGCCGTGCCACTCGTACTGTGCCCGTGAGAAGGAAAACGGGAGGATGAAGAAGAGGAGAGTAAAAGTGTGAGTTTGACATGTGGGCCAGCCTCTTGTTTTTGGGGAGAAAGATTAAGTAAACTAAAACCTTTAATATGTTCATATGACATGTGGACTCCATTGTCTTAAAAAGCTTTTAAAAATTTTGTTTAGCATATATGTCATTGACATGTGGGCCCACAGTGTTAAGAAAATCTTTTTAACAAGCTTTGTTTATCTCTCACTAACCAGTCGGCCCAAGGCCCCTATTGGTCAACTAGGCCAGGTCAGACCTTGACCTGGGCTCACCTGTCAGCCACACACGTCCTTTTCTTAAGGAAAAAAATTCAAATAGATATAAAATCCTTTGGACACCACCTGTCAGTGTTTCTAATCCTCTCCCTTAAAAAAAAGAATTCGGGAAGTAAACTAAAAAAGATTTGAGGAATTATTTCAGTAAAGAAAAATATGAGTTAAACTTTGAAATTTCATAATTAATTCAAATGAAGTCCAAATCGAGTGAAACTTGCCTCTAAAATTTTGTAAATTCAAGATCTACTTTCTGGACCAAACATAATAGTTGTCACAAATATAATTTTTGCACAAATATGAAATAAAGACTAGTGGATAATTAATTTCCCCTATTAAAAATCCTTTTTATAGTAATTTACAAATCGAAATAATGGGGATAAAACCGCTAAACTTTAAATTTGCCCAACACTACCATAGAACCTAAATTCTAAGGAAAATCTAAATAGTTTCTTGTGCCAAAAATTGTTTCTAAGCATGTCTTAACTCCAATTAAAGAAAATAAAGACTCCAAGGTATAAATCTATAAACAACCACCATGAGACATAAGAGAACCTTGTTTCTCCAGTTTGTGAAGGATTAAAACAACTTTGAAAATATTAAAATATGATAATCCATGCTTTAATTTTTTAAACATATAAGAACCTTGTTTTTTTGATTTGTGAAGAAAGAATAATTTACTAACTAATCTTAATTAAGTGACCAATCAATGTACCCTTATATAGACTTAAAGGAAACAATGTTTTTTTTATGACAAGGGAAATACATATACAACTAATTAAATCCTACAATAAAACTCACCTTTACCTAATAGCCCTAATAAACAATAACAAAAATTACCCACATATTTGTTGATGTTTTCGTAGTTCTTGTACCATCCATGTGGAGGCCATGTGTCCTGGGTATCTCATGGAAAGCATTATGGCCACTCGGATAGAGGGTGGGCTTAATCCTGTAATTAGGGATACAATAGGACTCGGTATATGTTACCTTGCATGACAAGGGAAAGGATATAGTCCTAGCCTGTTACGTTCTGTTCCTAAAAGGAAATCCTTTGGTTGAGTCTGACTGAGATTCCTACCTTGTATGTCTCCTTAGTATAGAAGGGGAGGCAAGGAGCCCCTAGGGGCAGAGGAAGAGAGATCAACAGATTGATATACACACAACCAACCTCAAAGGCAATAGAAAGCACCTAGAAGTAGGGTATTACCTCATCTTGAGGGCCTGAACTAGGATAAATCTGTCTCGTGTTCCTTTGCAATCCATCAAGTTTAGGTCTCACGAGTAGCCCCGTATAATTATTGCTGATACAAAGCATCGACAGTTGACGCGCCAGGTAGGGGCTTCATCGAGATCATTGTCACCAAGCCTGATGGATGCAATCACCAGAGTCGATGGCGTCAAGTTCAACCCCGGGCAAGCGATCAGCTTCGGGAGCCTCAACTTCATTGCCGACAAACTCGGCAACCTCACCCTGACTGACTTGGATTCGACCCGATCGGCCAGGAACTAGGCCAACTTCGCGCCAGTCGGCTTACTCAATGCCGTAGCAGTCTTCGGTGACTTGCTGCAAAGATTTCTAAGATCTACGAGTCTAGGGACAACTCTTTTTTCCCATGTTCGACTCGGATACGGCCTTGAGCCTACTTAGATTGGGCTATGGGGAGAAGAGGTCGTCAATCTCCCATTTGGACTCAGCAACGCCGCGGACTTCTTCAATCTATGTCTGATGTAGCTGAACCAATCTCCTGGAATTCGACTCGGATATGACCTAGAGCTGCTCGAGATCGGATCTAGGGAGGTTGGGGTCGTATCACCCCCTGAACTACTCCGAGTCCGACTCCAAGTTGGATAGCAGCTCGAGAAGCTGTTCTCCACCACACGAAGTGTTCATGGCATCAAAGGGATCAACCCCTGGGCAAGACGCGCGTCGACTACGTGACCAGCAGGAGGAGGAAGCCTGCCGATTGCGTGAGTAACACGAGGAGGACGCACGATGCCTGCAAGCCGAGCACGATGCCCACAACGACAACTTGCACAAGGCTAGGCGGACTGCCTAACAGGAAATCCTACAGACTAGAGTCGGCGACCATGACATTTTTGTGACACCACACCAGAACGTTGTGGCCGCTGCCACGCTATTGGACACCTTGCAGCTCGGGCCTAATCACCAAGCCACCCCGACTATCGCAAGGATCAAAGCGATGATCACCACTGCAGCGTGTCAATAGCAGCAGTAGTTTGGGGATATGTTCATACCATCCAACAAAACAACTTCAGACACTGCGACTTCATCTGCTTCAGCACGGCGCTGAGCAACTGGCTCCGGTCAGCACCACTCGGTGTCCCATCGCACGTCACTTGGCAACCATAACAACGATCGATGGCGATACCATCATGACGAGCGCTGTGATAATCAGGACGCCCGAGGATGACTACAACGAGATCTCCGCCATAACATCAACGCTCGGTGCCGAAAACACGAGGAAGATGAGAGCCCCCGACTTGATGACAAGCATGAGCGCTTCGGCCTCCATCACGAATGCTTTCATCGTCATAGTCGGAGTCGGAGCCCCCACCTAGATGAAGAAGTTCTGGCATTTACCCATGAGCTGCAACAAGTCGACTGGCCATCCGGCTTCAAGCCAACTAGTATAGAAAAGTACGACGGGAAGACCAACCCGGAGTCCTGGCTGACCGTGTACACCTTAGCTATCCACGCGGCTGGAGGCGATCACAAGGCTATGGCAAATTACCTACCAGTCGCCCTAGCCGATTCAGCAAGAACATGGTTAATGGGGCTCCCCGGGCGGTCAATTGGCTCCTAGGGGGAACTCCATGAACGCTTCGTCGCAAACTTTCAAGGGACTTACGAAAGGCCATCATCCGAGTACGACCTGTACCAATGCCACCAAAGAAAGAATGAGTCCCTCCGTGACTTTATCAAGCGTTTCTCCGAGAAGAGGAACTCAATACCCAAAATCAAGGACGAGGTCATCATCGCCGCCTTCTGCAAGGGGGTAAAGGATACCCCGTTCATCGCTAAGTTTTCTCAAAAGCCTCCCAACTCTGTCAAGGCTTTGTTCGACATGGCAAATAAGTACTCTGACACGGCCGACACTATAGCTGAGGCCCTCGACAACAAAAAGAATCCCCATCAGAAGGAGCAGAAGGACACCGACAACGCGGCTCCGACCAAGGCTGGGAACCGCAAATGCATGTCAGACGATGTCGTGGCAACTGTGGAGCGCAACCGACCGTGACCCCTGAGGACGAACGACTATCAAAAAGTCATAAACGGGCCATTCCCTTTCCATCCTAAGGGGAAACACGTGGCCAAAAATTGTTTCATGCTCAAGAAGTTCGCTTCCAAGCACACATCAGCATTCGGCGAGTGGAAAGACAAAGACAAGCCGAACTCGAGCGTGGCCGGCAATTATCAAGATCCCCAAGCTGAGCTCAACGACACATTTGGAGGGTCATTAGCATACGAGTCCAAACGTAAGCAAAAGCTAACCGCCCGAGAAGTGAACTCGGTCTCGTCTGACGCCCCCAATACCTGCGCAGGGTCTCGTCTAATGGCCCCCAATACCTGTGCACCTACTCGTCCTAGACCTGGTCATCAAAAGCATCGAGCTGAAGAAAGTTCTCTTCGATGGAGGAAACGCACTCAATATTTTATTCGCTAAAACACTCGACGAGATGAAGATCCCATAATCCAAGTTGCGGCCGAGTATAGCTCTCTTTCATAGGGTAATCCCCGGTCTTTGTTCAACTCCATTAGGACAGACCAGTTATCTCGTAAATTACTTAAAAAATTTATATTAGGGTAAAAAAATTTATATACAATTAGTGTCGGTTCGAAAGGATGCAGACCGGGTGAGTGGGAAGAAAACCCCAAACCCCGCACTAATACGGTGGCACAAATATGCAGTTTTTAGTAGTGGACAAATAAGAGATCTTTTGTCCTGCTCTTCCAATATTCTGCACAAGACCTCCAGTGGGTAGCGTTGACTGTTGACCTGATGTAAATATGCCCTTTATAAACTGAACTACATAGGCTGCAGAACAGCCATCGATCAATTCTGCCTCGTCCACCAAATACTTGCATACTTTGCAATGGAGATGATGAGCCTCGACCTTGGCGACGCACTGCGTTGCCTTCTCGCACTGTTGCTACTGACGGCAACGTTGCGAGCGTCCGGCGACAAGGGAAGCCAAGCGGCGGGGAACGGCACCTTGCCGTCCAGCACCACCCTCGCCGGCTGCCCAAAGAGGTGCGGCAACCTGACCTTCGACTACCCCTTCGGCATCGGCGACGGATGCGCCCGCGGCCCCGACTTCCAGCTCATCTGCGACGACAAGTCCAAGCCTGCCAGGCTTCTCCTCCGTGATGGCACTACACAAGTGTTACGTGATATCGACATCACAAGTTACGGTCCTGGCTACTATTACAGGCAAATTTATACAGCTTTTTCTCGTGTCATCTTCATGAAAGCTGGTGTTGATGTGTACAACATGTCCTGGGAGGCTCCTGGTCCTGGGAGGTACCTTGGTCTTGAGGAAGCCGTTATGAACATCACGGGTTGTGACTTTGACGCATACCTGGTCGATCATTACAAAAATATGAGCATGAGGCTTTGCACTGTTACCTGTCCGGACAAATCAGAATTGACGGATACTATCGCTATACAGAACTGCAATGGTACGGGATGTTGCTCTCGTTATGTTTATCCGGATGAAAGCCAGTCATTGCAGCTCAAATTTGTGCGCCATAAGGAAGGGAGGCTCAATCGGCACCATAACCACAGCTCCCTACGGGATAGAATCAATATAACGACTAATTGGGCAATGTTTGAATGGAGCGTCGCTGATCAATTGACATGCCATGAAGCGATGGACAACAGAACCAAACACGACTATGCGTGTGTCAGCAAGTACAGTAGGTGCTTGGATATCTATTATCCAGTACCAGGTTACTTCTGTGCATGTGATGTAGGTTACGGAGGAAACCCATACTTACTTGACGGTTGCTCTCGTGATAAAGGTGATGTAAATTTCTTCACATTCACTTTTCTGCAAGTAGAACAGTCAGGCTCAATTAAGTAATTATGGAACTCTCGGAACGAATGGTGCGCTAATTTTTCATTGTAAACAGGGTACAATCCACATCAACGGAAAACATACTGTACTGACTTGTGTGGGAACATCAGTATTCAGTTTCCGTTTGGTGTAGAAGAAGGTTGTTTCGCAAGGGACCAATTTCAGCTCGAGTGCACAAATACGACATTGTTTGTTCCACAAGATGATAACTTTCTTCAGCAAGTAACTTACATACAAATTAATGAGGGGCTCCTGGGTATCAAATACATACCCAGCGACGGCGATGGCGACAACCTGTACTGGATGAATACGTACGGCACGAAACTGTTCATGAATTCTGGCGAGTCAATCTCTGTGCAATGGGTTGTTGCCAATCTTACCTGCGAGGAGGCACAGAGAAATAGTTCTGGATACGCATGTGTTAGCATCAATAGCACCTGCTTGGATGTCAACCTTATAGATGGTTATTCTGCTGGTTATCGCTGTAAATGCTTGGATGGTTTTCAAGGAAATCCGTATATTCGACACGGTTGTCAAGGTACGCCTACTATATCCCAACCTTTATAGTGCGAAGACAAAGATTTAAATGAGACATGTCTTCTTATTTTTCTTAATTAAATGGAAGACATGCGACAAGACATATTTTTTATAGGTTCCCTATAAAAATAAAAATAAAAGGAGAATGTGTAAAATAATCAGAGGGCAAAGCGTTAAACTCTTTGCCTCGGGCCGCAATGTATTTATATGAGCAGAAATAGTCCCTGCCATGGCATACACAAACTCTATAATTAAGCCCAAATACAACTGGACGGGCTCAATCCGGATACAAAACAAGTTATCTCTAATTAGGAAAGTAATTTATCTCTACTGCTCTCTCTCTCTCTCTCTCTCTCTCTATATATATATATATATATATATATATATATATATATATATATATATATATATATATATATATATATATATATATATATATATATATATATATATAACAGGATGTCGCCAAAAATAGTTTTGTAGTAGTGGCGCACACAATGCACCCCTTTAATACATATTTAATAGAGGGAGGGAAAAAAAGTAATCTAAGTAAATTCTCATTCTCATGGTTAGTGCATAAAGATTGAGACAGTGGCCGGATTTATTTCTATCGAAAACGCACATGCATATGATCCTAGAATATGTACCCCGTTAAGTATAAATATGCACCCATAACTCTATGCACACCAATTTTTTTTAGTTTTCAGAAACTCACAAAGGTACTTTGTTAATACTGGCCTTATGTTAAAAAAGTAGCCATTTAATTTACTTCATTTCGATGGTTATATTTAATGAAAAGGTAGGAGCTAGGCAGATAGATAAGCATTGTGTTTGAGTCCTGTCTACTGTTCCAAAATAAGTGAGGGGAGAAAAACAACAAAGATGTCTCTTATTAAATGACATATAATTATGAGTGAGAGGGTGGTTGAGGGTAAGATAGAAAAATTTTAAATGAGAGGTGACTGATGAGGTAGTAGTACTCCAAAGTGATCACTTATTTGGGACAAATTTTGAATTCAAAGTGATCACTTATTTTAGGTGGAGGGAGTACAATTTAATTTATGAGGAAACGGTTATATCACTTATTTTAGGTGGAGGGAGTACAATTTAATTTATGAGGAAACTGTTATACTTAGGCACACATCTTAATTAAGATACAAAAATGTCTTTTATAATATTGTAAGCATGGTTTGCTACTACTAAGAATCAAGAGTGGTGACTTTTTTTTAGAAAATCTCCCACCTACAATGCTTATCTTCTAGGTTTGCTTTATTTACAAAATTTATAATGGAAGTAATAACCAGCATTGATGATTTGTTTTTAGATAAATGCATTTCAATAGCACCGTTTCACTAATTTGCCTTTTCAGTTAGAACAATTTTACAATATTGTAATAAGTGTTGCTCGGATACGACTTGAACGAGTGAACGAATTTAGATTCTGACATAATTTTTATTGTCTACAAAAGAAAATATATGGGCATAAAGGCAGCCTAACTACCGGATTCTTTTATTTTAGTTAATTTTTCTCATAACTTACGTATTAATGTTGCAGATGTTGATGAGTGCAAGACACCAGGCCTTTGTAAAGGTGTATGCTATAACATTATAGGAAGCTACAATTGCACCGGTTGCCCTCGCAAAACTGAGTATGACATAACAACAATGAAGTGCACATCTACAAAAAGACAAAATCTCTTGCTAGGTTAGTTATCTGGTATAGTCAGTTATGAGATAAACTAGATAAATAAACTAGAACTCTGAACAATATAATCATTTCAGGTATCGTCATTGGGCTTAGCGTTGGATTTGGCTTTCTACTTGTCATCTTCACTACAATATTCATCATTCATAGATGGAAAAAGGATATCCAAAGGCAATTAAGAAGAAAGTATTTTCGTAAAAACCAAGGACTTCTCTTAGAACAATTGATATCATCAGATGAAAACGCGAGTGACAAGACCAGGATTTTCTCACTAGCAGAGCTACAGAAGGCCACAAATAACTTTGATGAAACACGTCTCCTTGGTCGAGGGGGGCATGGTATGGTGTACAAAGGTATCTTATCTGACCAGCGGGTAGTGGCCATTAAAAAGTCTAAATTCATTGAGCAAGGTGAGATCAGTCAGTTCATCAATGAAGTTGTTATCCTCTCACAGATAAATCATAGGAACATTGTGAAGCTCTTTGGATGTTGCCTTGAGACCGAGGTCCCACTTCTAGTATATGACTTCATCCCGAATGGTTCACTACTAGGAAATCTTCATACTGATCCTACTAGCAGCTCTTCTTTGTCCTGGGATGATTGCTTGAGAATTTCTGTAGAAGCAGCCGGAGCACTTTATTATCTCCATTCTGCGGCTTCAGTGTCAATCTTCCATCGTGATGTGAAGTCATCGAATATACTGTTGGATGCAAATTACACAGCAAAAGTATCAGATTTTGGAGCATCGAGGTTGGTCCCTATCGATCAAACCCATGTTGTTACAAATGTACAAGGAACATTTGGATATTTAGACCCAGAGTACTACCACACTGGTAAGTTGAATGAGAAAAGTGATGTTTATAGCTTTGGTGTGGTACTCGTGGAGTTACTTGTTCGAAAGGAACCTGTTTTTACAAGTGAGTCAGGGATAAAGCAAAACTTATCAAACTACTTTCTTTGGGAAATGAAAGCAAAACCGCTAGTGGAAATAGTGGCTGCACAAGTTCTTCAAGAAGCAACACAGGAAGAGATCGATTGTGTTGCTTGTCTTGCAGAGAATTGCCTGAGGCTTCGCAGTGAAGAGAGACCTACCATGAAACAGGTCGAGATTACCCTGCAGTCCGTGCGATCGAAAAGGTTGAACTCTTGCCAAGTTGCTTCTAGAAAAGAAGACATTCATCCTATGCTAAATGGGAAAAGGCAAGCCACCCATCAGTCCTTTGCTGTTGAAACTGATACAACAGCTAATTTAGCTTCTAATATTAACCAAAATTGTTACAGCTTGGAGCAAGAGTTTATGTCATCAGCAACACTACCACGATAAATTCTTAAGTTTAGATGTGCTCGTTATGTTCTATATATTATCCCCTTTTCAGGAGTTACGCACTAATTATCCTTTGCAGAATGATATAGTATATTTACTTTGCATGTACTCTAATCTGTATTGTGCTTATGTCAGCAAAGCATGTTTTGCAGTACGAGATTGGTATGTTCCAGTCTTGCATACATATGAATTAAAACTGAACATCCTACCGATATTTCATACAACTGTTCTTGCCTTTATTATCTAGAAAATTGTTCTTGTATTATTTTCCACCATTGATGATTGGACAGATGATTTCCGAGGAGACTGTATTACCATGGGAACAATAAGCAAGTTTATTTGGCCAGTAATTTGGTGAAGAAAAATGTTCCAAATATTTAACTTTGCGAACTCAGAATTCCTTTTTATTACGTAAGAATTTGGATATCAAATTAACCAGCTAGCATATTCCTTCAATAACCACCATTGACTTACGGGGAAAGAGTTCTATCTTGGTTGGAATCTTCTCACCTTTGGCCAAATCAAAGTAGCCAATTACAGCCAGTAATTGAGTCTTGGTCAGTCCATATTCTAACTTGATAAGCCATTCAGACTTCCAGAGCAAACTTATGAATGTAGCTACCATATTTTCCACCATGTTGCCATTGTATGCTTATAGCGTTTGGAACCGAGTGCCAACCTGCTGCAAAGCAAGCATTCTGAATTTCTACACCATGGATCAGGGGGGTGATCGAGCGGTCACGCACTCATGCGCAAGATTTTAACAGCGGAGAACCCTTGACTTTATTACCTTTTAAAATTAGTTTAGGTTGCTGAAAATGTCTAAACTTTGCAAAGTCATTATTTGATTGCATTTCTATTAGAACAGTAACCTTAGAATAATTTTGAAAAAGAATGATAAAATTCTTCAAAGTTTACACACACACTAGTATTGTTTCATGAGCCTATAGAAAAATGTTTACACAGCTATGCTTAAAATTTTTGTTTTAAGTGTTTGCTTTTCAGTAATTCACAAACCTAGATAAGCTAACTAGACTGGAAAATAATGCACAGTTACTTCTGTTGTAGAGGAACTATAGTGGTTGTAATGAACTGACACATGGAAGATCCTTTTCTATGGAAGGATCAGTCCAAGCTCTTGAAGCAACAATCGAGAGACGTGTTAGATCTTATAATTACTCTTAACCTTAGCCTACACATGATCACCTGAAAGATTATGCGGAATTGGGTGAATCACTAACCGGTGGATGTTGAAGCTATTGGTGCCGTGGTAGGGGTCGTCGGTGATGCCGTAGATCGCCGATCCCGGTTAATGTGTGGGTGGTGTCGCCCTTCCGGCCACCACTTGCACTGACCGAGGATTAGGGAGGAGATCGTACTTCGGTCTCCTTCTAGCGCTCTTAAGATCAGCTAAGGTTTTTGGGAGTAGCTTAAGCGTGCATAGATCGTCACTTACGTATGTGCCGTACCTCCATTTTATTTTAGCGTTAGAGGAGATCGGGGACGAGTCTCTTAGGAAAGAAAACGGGCGCTACCAATTGTTGCCCGGGCATGAGAATAGCTCCAAGTTCGTTATCGGCACATGGGTGGCGGTGGAACTCAGCCCACGTGCCTCATCCTGACTCCTAAGCGAGTTGATCAACCAACAAGACACTGTTACAAATCTGGCAACTGCTGGAAAATGATGGGAAAGGCAAACGGAGATGGGCCATTAGCCCAATCCGATTACATGGTTCAAGGCCCAATCATTAGCTGATGCAGCAACCCACACTACTAGTTTGCAAAAACATTGTAGGTGTGTGACATGGTTTCGCCCTAGGATATTTCTAACCATGCACAAACCTGCTTGACGAGGAGAGGAGAGGACAATCCGATCCAGCTAGTGGTGGTTCCGGTTCCGGCCAGGTTAATTATGGGCATGAGATCCGGAAGTGATTCAGTAAGTAGATCTGAAATATGAGCACTCATTACAGCAGATTTCAGCATCACTCCAAATTAATTTGATCATGTCTTGCCGCCGGTGTACTGCATGCTGCCGCGTTCCGTGCCTGTGGCTGTAAGGCTGTAACGTCCACTGCCAATGAACCACCACTGTGCGGGTGTCGGCGTGAGTGATGTGTGCTTCAAAAAGCTGCAGCTAAGCTAGAGCTCACATCATGTGGTGGTGAAAGGACAACTTCTCGTTCACTATTGAGGCTAAACACGTGCTTCTTGTGTATGCATGGGTGATGCATCTATATATCTCGTGAAACATTTGCCTGTGCTATACATGATTCTGAAAGAAGAGTTTTCCCTGCTGCTGTGAGCAGAGTTGAGAATGCCAATGGATTTGCTAGAAAAAATTCATGTGCTTGCAAACTCAAGAGGCATCAAAACTGAGGATGAGGAAACAAGCAACTTTGGATCCCTCGTGTGCCAAAAAAGAGATCGCCCATGTGTGTATTGAGCAAGGTTCTGTGAATTGCAGAAAGAGTCTTAGGAAAGCAAGGTTCTTAACGGGAAGTCGTACATGAAGAACCACTCAAGGTTAGGAACGTTGTACTAATTTTGGTGTTTATGCTAGTACATTTTTCCTCGTCCACAATATCCCTGCAGGACTTACGTAAAATCAACACTGTTGCATTTCCTCTCTTCCTGTAGCCTTGGGCTTTCTTTCATTAAGTTTGTTTCAGGCCTCCAGGATGCTGGCCGAATGCAGCCATGTGCTGGAAGAGACCTGGAAGCGAGGAAATTCCGGTCCAAATAAGACAAATCCTCGGTGCCCCATCTCTTCCACTGTGGCATCGCCGCGTCGGGCGTCACAGTCACAATCCCACAAGAAACAAAGCCGCGAAGGGGAGGGAGCAGCGAAGGTGTTACAAAACCGACATGGTTAGCTGAACACAGAAGCACAACATAGAAGATCCAAATTTGATAATGACACCAAGACATAATATTTGTTAACGAGGTTCAGCCAAATACTACATCTCGGGGCACTGATTGTGGGCGCTCCTCTCCGATCTAACATAGTTACAACGTATCAGGGTATCCATAACCATCGACCGATCTGCTACCGGCCAGTTGTTTCCTCGGCTATATGCTAAGTTGCCATGCGCTTACAACAGTGTGCCTCTCTATTTAGGAGAGAACCTGGGACAGAGATCGATTCTAACTCTACCCTATACTTATAACTACAAGTCCTAAACTATAACCGACTTTGTACACATATTTGACATAAACTCTAATAAACTCTATATTGACGAATATGCCACGCCAGCTTGAATTTGTTCCTTGCACGAACATCTGTGTATGTGGACTTGAGTTGGTTCCTTTTGTAGCTCATGCCGAGCCGCTCAACAAGCCTACACCAGGCTCATCGCTACCAAGAGACTCTCCTATCCCCCCGTAACTTCTTTTTCTAGACTCCACCTGCAACAGAGCTCTACCTTCTCTCCTATCATCACAGTCGTCTTGCCAAGAAAAATTAGACTCCTTCCTAGCTGGCACATCCCAGAGTCCCCAAACAACATGTTCATCGCCATCTACTCCATGGCCGAATAACCGATGTCATCGTAAAATAGACAAATTCAACTCAACAAACTATATGAGGAGAAGCCTTTATTCCTTAACGTCTTATGAACCAAGCTAACAAATCCAACATATATGCTTCCGTATCCTTAGACTGAGCACCTGATAATTGAGAAAAAATCATTGTCGCCTTGAATCACTCAAAGAAATTACCGCGATAGCCCTCGCTCTTCCTTTTTAGTGATGCAGATTCTCATATATCCCCATCATGCTGACTCATAGATCTTGGATATATCCTGTACTGCCAAACAATCCCGTTGACGCCATCAACAAAATTGACCCACTGTTAGTCGGGCTTGCCACCACCTCCTCTCGCCGAAGACGGCCTGTCGAGTTCCGCCACTTGCACTGTTGCCTACTACACCAAAGACCCATGCCCTACAGCTCGCTCGATAACACAACTCTGACTTCCGATTGACCACCCATCAATCTAGCCGCTAGCCGAAGCCGACGAATCACTATGCCATCTTTCCAGCCACCAAACGACCTGAGGCCACGTCTAGTCATCTCCTTGTCGGCTGCAGCTCATCGAAAGGCCCGGACCATCCGTCCGGAGTGTTCGTATCCACCGACTGAATCATCGATCGCCTCCAGCCTTCAATCAACCATGAGCGTCACGTCTGACCGTCTCCCTGTTAAAAGTAGCTCCCCAGAAAGTTCAAGCCACCCGTCCGAAGTGTCCGATCCCACAATTGGATGGCCAATCGCTTCAGCCGCTAATCAACCCAAGCACCACATCTGGTCATCTCCCTGTTGAAAGCAACTCATTGAAATAGTTTGGACCATGGTGCCCGAAGTATTTGACTCCACCGATCAATCCATCCGTTGATCACCGTTGTGCTCCATCTTACGTCAATGTCCCTCCTTGGACATTATGTGCAGTAGTCGCGGTGTGGGGCACTTCCATCGCGCCTCTATCCAAGGATCTCCTGTGGACTCTAATACCACTTGTTATAAAACCGGCACCGAAATTGTCACACCTTGAGTTTTACCCCTTGATAGAGCCACACAAAAATTCACAAAGAAAAATGCCCAAAGAAAATATTTAATTAAGGCTAGAGAAATTAATTAATGTTTAAAACATAAATTCTTTTATTCCCCTTGCCTAAATACATTTACAGGATTTTTACTGGAATTTTTAGAGCATTGGAAGTATTTTTAATAAATCAGAATGCATTATCGGAATTAAAATACTTTGGGGAATCCTTTCCCCTTTTCTTTTCTCCTTTTTCTCCTTTTCTTTTCTCTTCTAGGCCACGCCTGTGCGCGGCCTGCTCGCGCAGCCCGCACGCCCCAGAGTCTCCCCTCTCCACTCTCTCTGACCGTCGGGGCCCGCCCTTCAGCTCTGCGCCTCTCACCCTCTCTCCCTCCCACTGATATGTGGGACCAGGGCCCCACATGTTGGGTTCGTCCCTAACCTCCGGCCAAATCGGCTGGAGTGGATCGATCCCCTTTCCCGCCATCCGATTCCGCCTCACCCCGCCCCAGCGCGCCTCCGCCCTTGGTTCAAATGATGCAGACCAAGTCCCCATGCGTTTCCCCCATGTCCCCCGCCCCTATCACCCATGACCCCGGGGGAATTTCACCCCACGACGCCACCGCCGTCGCGCACGTCTTCGCCAAAATCTGCAAGCCTCGGCCTCGATCTCCCGCTGTCGTTCCTATTTAAATGTTCCCATCCTCCTCCACTTCTTTTCCCCCAAAAACCCAAGCTCCCAGTGCTCTCTAGCCCCGCTGCGCTGTAATCCTGAACCGCCACTACTGTTCGCCGCCTTGGGTCACTCATCGCCGCCGGAGCCCCATTCTCCCAATCTAAGCCTTCGGTGAGTGTCACCGCCGGCCTTCGGCCACAAAATTCTGTTGATCTGTCCGGCCATTTCGCCCATAATTCCCTTCTACCACCTTCGCCAGGGTCTCCTCATCGACGTCCACCCCTCTATCGCCGTTGATCTCCACCAGAACACCCTCACTGCCGTCTTCAAGAACCTCACCATAGCCTCTCGCTCCTGTTTGCCACTGTTGGCCGCCTTCTGTCGGACCCGGGTTTGACCCCGATCCCTATGTGTGTACCGTGCTAGTCCCACGATCAATTGCTAGCACACACATTCAACATTGGCATCATAATCCATACATCACAGGTTCAGCTCACAGCAGTCCAAACATAAGTCGTACAAGAGTCTAGACTTTAGCGATTACATAGAGGCCGACCGGCCAAATAGAACAACAAATTAACAAAGAGTTCAACAGCGGAAACAAGATAATAGAGGGCACAATCCAAAAACCAGCAAGTATGCCTCTGCCCGCCCACAGGCACCAACGGTAAGCCCTAGTAAGCACTGTCGTCGTCGTCTCCAAAACCCCGCTGCATAGAAGTACCCCGATTGTCGGGTCCTCCTCAACCATCTCTAAAAAAAGAAGTCACACAAGCGTGTGTGAGTACAATACGTACTCCGCAAGACTTATAGTGTTTGCAATGGTATTCCATAATATGTGAAGATAAACAAGGGATGGTTCAGGTCCTGCAGTTTGCATAAATCATAATATACATAGCGAAAACATTGCGGTTTTGCAATGAAATTTTTGTAAATCAAGCTAGCACAGCAAACAAGTATATAAGCATCAACCCCCAAGTGTTTCCAACCATATGGGCTCCCTGCCCATGCCTAGCCAGCCAACAGTGGCAACACGCTACCACAAACCATCCAGCGAACTCCCCGTTTGCACCAAGATCTTTCCCCAAAACAGTTCCCAAAAATTAAAACTACTACGGTGGAGAATTTCCCAAGTCGTCCATAACCGAGGACAACGGCTATTCGAATAGTTTTATCTCTCGAGAGTGTGTACAACTGTACCCACATGAACAAGGACAATATGAGTTACCACACAGGAGGCTCAACACATCAATGACAAAGCCTTTCCACCGTTGACCTAGCAATAATCCAGCGCTTATGATCCATCCCTAGGGAGTTGGGAAGGCCTCCCCAAAATCCCCAAGGCTCATACGATGTGCTGGTCACCCTTGAACAATAATCAAGGTACTTCGGGCTTAGGACAAAAACCATACCCGCACTATCCCAATGTCAACAATAATGACCTACTACTACCACCGGCGGGTCTATTGCTAGGTATCAACAATATACTAAGCTAGGAACTCCCCATAAGAGCACATGTGGTTCACTGTGCTTCTTGGTTCTAGCTACATCATAGAATCGGTCCTTAGTGACCCGGCGAGACAACCCCCAACTCGTACCACAACAAGGCACCGAACACTACATCCACGTCGCCCAAGTCCAAAAGCATATTTTTCAGTTCTTGTTTTCCACCAAGAGCACAGGGGAATTACCCACTGTTCATTTCCATATTTTCGGCAAATGCTTCTTTCCCTAACATCCAAAATCAAGTAACAAGTAGCATTGATTAAATAGCAAACTAAGCAGACCTATTGACATCTTCCCACCACATGAACCCAAATTTTCAGTGGCAACATAAGTGACCAAGGAATTCATGATACTCAAGTAACAAAGGATAAGGCATATGCAACAAGAGGTTAACTACCCAAGAATCCCACACATTTTCAAGTAAAACATCGCATGCATAATAGTTTGCAATCAATAGTTTTGTAAGTTTGAAATATAGGAGCAATTGATCAAGGGGGTGCTTGCCTTGCTTCTGGACTTCCTGGAACTCTTCTGATCCTTCCACAACCGGGTCAACAACGTCGTGTTCTACGAGAATACCGAATGCAATGAAAACAACGGCAAAATTAAACAGTACATGAAGTACAAATATTTTTGCAGAATATGCAAGTGCATGATTTTAGATGAATTTAGGAAAAAGAATCGCTTGAATCCGAGTTCCTATGAGGGAGATACGGCTAAACGAAGTCTGCTCTGTCCTAAAATCGAAAATAATTGAGAAACAGCGTTTTCGCTCGACCGAACTGCAGAAACGGCTGAAAACATTCTACCCGCTTAACGGGTGGTCTATTTGGGACATTTTTGGTTCTAGGGGCATTTTTATGGTACGAAACCTACATGTGTGCTGCTGTGAACCTAAGGACAACTCCCAAAAGTGGATATACTCCAACTCGCTAGGATATTAATCGCACACGCTCACACGTCACTAAAATGGCCTAACACGTGAAATCCATCGGGCATGAAGTATCAATCCAAGGCATTTGGGGGCGTGGAGGGTTTCTTGGGCCTAGGAGTCACTGGATGTACAGGTGGAACCTACGGGAAGGCTTCGGTAGTATCGAACGCCTCGGTCCAAAAACGATGTCTTCGCACGCGCAAACTACACATCTTCGCACGTTAACGACAACCGGCAAAAACGGGAAAACGACAACAGCTACTCTACTCGGGGTTTTATCCCGCTCTGACGCTAGAGGGGCCAACCCGGCTTGCATGGGGCTGATGGGGTGGCTGCTACTCACTCAAACACAAGCGCACCTAAGGTGTTTGATGAAAAGCCAAGCTAATGCACGGCTTGTCTACCTCTGTCCTCTCATGCTCTAGTGCCATGGCTAGTGTATGCAGGGCAAGAGGAAGCTCTAGGGGTCCTGCAAGCAAGATCGAAGGGCTCTATTACATGCGGCCATGCTCCGATTGAGCCTCATCCACACATATGGCCACGGTGGTGACGCTTGGGTGGATGGCAAAACAATGGCATGACAGGCCAAGCCAAGGACGTGGGGAGAACTAGTGGCCTCCCAGGAATACAAAGAAAGCACATGCAGAAACGGAGCTCACCGAAGAGTGCAGGCAGTGGGCAATGTTGAGGCATGGTCGGCTCGGCAACAGGATTGCACACGATGGAGGCTGCGGTGGTGCCTGCTGCTCGCCGAGGGCAAAAACAGAGTTAGGTCGGCAGGAACACATGGTAATACAGCTGAGACAAGGTGAAAACTCACCAGGAGCTCCCAGACGGAAGGTGTTGCTCGCCGGCCTGGGCGGCACCTCACGTTCTCAGCGAACCAAGGGGCAATCCTTTGGGTCCTTGGCAGGTGAGAAAGAGGGTGAGCTGGGGAAGCAGGAGGACATGGACTTGGTTAAGAAGGAAGGTAGGGAAGGGAGAGGAGAGGGGAGGGGCGCTGCTCTGCTCCACGGTCTCGCGATGGCGTGTGCGCGGGCAAGCATGCAGCACACAGATGGGAAAGGGCAGGGCGCTGTTGAGGTTGTCGGGGGCATCTCGCGAGGTCTCAAGGCGGCTCTGCCTCTCCCTCTCTCTCACGTGGTCCAGGGCGTGCAGAGGAAGCCACCTGGTCGAGCCGCACGGGCGGGGAGAGATCCTTGTGTGATCTCGTTTGGACGATGAAGGACATGGCACAACAGATAGCATCACGTATCAAAGATTCACACTTGAGGATTAACTCCAACAACCATGCGATCCAAACACGAGACCCATTGGATGAATGCACTGGCGAGGGCGCAGGCTCGCGAGAGAGGGCGCGGCGCGCGGCGCGAGAGAGCGCGGGCGCGAGCTCGGGAGAGCGCGGGCGCGAGCTCGGAGCGAGAGGGCGCGGCGGCGCAGGCGCGAGCGAGGCGCGGTCTCGAGACAGGGCGCGGAGCGCGAGCGAGGGCGCGGGTTCGGGAGAGGGCGCGGGCGCGAGAGAGCGCGGGCGCTGGCGCGAACTCGAGAGAGAGCCCGGGCGCGAGAAAGGGCGCGGGCACGGGAGAGGGCCCGGGCGCGTACTTGCTCTACCTCTATCTTTTCTCCTTGGGGCCCGACTACAGCCAATGCCGCCATCGCCGTCGCCGTCGCCGAGGAGCTCGCCGGCTCAGTCCTCCTCTGTTTCACCCCACCGGACCATCCACTCCGCGTTCGGACGGTCCGAACCGTTGTCGCTGGCTCTGCTCTTTGCTTTGCCGGACCATCCACTCCTAGTCCGGACGGTCCGTTCTATTGTCACTGTCTGCGCCTACTCAGATTTGTCCCTAAGGCGCTGGTTTATACAGATCGCACGATCATTAACCCGCTGGCTGAGATTTTTCATGCATGAAGATGACATGAAGAGCATGCAGATGGAAAAACGGTTTTATGCACCAAAGATCAAAAGTGGGCTGTTACACCTTCCCGTCGCCACTACCCCTTGGTAAGGACCCACCTCGATTCCCTGTCTTCCCCGCCGCTCGCTACTACCCTCCACCGCATTGGATGGTCACCGGCGGCGACCATCGGGCCGCGAGCACCGTCGTCGGCTGTGCGCACCAGCGGGGCAGATCCCCGAGGCAGATAGGAGCCGTTCGTGTGGTGCATGTTGCGGGCGCCAGCATCTCGCCATGTCGGCGCCAGCTTGGTGCCGCGTCGGCGGCTTCGTCCGCCATGGCGGCCACGTCGGCCGCCACGTGGCGTAGTCGCGCTGGGCCGCGGTGGACGTGGTCTACTGTGCGCCGCCGACCCTGGGGTCACTGACCTGTGGGCCTCTCCTGTCAGCGCCTGTCCCCAGGGCTGCTGATGCCATAATTCGGATTACTGCGCAACAATTCGTTTAGGATTTATTTTTGTATAGTAAACATAGTGAATATTTGAAAATTCATAACTAATTCATACGAGCTCCGATTAATTCCATTCAAATTTCATTAAATCCAGAAAAATGCCAAGAATCCATTAAAAATAGTTTTAGCTCATGTTTCAGTGCTCTCATGTATTGTTTTTATTTGTTTGTTCTTTGGATGACGTAGAAACCGATGTGTCCGACCCTCCTGTGTACTACGAGGTTGTCGTAGAAGTTGTAGAGCTGGAGCAAGGCAAGTTACACCATATTCTTGATCATTTTGCACCTAATTTATGCCAAATGTTTTGTTTTATTTAAATGAACATGCATGTTTTATCATTTCATGTGGCAAGGGGTTATGACCTATATGTTTATAGGTGAATACCCTAGGTTGATGACCCCTATTCATTTGTAGCCTGGGTAACAATTTGATTATGAAATATTCCTAGGATGCTTAGAGTAAACTAGCTCACCTTGGGGATTAATTATTCATTATACTCTCTATGATCGACTTTGTGTCGAAATAATGGAACCCTGGTCTTGGATAATTACTTAACTAAAATATGACCTGAATGGTGGGCTATGGGTGAGTCGCACCCATGGCAACTAAGGACCGGTTCGTGGGAACCCCTTGAGCAGTTCTCCGTATATACCACAAGCCAGCGTGGGCAACGAACGGGCTTGTAGCGTAGCTTCTCCCTCTCCTAGGCACTGTTGGTGAGGATAGGCGTGATGGAGTTGGGTCGGCTCGGGGTTGGGTTGATCGGCTTCCGGATCGATCGTGGTGCAAGGGGGGCAGCCTGGCCGGTATGGTGTGCCCTGAGAACAGGTGCAACCTCAGCGTGGTGTGGATGGTTGGGGAGGAGTTACGTGAACGGTCCTATCACAGCCTCTCACGGGGTGTCATGGTGACACGCCGGCACATGGGAACATGTGTGGGGTTGTGTCTTATGGGTATAGTTGTACACCTCTGGCCAGAGTTATAAATTTATTCGAATAGCCATGCCCACGGTTATGGGCGCTTGGTTAAGACTCACCGTGATTAGTCCAGGATGCTTAGTTATGCTTAGAGTAAACTAGCTCACCTTGGGATTAATTATTCATTATACTCTCTATGATCGACTTTGTGTCGAAATAATCGAACCCTGGTCTTGGATAATTACTTAACTAAAATATGACCTTAATGGTGGGCTGTGGGTGTATGGTTTTGCTAGTCGCACCCATGGCAACTAAGGACCGGTTTGTGGGAACCCCTTGAGTAGTTCTCCGTACATACCACAAGCTAGCGTGGGTAACGGCCGGGGTTGTAGCGTAGCTTCTCCCTCTCCTAGTCATTGTTTGTGAGGATGGGCGTGATGGAGTTGGGTCGGCTCGAGGTCGGGTTGATCGGCTTCCAGATCCATCGTGGCCCAAGGGGGGTAGCCTAGCCAGTATGGTGTGCCCTGACGACAAGTGTAACCTCAGCGTGGTATGGATGGTTGGGGAGGAGTTGCGTGAACGGTCCTATCACAGCCTCTCGCGGGGTGTCGTGGTGACACACCGGCACACGGGAACATGTGTGGGGTTGTGTCTTGTGGGTATAGTTGTACACCTCTGGCCAGAGTTAAAAATCTATTCGAATAGCCGTGCCCGCTGTTATGGGCGCTTGGTCAAGACTCACCGTGATTAGTCCCACCATAATAGTGGACATAAATTATGTTGTAGGGATATGATGGCTGGTTAACGTTGATCGGTGATGATTAATATTGCTTAATTAAATAACATTTTCCTGGTTACGAACTACTACTGTTTGCAACTGTTTTTATTCAAATGAACCCAAAGCCTATCTTTGTCTCCCATACATTGTGCATATTTGTGAGTGTGGCTTGTTGAGCACTGTGGGTGGTACTTAGTCTTGCTCCCTTCCCCCTCTCAAAGATGGAGTTCTACTCCGATGGGGATCATCAGGAGGAGTAGGCTGGCTCCGCTGTCAAGCTGCCTGTGGAGTGGAAGCCTCTGCGCGGCTTAGTTGTTAATAGCCTTATTTTGCCTTTTTCCGCTGCATGTCGGTAAGACAATTTTTTATTATGATGTTATTAAGACGTACTCTGTATGGCAACTTGGCATCTGTGTACCCTGGCTTTCCTAGACAGGAATTTAATACACAAGAATGTTTAGAATTTTGGTCATGAATTTCTGGCGTTACAGAAATCGACATCGTTAGCCAAACGTGGAAGCACATAATAGAAGATCCAAACTTGATGACGACACCGAGGCACGATATATGCTAACTAGGTTCAGCTGAAGCCTACATCCTCGGGGCACTGATTGCGGGCACTCCTTCTTGATCCAGCATAGTTACAGTGTATCAGGGTTTCCACGACCATCGACCAATATTCCACCAGCCAGTCATTCCCTCGCCTATGCTATGTCGTCATGCGATTACAACAGGTATGCCTCTCTATTTAAGAGAGAGCCTAGGACATAGTTTGACTCTAACTCTACCCTATACCTATTACAACTCCAAGTCCTAAACTGTTACCAACTTTGTACACATTTTCAACACAAACTCTAACAGAAGGCACATCGAGGCCGGCGACCGAAGCCCCATCATGACTCGTGCCACCTTGATAGTCCGAATAGTGGGATCGACCACAATTGGGTATTGTCCAGGCGTTAAGATTGCATGAGGATGGTCCGCTACCGTGAAGGCAATTGGCACCTCTGCCTAGGCTAGGCTGCGTGGAGGATGCTGTGTGGTCGAGCACACCTCTCGCTCGGCCTACTTGTACTCTGTCTTGGAAGTGTACGTGGTTGATCCGCCAAAGATATGATTCACCACGTGGTCGTGTTTGGGAGAGCCTTGGTCATCTTCTGAGGAGCCTTTCCCCTTCGCTAACCTTGTCGATGACTTCCACCCTTTGGTCGGTAGTTAGTGCCTGTTGTCAAGCCATCTCTCGCTGGAAATCCATGCACCTGCCAGGGAGTGGGAACTTGTCTTATGGATGGAGCACCACTTCTTGCCCAGGTTTTCTCCTCGGACTTCATAGCGCTTTGGGGTGTGTGGTCCATGTTCAGCGACCATGACATCCCCGTTCTGCTTGCCTTTCGAGTTGGCTGTGCCTTTGGCTTTTTAGGCAGTTTTGATGTGCTCGCTTCTTTTTTCTTGATGGGCCTCTTCTCCTGTACCACCCTCGGCTTCTAGGTATTGCGCCTCAGGGCCTCCTCAACCCGAGCACATCTGTCCAAAATCTCAAAGAGCCTCATGGAGGTGGTGATCTATCTGGTTGTGAGGCTCCGTATAGTGTGTTCATTACGTACTCCTGACTTGAAAGCTCTGATGACAGATGCATCTGTAATCTCTAGGATGGTGTTAGAACACTCATTGAAGCATCGTATGAAGTCTATCAGAGATTCGTTAGCCCCTTGCTTCAATGCCTCACATTGTGGACATCGTCCTTGATCCCATGCCGCTTGTAAGTTCCTTGGAAGTTGGTGATAAACTGTTGGCAAAGGTCGGACTAGGACCTGACCGATGAGGGTGGCAGGTGGATTAGCCATGACCATGTTGATCCCTTGAGTGCAGTCAGTAGATAGTTGGCCATAGCCTTCTTGCCTGTGTCGGTTGCCTCCAGGATAGTCTCGTAGATCTGGAGCAACTTCTCCGAATCAGTGCTCTTGTCTGGATGTTCCCAGGGTAGAATCGTGCTGCCCATGTGACCTCCCAAGTGATCGGGAGAAAGCCTTGCACCCTCCTACTGGTCAGAAGGCTGCGGAGCGATTGTCGAAGCGCGGAGGTCATAGTGACGTGGTGTTGGATGAAGATGATGACGAGGGATCGCTGTGGTCGGGTGTGCATGCTCGTTCCTCGCTCCCGGCGTTGTCGGTCTGACGAACGGGATTCATCCCGTCGGTCGCGGCTGTCCTCTTGGCTTCGGTCTCTTCATCGGGCATGGTTTTTCCCTCCGGATGTCAAGGCATTCCTGTAGGTCGCGATCAGCTCGATCCCTCCGTTGGTCTCACTCTTGACGTTCTAGGTTCTGCCGCCACCGTTCTTCATGTTGCCTGAGCGGACTACCCCTTCAGGGTGGCCGCTGGTTGACATTGTCTTCTCTATCTTGTCGCCTTGGTGGGGTCACGGCCCGTCTAGGGTAGCGATTACCGTTCTAGTCGGTGTCATCCCTGGCAGGCTGCCTTGGCAGAGGACTCCTTTGTGGAATTTGCCCGTCGATGGGTTGCGCTCCATCGGCTTCCTTGCGGACTAGCTAAGTTTGTTGCTGGAGAACGGTGTTCAAATCTGTCATCCCGGTCCACACCTCTATAAGCCACGCGTCGGCATTTGTGATGGTTGATAGATCCACTGGAGGGCAATTAAGTAGATCCTGAGCACCGAGAAGGCTTTGCACGGGAGTGGCAAAGTCGAGTCGGCAAGCCAGCTTGCCGAAGCGCACCTGTAGGGTGCGATTTTTGAGGCTTTCGTCGTTTTCCCATCAATCGCGGTTTGCTGGGAGCCGAGCTCATCATCCACAGCTATTGCTGCTACTTCATCTCGTGTTGTAGCCACTTTGTCGATAGCCCCAACTTCGCGGTTCAATCTGGACTTAGATGAATTGTACTGCTCTAAGTTTTGCAGTACAGAAGGCTCGTCGGGGTCAATGAAGCCAACAAAATGGTTATTGTTGAAGCATTCTCTCCTTCGTCCAGTGGGTGCACCGTGGTTAGGGTTGATCCGTAAGTATGTTCAGATCCCTTGGTGTGGATCGGGCAGTTCTTACAGATCGGTCCTTCAAGTGTTCGCACTAGGAGAAGGTCTTTATCCTTGGAGATCGATACTGTGAGCGATCCAATCCGCAGGGTTCAGATCTCCGGCCAGTTTCAAGTGCCCGGTCCAAAGTGTTCATAGAAATCCTTGTCGAAGAATCCGCTCCTACATACCATGTCACCGAAAATCCTAGCATGCCAACTTTCGGTGAGTACTGTCTCGACTACGATATTCGGGTGTATAGGACGGCCGATATGAGGATGTTGCGAAACCTGCAAAAACAGGGATAAAGGACAGGGATTTATACAGGTTCAGGCCCCTGATGTGGGTAATAGCCTACTCTTGTTTATATGGTATTGCTTGTGGATCACACCAAGTACAAAGGGATGGAGGAGAAACTTTATCTAATTCTAGCCTATCACCTAAGTCGGCGAGATGTATCTGGCGATGTGGTTGATGGCGGATTTTGGGGCTTCTAGTGGCGACTCGATGTGTATGGCTATGGCTCTGTTGTGTTATAGAACTCGATGCCCTCCCTGGCAAGGGAGGCTCTGTATTTATATCATCGAGTGGCCCCTTGCCCAAGTAAAACTAAGGGAATTAAGGAAGGATACGACCAGGCAGTCCTAGTCGTGACCAGATCGGACTGTGTAGTTCCCTAGAACATGCTGGTTTCATTATCTGCTTGGTCCACCATCCCATATTCGGGGTAACCTTTTCTTAGACAATTAGGTATGCGGTATTCCCGATGCGGTAAGGATACTCCTAGGGGGTATCTAGTATTTTCCACACTAACACACACTAAATTCATCGTTTCTTCTAAGGGCTCCTTTGGAACATAGGAATTTAGAAATACAGGAATAGGGAAAACACAGGATTAAAATGTCACGTAGTAACAAATCCTGTAGGAATTGTAAACACATGAATTTGATAGATCATGTATTTGGATAGCTCACAGGAAAATAACACAGGAATTTGGAAGGATTCTAGAAAGAAAGAAGAGAGACAAAGATATAAGTTGCATTAGACTTCTCAAAGGAAAAATAAAATGAGGTTTAAGCTCATCTGCTAAATTCCTTCTAAAATTCCTCTTCCTTTCCCCCACCCGCTCCCCTCCCCTCCCCTTCCCTCCCACCCAAAATCAATCATCCACGATGGAGGCAGAACAGCGGCGTGATCGCCCACTACATGCACTGATCATGAGGTCCCCAAGGCCAATTGAATCCTAAACTGCTCAGATATGGTGTGGACCACGGTTCAAGAGCATGCCTTCTCCTCTGGGGCCTCGTCGGTTGTCAACTCCCCTCTCCATTGGCTTTACCTCCCTCGTGTCGTAATAGGGGAAATTGCCTTAGGAAAGGCGATCGTCGAACCATTCCATAAGATCGACCCGGCCATCGTCAGGGCCCATGGGAAGTTGAAAACCAAATACTTTGCTAAGCTAGGTAAAAAGTGATCCCTCCTCCTCCCTCGTGTACCATCCATCACTAGGCATGCATGTTCGAGGGGCAAAAACACCTCTTTTCAATTCATTTCTATCTTCTCGAGGTGTCATGGAGACTTAGTCTCATATGTACTTACTTTGGAACTTTGTATCCTATCAGTTTATCATGATTGTGGGAACTTGTATATATCGTCCTATTATGATGGCAGTGTCAGGTTGAGCTATATGATTGTGGTGTCTGGGATGCAAGTTTACAAAATTTGTCCATGAGCTGTGGTTCTGAACTTCTCATATTTTATACGATTAAACAAATAGACGCTAGGCATATGGAATCATTGAAACATTTCCTTGTGTTATGAAATACATATATATATTTCCCCGCGAGAAGAAATTTCCTTGTGTGAACCCACATGTATCTAAAAGAATCTTCCTCATTTGTATTGCATCTTTACTTAAGATGTGTCTATTTTTAGATCGCCAACTCAAGCTAGCTTCATTGGGTTGGCGTTCATGCTTGGTAGATCCAAGAGACTAAAATTGGCATGGTTTTGACATTTGCTGATGAATGGTTAGCTAGAGACAAGTATGCTCTTCATGCTAAGTTGAGTTCAGATCCAAACTAATAGTTGCTTACATGTGGATCTAGATGGTAGTCGATTTCCAAAATAACAATCATAGCTAACTTGTTTAGTCTTGTTATGATATGGGCAAAGTCTTGGTTTTACGAAGTATTGATGACTCCCTCTAGTAAGTGTGGGGGCTTTGTTTTAAACTGATATGTTACCTTTCTCTATAAAGTAGAAACAATAATATATGTTGTCCAAAAATGATCATGTTCTACGACAACCGTAGTTCATTTGTTATAATGCCATGTCTTCTGCAACTAATTTTTAGGTTTGCGTTCATTTGTTGGAAAAGGCTGACACAACCCTAGTTGCTGACTTGCTGCACTATGACAAACATTATAGTCTTGCTCTGTTCAAAATTGCTATAAATCTACGTGCTTAGATACCCTCTTTTACTCTTACTACTGAGCTGATGTGTGCCCAAGAGGTTTTTGTACTTGGAAGAGTCAAGGGTCGAAATCTGAGTATAGATCATGGTAGTGTGCCATATAATTTGTTTAAATTTTAAACTTTTCGCATCCATTTGTTTTGAAATTTCCATTCTGTCAGTCTGCCGAAATATTTTTTATTTTTGAAATCTGGGGTGAAAATTTAATAGGATTGAGCATGCAACTTGTCATAGGGACAAAAGCGTCATTTGTGAAATTTTATCTCTCCAATTGGGATGAAAATGTTAAAATAATGGTCATACTGTGTTTGAGCAAATTACCATAAAATCGAAGTGTTCAAGACATGTTTTTAGAGTGTCCCACAACAAATGCCGCAAAACAACAATATCCGGTGGCAAAATTTGCCTAGTTTTATGGCATTTGTCACATGATACTTCAAAAACGTGTCATTTGCCATAGGACACTCTAGTTTTGTGGCAATTTGTTAAAACCACATTATGACTATTATTCTAACATTTTTGTTTTAATTGGAAAGATAAAATTTAGAAAAAAGATACTTTTACCCCCTGCCAAATTGCAAAGCAGGATTCTCTACCTTGACTAAAATTTCCGAAATTTCCAATCTTTTGGGAGACCAGTGCAATATCTCCCCCCCACCTGAAAAAAAAACTTTCTTGGAATTTCAAAAATTGTTTAAATTCAGTCAATATATGTTCAAATTTTACTTTTTTCTGATTTTTTTTGAAAATATGAAATTTTTTGTTCCGTTGGTCCCCCAAAATGTTTTTGATTTCTATGATTTGGGACAAGTTTTGAATTTTGCACATGTATTTAAATTTAGCCAAAATTTGTTCAAATTTTAAATATTTTCCATCCAATTTTTGAAATTTCCATTCTGTAATTTTTTTCATTTTTGAAGTTTAGGGCAAAAATTTAATCGGATTTAGCATGCAACTTGTCATAAGGACAAAAGCGTTATTTGTGAAATTTTATCTCTCCAATACAGATGAAAATGTTAAAATGATGGTCATAGTATGTTCTAGCAAATTACCATAAAATCGAACAGTTCTATAGTAAAGACATGTTTTTGAAGTATGCCATAAACCTACAATATTCAGTGGCAAATTTTGCCTTCTTTTATGGGATTTGTCACAAGACACATCAAAAACGTGTTTTTGCCCCAGAACACTGTGGCTTTGTGGAAATTTGTTAAAATACACTATGGGTATTATTCTAACATTTTTGGTTTAGAGAGAGAATTTTGAAAAAGGCACTTTTACCCCTTGACAAATTGCAAGGCAGGGTTCTCTATTTTGACTAAAATTTCCAAAATGTCTCGTCTTTTAGCAGTCTAGTCTGGTGTGATATCTCGCCCCCAAAAGAAAACTTTTTGGAATTTCAAAAAATTATTTAAATTCAGTCAATATTTGTTTGAATTTATGATTTTCTTTTTTTGAAACTTTAAAATTTTCCATTCTACTGGTCCACCAAAATGTTTTTGATTTCTGTGATTTTGGGCTAGTTTTCAATTTGCAAATCTATTGAAATTTAGTAAAATTTGTTTGAATTTTAAATATTTTCCACCCAATTGTTTTTTGAAATTTCCATTATGTCTGTCCCTCGAAATATTTTTGATTTTTGAAATTTGGGGTGACAATTTTATTGGATTGAGCATGCAACTTGTCATAGGGATAAGAGCGTCATTTGTGAAATTTTATCTCTCCAATTGAGATGAAAATTTTAAAATAATGGTTATAGTGTGTTCTAGCAAATTACCATAATTCTATAGTGAAGACATGTTTTTTGAGTGTCCCGCAGCAAATGCCAGAAAACTACAATGTCCAGTGGCATATGGATTATTGAATATTAGTTCATGGAAAAGTTATAGTTCAAACTCCTACTGGTGTTCAACTTGATAATTATTACTTATGAATTTTCAAATTTAAGATTATTAAATCATGAAAAATCTATATTTAGGGCTCCGAAAAGAGCACTGCTCGCTATTCCAAATTTCTGAATTAAATTAAGACCCTGGCCCGAGTAAAATCAATACTTATTATTTCAAGACAAAACATAAAATAAAATTGATTTCTCTTTAGAACTTTAAAACAAATTGACATACAACTTTCAACAATATTTAATAACCATTATATTTAAAAGGTGAACAATAGATATACCACCGCATGCGTAGCATGCGGTATAGATATAGCATGCTCCTCACAACCCCCCCCCCCCCCTGGGTGACCGCACCCACCCATCCTAGAGAAATCCCATAGCAATCGGATTACTAGAAACCCAGACGCATCGACACACAACCCGCACAAAAATACTAGTTGAGCATAGTGAATTTTTACTGATGTTCAATGAGTGGTTCTCGGTGGATGGGTTCTAGGTTGTCATCGACGGGGTTATAGTTATTGGTTTACTTATAGTTATATCGACCCACTTTGGTCTCATAGTTAATTGTTTACTGATCAGGAATCATGGATCACGAGATAATCACTGAAGAACATATAGTGAAATTTTTACCGATGGTCAACAAATATGATCCATGAGTAGTTCTCGGTGGGTGGGTTCCAAGTCATCGTGGAAGGCGTTATAGTTATCATTTTAATTATAGTGATGTCATCCCACTTTGTTCTGATAGTTAATCGTTTACTGATAAGATGTCGTGGATCACGACATAATCACTGGAGAACATATAGTGAAATTTTTATCAATGGTCAACGAGTTGTTCTCGATGGGTGGGTTTCAGGTTGTTGTTAGGGGGTTATAGTTATCAGCTTACTTATAGTTATATTGTCCCACTTTGTATTGATAGTTAATCGGTTACTGATCAGACATCCTGGGTCATGAGATAATCATGGGACGGTTGGTTATAGATTCACGGGTTCATAATCACAATTCCTGACGATAGCGGCGGTTTATTTTTTATTCCCCCACTCAACCCGGAGTTGTTGGTTTGTCCATTATTCTCCCTCAAATCCACACCCTTTCTCACGCTCACCCAACTCTCTTTGGCGGCGACTCCGTACACAGCGACCGACGGTGGTAACCATCCCTGTCCATCTCCGGTGATACTCCGTGGTACGAAGGTCAGTCATTCCACATTCCCGTCTGTTATCGTATCCACTGCAGTGGTCCGGCGATACTCTCCCCGTCATCCTATTCGTCGCGTATGGTAACAATGCCCCACAATGTAGATGAAGCGCAAGGGCAAGATGCCAGACTAGGTGAAGAAGGTCACATTCACCAGGTCTCAATCGGAATGTGAGATAATCCTACATGAGACCCAAGGTGAGTAGTAGGTGAACCCCAGGGACCACCCCCCCCCCCCCCAATCGGCGATTGCACACAGAACCGGAGGTGAGCCTAGCAAGCCCACCTGCAAGCGGCGCGTAGAGACCCAGCTGGGGGATGATGCGTCCGATAACGTACATCACTTTATCCCACCACCCATCCATTGAAACACTAGTATTTATGTTTCGGTATGTTGTTTGCTTTGAATAGCATCCTGTTCCAGTTATGGTGGTAGGTTAATTGCAGTGGGTTCCAGCTCCACGTCGTGATGATTTTTTGCCTTTTTCTGCAGTAGGTTCTTGCTCCCCTTTTTATGAAATTTTGGTGGGTTCCAACATTGGCGGTGGGGTTTGTTGTACACCAGGGTGTTTAGTTTTTGTCTCTTTCTTGATGCCCATGTGTTTATGTTATAGTGCACACGTGCAGCCGTTGGTTTGATCCACTATATATATGCACTATAACTCACCGAGATGACACTTGAAGGTCTGGAGCAGCTGGACCTAACACGCTAGCTGATGGAGAAGCTCATTGCCCCCCTGAAGATCAGTATTGTCATGGGGACGCCATTTGGCGGTGAGGAGCTCCGTCTGCCAGATGGGAAAGTCATGGGACTAGCTTCCAGACAGCTCGCCTAAGATCTAGGCCTCCAACCAAATGCCAAGATTTCTCCATCGAGGCTGATTCGGGAGATTAGGGAGAGGAAAGATGATCCAGACACTGTCCGTTTCTTTATCATGGTGATGACAAACAAGCTCCGACTATCGACCACCGACTTCTACATCACACAGAAGGACGCCTACCTCGGCAATGATCTAGCCAGGGCAGCCAGGATTGACTGGTTGAAGGCAGTATTCGACAGTATCTATGACGCCGCATCTGTGCGGCATGAGAACGATCGACTGCCGAAACACCGAACATATATCGCTGCTTGTATTCGCGCAGCTCATTGTCTCATGTTTTATTCGCGCATACACCAAACATATATCTCTGCTAACCCTACTCATTGTCTCATGTTTTATTCGCGCAGCTCCTCTACATTGACAACCTACACCTCCCACAGGACAATGGGGTCGATCCGATGCACACACCACGAATACAGTTATACACCAAGGATATGGTGGAACAAATTTCACAGCTTGATCGGACTATAGATGAAGGCGAGCCTGAAGAATTTGGCCAACTCGTTGTAAGTCGAAATACGGACCCCATGTGTTTAGGTTTTCAATTCCACTTTTTCAGTTCTCAGCTATGCAGTAAACACCACCTTGTCTGTATAGTGCAAGTAATGATATATATATATATATATATATATATATATATATATATATATATATATATATATATATATATATATTCGCTATTCTCCAACTACAAGGTATCCTGGGGACGTGTTACGGCCACCTGGATTATGACAAGGACGAAGAGCCTCGCGGTAGCAATGCAGGCACCTTGTATGCAGATGAACTCATTAGGACAGTTCACATAACATTCCCCAGCATGTCCGATGTAGTTGGGGTACACATATCTTGTCTTCATGCTGACCTGAGGTAACATATGATTGACGCTATTAGGGTGTACGACCGACAAGCTAAAGTATCTGCCGATGAGATTGCAAAGCAGATACGATTGGTCAAGACAAGGCAGATAGCCGTGTACGACCAGATTGTCAAGATCCTCAATGACAATGTTAGTTTGCAGCAGCAGGAGCATCTGCAGCAATAGCAAATAGATGTGCGGCACACGGTTGACGAGCCCACAGGCGACCCATCTGCTCCCCTGCACCCACAGACCAGCACAGAGAAGACCCCCTAGCCAGAAGCCACTCCTTCTTCAGCCACCATGAGGTCACCTCGCTGTCAAGCACAGACTGTGTCACCGACCAGGAGATCGAAACGCATCTTCCCCTCAAGCATGGAACCTCCACAGGCTGTTGATAGTGTTGCTGTGTCCATCAGAGACAAGGACACGGGCATGTCGGCTGATCAACCGGTTGATACAATGGAGCCAACACCATCCCGGGCATCAAACCTATCAGTTTAGACCGTTGTTATACCAGGAGCAGAGGCAGGCAGCGATGGTGCAGAGACCGGTCATGTGAATATCACACGTTGAGGAAAGCGGACATGAAGAACAGGGCGACAACTTGATTCCCTAGTCTGTCCACAAGAGGATCACAAGGATGCCTGCTCGGTTTATTTCTCCTGTTGATATCGGGGAACCACGGCCACCACTGGCTGATGCCGCAATAGCTCTAAGGTTTATGGTGCTAGCAGATCAGGAACAATACCAAAGGTTTGGCCCAACATATCTTAGCCCACATACATCACAATGCATACTCTATTTTTATTTTACTTCCAAATGTTATTCATCCGGTTGAAATGTCCTCCTTTGCATACAGCGCTGTCTTTATAGATGTTGATAGGTGCATGGCTACTGGCAGTAACATTGCAGGCTCGTTCGTTGATGGTTGCATGACGGAGTGCGTATTCATAGATACATTTGCCACATTCTTAATCAAGGAGGAAATGAGGGATAGGCCCCAAACCTGTGGGAAACATGTATCTATCCCAACCACTGTGGCGTTAATCCACATTCTATATATTCATTACTTATTTCGTATTCCACATTTCATCATGACATTTTCTTACGTTAACCATGTGACACAATGCACGGCAACCTTATTGGCTGGCTCGCAAACCTCCTCAATATCGAGAATATTACTCGCAACGGAGGGAACGAAAAGTTTGTGCTATCAGTTCTCGTGGATCACTTGCACGATGTTCTACGCCATGTTCCGATCAAAGGGGCCAAGTTGGTAAGAATGCGTGTATTTTTATTTGCGAAGATTATGCCTTGTTTTTTTTCCAGTAATCCATCTGTTGCCAATTGTTATTTCTTCCTTTTAGATTATCCTGCCGGTGTTGAACAATGATCACTGGTCTCTTTACATCATTAATTTCATGCACAAACGTGTTGACATATTGGATTCAAATGACTACAATGCAATCAGGACGGAAGTTGTCAAGCATCATGGAAAACTTTTCAAGATGGTTACAAAGCATCTCAGCGATGGTTTCTAGTGTGCATTCCCAGGGGAGTTTGGACGGTTTGGAAATTTTCGCCGCTCATACATCATGTATCCGAAGATGCCAGTGGGCTCAAACGACTATGCTTTTTAGGTCATGAAGTTCATGGAGATGTACGATGGGGACTACGACAAGCTAAAGACCGTGTTCAAACCGGTAACTCAACATCGTTCCCATGTACTTTCCAGTACGTCTTTGATTTTTTTCCAAATGCCGCTGAATACAAGCTAATAGTCGTCTTCATTGATTTCTTGATAGGTCACATCCTGTGTGCTTCGGTCGCAGATTCTATACCATCTCATCTTCAACCTGTTCAACACTGCTGGAGAGCTCCCTTCAGAAATCGTGCAACTTCGGCCAGCCGATTTTTCCCCATGTGACTGCTCCATGATGACACTTACTTGTGCAACCTACAAACTCAGAGAATCACAGAGATTAACCAAAAACAGTCCATCCATGTATTTTTGCCCAAATGCGCTAGTCTAAGCCACTAAACAATATATTTTGTGATGCGATTAACAACTGTGTGTGTTTGGCCACTAGTTATATCATTGGATACAATGGTTAATGATAACTCTGGAAGTTAGCTCACATATGCATCATTGAGCAATGCACAACAACTTTTTCTTGATGCTTTTGTATGTTACAAGGCTGTTATATCAGTCAAACCCGAATATGACATGTTAGCCGTTTAGTAACCTATTTACTCCCTTTGCTTAAGTTTTGTGGTAAACAGGGATCGTACGGTGGACGGTGCAATCCATAGCAAACAAGTTACTGACAGGCAATATAGTCATGCTTACAACACCAATTAGGCACTGACAAGTATAAATCTGTAGTAAAACAATTACTGCACTAGCTAGCAGCCCGATCATGACATGTTAAGCCGTTTAGTAATCTTTTTACTCCCATCGCTGAAGTTTTGGAGCATACATGGCTCATACGAGGGACTGTTCAATGCATAGCAAATAATTTACTGACAGACAATGTAGCCATGCTCACCGCAACAATTCAGCATGGACAAGTATAAATCTGGAGTAAATAAATTACTAGCACGAGCGAGAAGCCCGATTAAGACATGTTTAGCTGTTTAGTAATCTTTTTACTCCTGTCGCTGATGTTTTGGGGCATACATGGCCCATACGAGGGACTGCTCAATGCATAGCAAATCATTTACTGATAGACACTGTAGCCATGATCACGCGAGCAATTTGGCATGGACAAATCTAAACCTGTAGTTAAATAATTACTAGCGATAGCGAGCAACCCAGTCTTGCTATTAGTAAGTATTTTGCGCTGAGCGGAAGCCACGCATACTTGTTCATTTACCACGACCCTTTGTCTCTAGTCGGCTTGTACTATTGCGTTGGAAAACAAAGAGACACGGCTATAGAGGCAGACGAACCGCCGTCGCCACAATATATACACATGACCAGAAAGTGTTCAACCCCTACTTTCTTTCACCTTTCACTCAGTTTACACAGTTATACTTGCATCCACTCAAAAAAAACCCCAATGTCTGGATCAATAGGCCATGAGTCCGACGGGGGATCGCCGCCGAGTGACGTGTCCCTGCCCCCCTCCAACATTGGTTCACCATCGAGGTGCGGGTCACCGGTACCCGGAGACGCGGACTACTGTGCGCCCTCATTGCCAACCTCGCTGGAGTTGAAGGACGATGTCGAGGACAACAAGGAAGAACGTAGCTCCGATCTGCCACCGAGTGACTACGACTGGTCAGACTCGGAGCTCGAGGATTTTCGATCCGGCGAGCACATCGACCATGACGACGAGGACGACGATGATGATGACGACAATGACAAGGATGCAACGGGCTAGGAAGAAGGGATCAAGAAGGAGGGAGCCCGCCCGACAGGTGCAGTTGATCCGTGCGGTGCAGGCATCAACTATAGCTTCGACAACCAGGATGGCAACTACAACAGTGAAACCACTAGCGTAGGTATGGAATTCTCCACGAATGTTGGGCCTAAGGGCACTGTGGATAGGGACTGCTCTGACAATGGAGGCAGACCCCCGCAATGCCAAGCACACCCGTACTAGCAAGTAGTAACCATGTTGACCATGCCTTCATTTTTGTCGTTTGGCTGTGTCTCATGTTGACGTTGAAACATCCCCCATTAAGTAATAGACAATATGTTGTACATATATTAACAACTACTCCCTCTGTTCCAAAATATAATTTCTAGCATTCAAAATTTATCCCAAAATATAACAACTTCTACACCTACATTCTGTCAAAAGCTTCCACCATAAAAGTTTTTCACTTACTTTCTCTTCTCAACCAATCACAACCTTCCCCATTTAATTCCTACAACTTTCTTAATACCCGTGCCCAGCTCTAAAACTCCTTATACTTTGGGACAGAGGTAGTAGTTGTTATGTGTAGCAATCTGTTGTGGAACACGTGATGCTTAGTTCAACTAGTTCAATTTCATCTACCTTTGTGCTCATGTTTTGTTTGCAATGATGCGACCTCATAGCATACTATGCGTCTCCTACCTCTGATATTATACGTGGACACAATAGTTGGCAATCGTGATCATTACTGCTCTAATTCGGTGGCAGCATTTTATTCCATATGCGAAGTGTTATGTTTCATCACAGGAAAAATTATCTGCTCAGTAAACGATTCACTGCACTCTCGAAGTGATTCGAATCAAGTATAAGTAAAACTTTAACTACAACTGACCCATCGGTATCATGGTACGACCGCACCGAGAACCCATCGTTGCCCAGCGGTTAAATATTAACTACATGTGAACCAAGGATCGTTAGGCCCCCAATACCCGCTTGAAACTATCACCAACCTACCATCGCAACACTAGACATAAAAAATAACATTCGGTGATATTTTTTTTTTGGGTTCAATATGATGTGTGTAAAGTGAGTAAACAAATTAGTGACGGCAATCTCGTGCTGGCGGGTTTGGGTTAACAAGGCGGGGTCGTTTAGTAATCAGATTACTTCTGAATTTCTGAGATGAGCGCGGCGTGCGGTCAGGTGGTTAATTACACATTAATTCCTGCATCATTCCATAGTTGCATCCTTCACACAATACGACAGCAATCGAAAATAACTAGAAGTAAATCATTTATTACAATCTACGATCCCAACAACATCGAACAATGCTCATATAGCGTTCATTATTTACATAACAAGATAGCAGAAATTCAAATTGTAGATCAGTTATCCCTCCCATGTGTAGAAGATGGACTGGCATCCTCAGTCGCCTGATGGTCATACCTGGATTTGTTGTCCTCAGCAGGGTCTGACCTAACTATGTCACCATCGTCATCTTCTTCACCGTCAGCAGTAACATTGCCCTTGTCATCATAGAACCAGCACATGATTGCTTCTTCAACTGTCCATATGTAGTCCGAGAGATCAAATGGCGGAGAGGGGCAAGGGGACGATTGGTAATAACTCTCGTCGAACTCTCGGATCCTTTCCTCTAGCAACAACGATAGAGGAGATGGACAATCTGACCTGGGAGTAGGCGGACCGGTTACACGCAACCAACCAGGCAACTCTTGCGCCGTCTTCTCCGACACAACCGGATCAATAGTCGGCGCATCACCACCAGTGACATTTTTTTTTCTCCGGGAAAGGTTTTTCTGATTCCCTTCCCATCTGCGCCGGTGAACCCATCCTCACCCCACCAGCACTCGTTACTTTGTCTAACAACATGACAATATTCTAGGGTTATTGAGCACTGTTGTGGATTACGGTGTCAACCGATTGTACCACTTTTAAAACCAAATCACCGCAATCGTAGGTTGGCAACATTATCAGCTAGCCGGTGTGTACCCCAATCATTCAGACGTTTTTTTTGGCATTTGACTAGGCATTTCAGACCTTTTGCTCCCATCAGTAAATGGATCCTATCGCTATCGGTCATTGACTACATCACAATAGTAATCATTTTACTACCCGATACCCCGAGGGGAAACTGTGGCTCCATCGTATTAGTAATTTTTTTAACTTCACACTCCACAACACATTGTAGCCACTGCAATTTTTTTGTCAACACATTGCACATTCTATAGATTTCACTGAAGGGGCAAGGACAAATCTGATTATTGAAAATCATAAAAAACATGAGATTAAATATGTTTTACGTTTCATACTACAAAGTAATCATCTGTGGAAACTGCAAAGCGAATCGAACATTTCGCCAGTATCATTTCGGCTACACACCAAACCGTCACTTGGACTTGTCATCCCATTGTTCCTCACTGTCCATGGACGTATCTTTATCGTTACAATGTTCCTCCCATTCGTCATCGAGACTCCTGTGCACGGTCGATTGGCCTCTTCCATGACCCCTTCCGGTGCCCGAGGTCACCCCCATCTTCCCCTACCCGAGGTCACCCCCGTCTTCCCCTTCCCCTTTCCGTAACAGCTACAAAACGTTTGAAGTTAGCTGGATTTTTAGAACACGTTGAAGCATAGTGACCATCTTTCAAATGACACCATCCACATTCCCTAGTTCACTTCTTCTCGCCTCTTGTGCCCAACACAATTGGTTCATTAGCGTTGCTTGTTCACCTTTTGGTCTTTGACTTTGGAGGCGGACGATGGCAGCAGCATCAACAACACCAGCATCTGTAGGGTCCGGTATGCCTACATATTCACCCGACGAATTCCCATCACTGTTACTCTCAGCCCCAACAGGGGCAACACCGATGTCTGCATTCAAGCTGCCTCCTAAGCCTTTAAGCACCGACAACACCCTGTCGTATGCAACCATTTACCTACACCCTGACCACGCGACCGCCATTACCTCATTGGAAAGGATTTTAGTTTGGTAGCTCTCCTGGACTCCGTCCAGACCAGATGTTGGCCGGTCTTGACAATTGAATTCCAACTCACCCGTAGCATTATTTGTATAGCATTGAATAACATATATGTGTGGTATTTTTTCAACCTGAACATGGACAAACTCATGCAAGAGATGTGTGCAAAATAGTCCAGCAAGCAAATCATGGTTGTATTCAAATTAATACAATCATTTCATATCTGTAGGTGTCATGATTACTAGTGCTTCAACTAACCTGTATGCTCCCACTGCTTGCACTCACACTCATACGACCCACTATCCACATTTGCCAACACCTTGAATTGTCATTGGCATCAGTTGTGCTTCTCTGAATGCTTAGTGTGTGAAACAACCCATCGTGTCCCATCGTAACCATCCATGTCAATCCTAAAAGCTGTGCTATCATCCAATGTCTGCTCAAACAATTTAAACACTGCTCTCGTGTAAACTCCAAACAATTGAACTGCAAATGGCCATGGTGTCTTTACGATTGGCTTCCCCTGTCGACAACAAAAAAGACATCACCACAATTGTTTTATGCACACGCTTTCTAGAAGGCTGCCATATGTGCATTAACTACTTACTGATCAAGCGCAAGTCTCAACGGCTTTTTTTTCGTTCCTTGATATCACAACATCCAACATCCTCCTTGCAAAATGACGCAGTGTTGTCCAGTGGTCGACAAACTTTCTGTTCACCATCCTATTCATGCCCTCACTTCTCTGGGTTGATGTCATCCGCCTGCAGTAATTCTTCTTGAAATACACTGGAACCCACTGGTGCCTTAAACAAATGTTGTAGTGTCGTGTAGCCATGCAGGTCAAACCTTTCAAGGAATTGCGCCCAAGCTGTCTCAAACTCAATAGGGGTGTATGTCTGGTTCACGCACAACATCATCACATCCTCAATCTTCCTGTCCCTAGCAAAAATTATGTTCAACGCGTCGGAGTGCTTATCCAGAATATGCCACTTGTAGAGTCTATGGAATGTGTTTGGGAACACATGAGGCAATGCGGGAGCCATCGTGGGATCTTGGTCTGTAGTTAGATTAAAAAAATAAATACAAAAATTAAACTTACATCCCGCGTCAACAAGATATACGGGACAGTACACATGTTTGAAGTAGTTAGACAAACCAGTAAGAATACACCGAGGTGCGCGAGATGCGGGACTGTCTCCCATGCACGTCTTAAAGGAATTGAAAAGCCACTCGAATGTCTCTGCTTGTTCATCTCTTAGAAGTACACATCCGAATATTGTTGTTTGTAGGTGATGGTTTGCTCCTACAAACATGGCCAAAGGCATCTCATCAATGTTGGTCTTGTATGTGGTGTTGAATGTCACGGCGTCACCAAAATCCGCATAGTCAGCCTGCATACTAGCATGGCTCCAAAATATATTTTTAACCACCCCTCCTTGTCGAACTTAATGTCCGAGTAAAACTTCGGGTTGTCCTTCTTGCACTCACTGAAAAGGCTCAGCAGCTTGTTAATGTCATCGGTGTTTTCTGATCTTACGTTCGACGCTTTCATGCAACATAGAACAACACCACGTTAACTACAATCTTAAACACACTCTATCTCGGCAACAAAAGTATAGTAATTAGCAGCACCCACCTATTCTCAAGGTCGCGAGTTGTGAATGGTATGTTCTCTTGACCACCATGCAAATTTGATAAAACACCAATTATGCTACCATGTGGAACACGGCTCTGTTGCATCGTGTCCACAAATCCTATAAGAGTATCATCCCTATGTTTGTGCAACCCCATATGCTTAATTGCTGAAGGCGATGGTATCAGAGGGTGATTGTGCTCCAACACCACATTGTCCGATACAGCTAAGCACACCTCTCCATCTCTAACGGCATTTTTCACCATCATATAAGCTTTGCATTCCATCTTCCTAGATCGCCACTTCCTTTCACGCTGCGCCTCGCCACCCTGTATGTATTTCTCTCCTCCTTCCTGCAGCATATCTCTCTTATTGTTGGCTTTGTCCTGCTTTTTCGCATGTCAAACCATGCATGGTATGCATATCTCTCACAGAAATTATACGCCACATCGTACGTATCGAAAACCATGCCAGTCTTAGGTATCATTTCTTGTGCAACGTGTGCACCCTACGAAACACATATAAAGACATTTCCCAATTACAATCCATTGAATAGGTAAGTCCAATGTTATACACACGTCACACCGATTAATCATAGACATGAAATAAGTCTGACCGCAGCAAACACCGAAACAAAGAATCAATTAGTAATTATTTAACCACAAATATCTAGTAAATCTTTAACTGCTCATGTATACTTCAGAACGAAATGCCACTGCAGAGTTATTCTAATTTTTAGGGATCATGGCGAGAACTATAATCTTAGGGCTTATGATTATCATGATGAAGGAACACCGACAGTCATAGAAAATTAATGGCAGCATGATCAGAACAAATCACAAAAATGCACATTGAACAAAATTGAGCTTACATGGTAGTGTAGAATTCCTCTGTCAGGGGTATCCATCTCCAATTCGCTCACGCACTGAGTAGGTGTTCTCCGCGTGCCCACCTCCTCATGCAATCCAGGCGACGTCGAAGTATGATCACTCCGGCATCTGCTTCCTCTAGCCGCCCCTCTTGCTCGGTCTCCATTCGCACAACATGAACCAATCCCCGGCAATAGCGGGGTTGGCAGAGGAGCCTAGCAACACACGTCAGCCAATTCTGGAGAGCAATTTTGATAATCCATTCACAGTGCTTTAGGAGTATGACTTTACCGCTGGCCCTTGAATTGGCTATGGAGATGAAGAAAGAAGCGGGGTGGAGCACGATTTCGAACAAGTGACATAACCGGATCACACCTATGCAATTAAACCACTCCATCGTGATAATAACTGCAAGGTTATAACCACTTCCTGGGGACAGATCCTATGTGAAGTTTTTTTTAGAAAAATAAAATCAATTCCACTCTGAAACATGACACAGCAAAAATTAAAAATTCAATCCACCAGCTCGCAAAACAAATTAAAGATGTAAATACATACGCAGCATTTCATTTGATACATCACATATAATGAGTAATCGTTTTAATATTAGAAGAACATGCATGTCACAACCCACATACATCAATAATCGTTTTACTATTATCATTGAAGTGCATTATCACGGCTATTAGCTCGTCAGTAATTGTTTTACTGATAGGTCAACATGCAGGCCGTTCAACAAAACAGCATGCTACTACACATACTGCCTATAATCTATTTAATCCTCCCCCAAAAGTATTAGAACATACAATAAACAGTGCCGAGTTCTCAAATCCAAATTGCATTTACTTCTATGTTGCAACGTACATCTCATGATCCTATGACCAGCATGTCCATAGTAAAACTTTAACTGCAACCACAAGCAAAAGATGGTGAGGTCGACTAATCAAAACACTGTTGGTAAAAATTTTACTCCAGTAAAACACCCAGGAAGGTGCGGTACTATATATCTTGGATGCAAACTACATCAGTAAACCAATTACTATCGTTGATCAGGTATCCAATTTCTGCATGCCGGGGGAGTTGGTACCCTGTTAGATCACGTGTGATATATATGATGAATAATTGATGAAAGTAAGTATTGTTTGGATTAACGTGGATCAAGTTGGGAAAACTTATTTTTGGAATATGTTTTCTTTGTCTTTGATGCGCAGGTGAAGTTAGGAGGTGATCATGGTGAGTGACGAGGGACTGAGACTAGCATGAGGTTTCTGAGGTCAGAGTTGGTTGGAAGATGTCTTGGATGGTCATGCTCTAGCTTGGTCATATGAACATGACTGAGGACGTAGAACGGGGAAGTTCTACGTCAATTTGGTTCGTGATGTTCGGATATAATGATGTTGGACCGGCTAATGGATCGGCGGTTTACTTTGCAATAGATTATGGGCTTGAGAGTCTATATGGGTTAATTGGTTCAATGTTGGGCCTACTCATGTGTTACTAGGCTGTCTCTACTTTATTGTATAAAAGGTAGAGCGAGAGAAAAAGAGAGAGGTGCTGAGAGAATAGAAGAGAAAAATGTCTCTCTTTTTAGGGTTTGAGAGAACGAGGGTTGAGAGAGATTGGGTGCTTTTGTAGGCACTTTTGAAACATGACTTGATCAATAAAGTTTAGCAAAACCATCCACAATTCCGTTTTTCAATTCGGATTTCGCATATGGTAAGTTTTGGTAGGTTTTTCTCTGATATTATACTGCTTCCAGATTTTGATCTAATCATTGGATTTGAGTGTGGTTTTTTTGTGTTGGATTCACAATGAAGTCTAGTTTCTACCTACCAAATTTGGCTTAGATCCATTGGCTAGTTTTTAATTAATCTAGGTTTTAGTGTATGCCTGTCAGGTTTCATTCAGATTTAAGTTTGCTTAGATCCCGTCAATTTCATCCGTTAGTTTTTGTGTTTCATGGCTAAAATTGAACCTAGGCTATGTTTAGAACTTATGTTTCAAGTTTTATATCAAACGGATTTGAATTGGTGGAGTTCTAACTATTTTTATCAAAAGGTCGGGTGCCGTTTTTACTGTTTGGTACTGAGTTAAAGTTTTGTTTTTCATCTTTTGCATATGAGGATGATTAGTTTGATTTTTTAGTGATATTAGAATAAGTTAATATTATTTGTTATTATTTCCACTGCGTGTTTTGCTTTCTTTGTTAGAGAAACAAATCGATGAGCTTTCACCCCCGTGATCGACGTCATCCCGATCCTACAAGTGGTATCAGAGCAAGGTTAAGGTATGGCATCAGATAAGTTTGTTAATTTTCCTCCTACGCTTAATGATTCAAATTTTTTTATTGGAAGAGTTGTATGCAATCTTACATTGAAGCTCAAGGTAGTGATGTTTGGCGCAAAATTTCTCATAAGTATGTTGTACCTGATGTAGTTACAAATGAAAATAAAATAGATATTGATTTAAATGCTAAAGCTAGAAATTTGATATTTCAAGAAATTTTAGAAAAAGAATTTGATCGAATTTCTCACTTGTGCTCTGCTTACAATGTTTAGAAAACACTTTGTGACTATCATGAAGGTTCAACTAAAATTAAGAAAGTACGCAAAAATATTTATCAAAAGGATTTTTCTGATTTCTTTATGAAACTAGGTGAATCAATTGATGATATTTTCTCTAGGTTTGAGAATTTTGAGCAACTTGTATGGTGTTGGAGTTAATAATACTGTTGAGGATAATGCTAGTAAAATTTTGAGATCTCTTAGTCCTAAATGGCGCATTGTTGTTACTGCAATTAATCAAATTGTTGATTCAGATACTTTGACCATGGATGATCTTTATTCTAGGCTAAAAACATATGAGATGGATTCTTTATCACCTAGAGATGATAAATCATCTTCACATGCACTTGTCACTAACCCCAGCACTTTGTCTGGATTACCATCTTCTATTTTCTTGTCTGTATTGGCTTCCTTTTCAGATGAACAATTTGAGATGCTCCCCGAAGAAGATCTGGTGCTTATCTCATCGTGTGCATACAAGGCACTCAACAATGTGAGAATCAGAAGGCAGGGAGGCATAGCTTCAAGCTCCTTGAATTGCTTTGAATGTGGATAGCCCAGCCATATCAAGGCAAATTGTCCCAAGTTAAAGAAGAATAAAGAGAAGAAACCAATTCAACGCAGCTCAAGACGCAATACCTCCAAGCGTACTAGCTTTCGCAGAGTGGACAAAAAGATAATAGCTGCTATAGAGGAGTGTGATCTTAGTGATATAGATTTTGAGAGTGACAATGAGCCAAGCAACAAGAAAGACAAGAAGAAAGATTTTTGATGATGATATCACTAGCATGTGTTTTATGGCAAAATGGGATAGCGACAATAAGTCCGATCTTGATGAGGTAAGACCTAGTTATGATGAGCTTGAATATGCCATGGTTAAAATTGCTTCGGAACTTAAAAAGGCTAAGAAATCTCTTCAAGAAAAAGATTTAGAAATTGAAAATTTTAATTTTGAAATTGCAAGACATAGGTCTTTAATTCCTGATGATGACTCATGTGAATCCTGCACTTCCCTTTTACTTGAGCTAAATAATGCTAGATCCATTAATACTTCCTTCTTGGATAAAGTTAACACTATAAAAGATAGATGGGAAAAATTGCGTGAAAGTTTTGCCTTAGGAACTACTATGCATACCTATGTGATTGACGAGTTGCTTGTTACTAGGATGAACCTGAAAAAGATGAAAGTTGCTTTACTTGCTAGCACCCTAGTTACATCATATGCTTTTAAAAATGTTAAATCTACAAATATGCCATGTGATAAATGTTATTTGCTTCAATTAAAACTGAAAGATGCTTATGGTAGAGTTGACCAATTGCAATGTAATATGCTTACTCATGAGGTTCTTTCATGTCCAAATTGTCGCAAACAAAAAGCTGTACAAATGAGTTGTGAAAATTGTGTTTTTTTGATTAATGAGGTTACTTATCTTAAAAGTTCTTTCCAACGATTTTCTGATGGTAAAAAGAAACTCAACATGATTTTGGACACATCAAAAGTAAGCACACACAATAGAGGTCTAGGTTTTGATGCACATGCTTATTTTCAAAATCACCAACCAACCTTGCTTAGAGTTACCAAAAATGGTGAATTTGAGGTTAAACCTGAACCAAAGAAAATAATTTTTAAATCAGCTGGGATTATGTCGAACCTATCTACAGCAAGTGCAATTGCTTCTTCTTCAAAACAAACATCTCATGTGATGTACCATTGCACTCATTGTGGTAAGAATAGACATTTGGTTCAGTTTTGCTTTAAACTTGCAAGAAAACAAAAAAGAGACAAAGAATGAGAATTTGCAAGGTTGAGGTGGGAAAGGCCACGTTTTGCTTCAACTAGTACAATTAGACCTCATGTTTACCGTCAGCCGAACCGGCACCAAGGGACGGTCAGACCGCGAGTTTTACAACGGTCAAAATATCCTTTTGTGAAGGTTCAAGGTAAGTTGTTAGGTAAGAATAGTTCTAATTTTGTTCAAGCATATACACGTGTTTTGCCTACTGGTTCTATTGGCCGTGTGTCTCAGTGTTGGATTCCTAAATTTCTTATTTCTAACCCCAACACGGAAGCCTTGACATCTTCTTGTGCATAGGATTTTCAAGGCGGACTCTCTCATGTACTTTGTAGTGTTGAGACAACAAATGTTTTTCAGGTGTCATCAATTTATTTTTGAGTTGGCATATTATTTTCTACATCTTTTATTAGCATTTTCTTATGCTAGTTTTGAGGTAGTAGATTCGATAATAGTACAAGTGGCTTATGTTAACTCCTGAGAATGCTTCACCTTGATGGATACCTATTGACAATTAATGGTCTTTTCATAGAACCTTTGGTTCTTCTCGATTTGCTTTGTTTTTTTTGGGGAGAGTTGGAGGTTGATTTGAGGGGGAGTTTTGTGTCTTTTTGTTGCATTTATGTTTAGTTTCATGCCTTGCTCTAAATCTGAAAATATAAAAAAAATGAGAAAAGTGGAGCTTTGACTTTTACCTCTAGTATATTTTTGTGCCTGCCAGCAATATAAGTGAGGTTTATTGATCCCTAGTATAACTTGCATGTGTTTTAGTCTTTTTATGAGCCTCTGCTACTACTTTTAAGGGATATGACGCATGACACTTAATTCTTTTTCTTAAATTAATGAAATATGCAGTGTTGAACCTAGTGCTTGTTTGGATGATTTATGCTTGCATGTATGCTTGTTGGGTTTTTCATTACTCAAATGCTCTCTAAATGCCGCAAGTGCAAAGAAAGTCCAATTGCTTGTATTTACTTTATGAGAGGTAAAAATGGATACTGAATCCTTGGAAACAGTAATCACGATAAGGCCGTATCCGCGGTGAGGAAAATAATGGGTGCCGAATCCTTGGAAACAGTAATCACGATAAGGACATACCTAGAATAATTGAGCGATTTCATTTCTATGCTATCAATGTTAAATGTGAGCAAAAAGCTCGAATTTTGTTGAAAAATTCTCTCTTAGTGGTATCCTTTTTCTTGAAAGAGCACGTAAATTTGAGAAAGAGTGTTAGACACAGCTTGGCTATATGTGGGGGTATTTTGTTCAACATATGTACTAGTGGATATGCTGCATTATAAAACGTTGAAATCATGAATTTTGTGCTAATTTGATCTTGATTGTAATATCATTGATTCATGTTTGGACTTTTACCCATGCTTGCTTGCTAGTTGACCAATCTATCTCCCTTGTCTTGCGACACATGCTACTTGGATTGCTTTAGGTACACTTCAAAGTTCCAAAAAGAAAAAAGGGAAATAGAAATAATGATAAAAAGTTGTGAAACAATGGCATTGTGTTTTAATGGTTCTTTATTCTCCTTTTGTATCCTTGATGTATTCATTGTCAAAGGGGGAGAAATATACAAAATGCATGCATAATGAAAGGGAGCAAGCTTTGCAAGATATTCGATATTCGAAAAGTTTAACAATTTGGATCGATTCTAAAAAAAATAGTCGATTTTGTATTTTTTGTCAAAAGTTTGAACAAGGCGGAGAAATTCTTTTCTTTTGCTAAGGGGGAGAATTTTTTTTTTCATTTTGTGGTTTTGTGTATTTCAACCACGTTTTGAGCTATTGTGCTTTTAACACTTTGTTTTCATTTTGTTTTTGAAACACAAAAAATGCATTTTCGAGGTGTTGCCAATGTATTCATCAAGGGGGAGATTGTTACATCACGTGTGATATATATGATGAATAATTGGCGAAAGCAAGTATTGTTTGGATTAATATGGATCAAGTTGGGAAGAACTTGTTTCCGGAATATATTTTCTTTGTCTTTGATGCGCAGGTGAAGCTAGGAGGTGATCATGGTGAGTGACGAGAGTAGTATGGGGTTTCTGAGGTCAGAGTCGGTCGGGAGATGTCACTGGATGGTCATGCTCTAGCTTGGTCGCATGAAGATGATGGAGGACGTAGAACAGGAAAGTTCTATGTCAATTTGGTCTATGGTGTTCGGACATGATGATGTTGGACCGGCTAATGGATCGGCGGTTTAGTTTACAATAGATTATGGGCTTGAGAGTCTATATGGGCTATTTGGTCCAATGTTGGGCCTACTCAAGTGTTACTATGCTGTATCTACTTTATTGTATAAAAGGTAGAGCGAGAGAAAGAGAGAGGTGACGAGAGAATAGAAGAGAAAAATGTCGTTCTTTTTAGGGTTTGAGAGAACGAGGGTTGAGAGAGATTGGGTGCTTTTGTAGGAACTTTTGAAACATGATTTGATCAATAAAGTTTAGTAAAACCATCCACAATTCCTTTTTCAATTCAGATTTCGCGTATGGTGAGTTTTGGCAGGTTTTTCTCTGATATTATACTGCTTCCAGATTTTGATCTAACCGTTGGATTTGAGTGTGGTTTTTTGTGTTGGATTCGCAATGAAGTTTAGTTTCTACCTACCAAATTTGGCTTACATCCATCGGTAGTTTTAATTAATCTAGGTGTTAGTGCATGCCTATCAGGTTTCGTTCAGATTTAAGTTTGCTTATATCCCGTCAATTTCATCCGTTAGTTTTTGTGTTTCTTGGCTAAAATAAAACCTAGGCTATGTCTAAAACTTATGTTTCAAGTTTCATATCAAACGAATTTGAATTGGTGGAGTTCTAATCAATTTTATCAAAAGGCCAGGTGCTATTTTTACTGTTTGGTACTGAGTTAAAGTTTTGTTTTGCATCTTTTCCATATGAGGGTGATTAGTTTGATGTTTTAGTGATATTAGAATAACTTAATATTATTTGTTATTATTTCCACTGCGTGTTTTGCTTTCTTTGTTAGAGAAAGAAATCGACGATCATTCAACCCCCTCTAATCGACGCCATCCCGATCCTACAGACCTCAAGTAGTCAAGTGAGATAGTTGCCTTACTGTTGAATAGGTAGAGGAATGAAAAGGATGTTAGCGATGACAGACACAATACTACTCTCTCCGTTCTCAAATAAAGTTATTTCTATTACTTAAACCTTATTTAAAAATAAAACTATTTCTTCATCTACCCATCTCAACCAATTACAACCATTCTCTATTTAATTTTTTCACCTATTTTTTTATTTTCATCTACTTTCTTAGAGCAATTTCAACAGCATGGTCAAATGGCTCTTCAAGCCAAAATTTGACAATTTTGGTCAAAATCCGGCCTCCAACAGACTAACCAACCGGATGGTGAGACACTCCCACCGGCTGGCCAAATCTGGCTAGCCACACCCACTGGCCAACGGTGGGCCCCACGCGCTATCCCCTCTGTGGGCCCCACTAGCAGAGCTACCAGATGACGCATGTGACAAGGCCAAGCAGGGAGCCCCCACCGCCAGCCTGCCTGCCACCACCGACGCCTGCGCTTGCCGCTGGCCGCGGATGCCCGCCCAGCCGGCCACCCTGACCTCCCTCCTGCGCCGCTGCCTGCCCCACCACTTGCCTCCACTACCGCCTGCCTCCCCCACCGCCTATCTCCCTGTCTGTGGTAAAAAAAGAGAATAAGTGGGTAGAGGAGAGACTGACATGTGGGGTCAAGGGAATTTAGAGTATGGGAGATAGAGAGACTGTTGGAGTATAAAAAAAATATGGAGAGAAATGTTTTTGCATGGCTGACCAAATGGGCAAATGGAGAGTGAGATTTTATCTTGCTGTTGGAGTTGCTCTTAATACACATATCCAACTTCAGAAATGATTACATTTTAGGATGGAGGGGTACCAGATACTACAACGAATTAAATAATGACATTATAATTATTCATCACAGTTGACCGACACTACTCCTAGAACGATACCTACTTTTTGACGACACAACTTTGTTATCACAAGCTACACCCAAAATAGTGAGAACACACTAATTCATCACCGTTCACTTCTCACTATTGATATGATCAGTGATTACAGGGCCGTAACCAAAAAGTGACTAGACCCAAATTTGTCCTACAAGGGCCCTCACTGTTTCTGTGTTTTGTGATAAAAAATGTTTTGTCACTAGTCGTACGAGAAATAGTGATGGAAGAATATTTTATCACTAGATATCCATGAAACGTTGATAACAAAGTTAATGGTCACTATACAATCGCTTACCAATGAGGAGTATGCGTTTCATCACTGAAAGCCTGCTGGTAGTGATTGTTTTGATGGATGAATGAGAAATAATTGAGAATAGACTGGTGGCAACAAAAGAGGACCGAATAAAATCCAAATTCCAATTCAGCGGGATCTTATCTTCCTTATGGCGAATTGGCGAGCTTGTTTTATTGTTGGCTCATGTACGTTTGTTTGTACTCGGCGTGTGGTTTATTGCTGTGCGTTATTACGACCAGCACAGACACGGCACCTGCTGCGTCGTCAAGCGTTCAACAAGGCGAGTCAACGACGAGTTTGGGATTTGGCTTAGTTTTCCCTTGCCAATGAGTCGCAGTACCCAGGTTGGTATGAAATTGACACAAGGCAATTGGGTCCCTGTTTGCATATCGCAACTGCCCAACTGGTTAGCGCTAGACCAAAATGCAGCCGTTTCGTTTCTTGATGCTAGGCTTGCAACTGCGGGACGATATACTCCAACTGCATCCTGACTGGGTCCTAGAATTGTTAGCGTCACTACTGTTATGTAAATTCGTGTGACATTATTATTCTCCAACCTTGCAATCTGTGAAGGTTGAAGGGTACAAACATTGGAGATTGAAGTTTTGGCTCTGAGTTCTCTTCGCTGGATTCCGGCCTCTACGTACGTGTCAGTCATCTTGTGCTGGATGAATGATGGCAAAATCTTGATCAAGACATGCATATCATGGTATACCGGGTGGATGATGCAACTCAAGATCGTGATCAAGACAGCTAAAAAGAAGATATGCATTGGTAATGTGGTATAGCTCTCAATTAGCACAGACCTTGAGTACCCAATTAATTTAACCATCTCACTACTACGAAAGTCATCTGTGAGCCAAAATAGGTTTTTACAGGCGGGCATATGAATCGCTGGTAAAAAAGGGCCTGCAAAATCATTCATTAATGCAGGCGGGTGCCAGCCCGCCTGTGTAGATAGGTTTCCGCACGTGTATAAAATGGCAGCCAGCCGCCTATGTCAATATTCGCGCCAATTTTTTCCTGCCAAAAGTGTTTCGACCAATTTAAAATATATTTCTATATATTATTTATTGTAATTCGTGATTGATTAATAAATAATTACTATAGTGAGTAAATGATATGACTAATATAAGTGACATTATATTTGTAAATACAATACATATATATGACTGCGCATGCAATAATACACAAAGTATGTTATATATATGTACACATGTTATATATATTTACAAAGTTCATGACAACGCACACGGAAATTTTAGATAATAGTATGGGTCCAGTCCTAAAGAATTTTGTATTCTTCTACCGCCAAATGCCCATTATGGTCGAAAAATCTACCTTTACGATGACAACATTCGTGGTGGATGAAGTGGCACATGTCTCGTTGTATGTTTTTGATGCTTTTGCCATCTAGTTCTCTTTCAGTTGTTTCGATTCTAGGCAACTGCGTCGAGAGCGTATAAGGATGTTAGTACTTATCCCCTAGCTAGCAAAAAATCAAACATATATAATTAATAGTGGATGGTGAAATTTGAAATTACAAATAGTGATAGACTTACATCTTCGGGATTGGTACAGTACCTCCCATTAACCCTGAGGTACTCGCACACATAGTATCCACATAGCATGGTACCTAATGGTGATTGTGGCACTTCATGAAATAAACATACACAGAGTGCAAATTAGTGATAAACATGTCCTCGCATGAATAAACATATATAGAGTGCGTTGCACATTACCGGCCAGTATGTATTATTGATGACCATCTTCTCTCTTGATATCACTTGTTCCCCACTGTTTGCCTTGTAGCACCTGTAGGCACTGTTCAAACATTTAAATTTAGTGTTATAAATGGAGAAATAATACTCCATAGTTAACTTCACATGGATAAGGATTTTGTTGCTTACAACTATAAAATGCTAAGAAATTCCTTGTATTTCATCCAAGGGTAATCGAGTGGGTCAAGGACTATAACCAAGACATGTTTCGAATAAATAAGGAAACATATCCAATGGTCGCTACATAAATAGAAAGTTATGCAAGTATATTGACAATAAATATATAGACCACCATCAAAACAAAAGTTACCTAAAGTTGTAAGCAACCATTATGCATCTTTTATTTTGAAATGATAGCATAGCTCGTCGAACATAGGCCGCCACCTCTAGCTTCTTGGTATTGTGGAGTTCCCTTTTGTAAGCGGCCCTCTCCTCGGGAGTCTTGTCCTTCAGCCCATCCGAGTCATCTTTTATGTTAACTCTATGCTGGGGCTCGCATATTCTAGTTGGGTACAAGAAGCCGATGGGTTCACCCAACTTTTGTGCATCCATGACTTGATACCTAAAAGGGATAAAAATGTTAGGAAGTTATCTGGATATTGTGTATAAAATAAAATGTAGTATATTCACTCACAGGCACCACACGGCCATGAGATTAACATCCAGTTTGTTGTGGTAATACAGTACGTGCATGTCATTGAAGTCGATATACAACATACTAGGGCCGCTCATGAAAGCATCGGCTGGAACGTTGACCGTTAGCGACCTAAAGCCTTTCCTAGAGGCAGACATGTACCAGTTGTGCAATCTTCTCATCTCCCATGGACCTTCTTGGAGAGTGTGGTCATGCAAGAAGGCTTTGCCATTTTTGTAGTTAGTTGTCATGTCGTCTGTTGGGAAGAATAAATCGCCAATACGGTCGTTGACCTTCTTTTTGTCATATTTGGCGTCCTTCTTCCTTCTCCCTCTACCAGGAAAGGCGGATATCATCCACTTCTCAGCATCCTTGTTCTTTTCCTTGGGGTTGTGCATGCTAACCTTCTTTGGCACTCCCATTTCATTGGGTTTGTCCTTGGGAATTATTGTTTCTTCTTGCATGTCAGGTTCTAGGTCCTCCCAAACAATATTTTCACAAGGCGCGGCTTTTGGCTCCTCCGGTAGAGACTCTTGTGTAGTCATGGCCGTGTCTTGTAGCTCCTGGGGGCAGGAATCTTATGCAGGAGGCGTAGCAGCTTGGAGAGTTGTAGCGGAGGGGTCCAACAACATAGGATCTTCAGTAATTGTCGGCGCAGCTAGCTGCCTCAGGGAAGGTGGCGCTGCTAGCTCGTTGGCAGAAGGTTTTTTTGCCAAGGGCGGAGGCGCTAGTGCCGGTAGACGTGGGAAGGGCACAAACGTTGGCAGTACCGGTCTCGTCAAGACAATATCCCTCATGTGCCAAAGTATGAAATTGTCCACCGCATCACCCAGATATATAATTCCCTCTAGTATGGGAATGTCTATCTCGTACATGCTATGCCCTTCGTTCACACTTTGCACTTCTACCTTGGCATCATTGTTAGGAATATCCATACCGTGAAATCTACAGCCTAGGATCGCCCTGCCTCTCGCAACCTTAATTGTCCTTCCAGCCCTTCCAAGTGGAATATGAAGTCTGCAAGGTTGGTCTTCTGTTATCTTGTCAACCAGATAGCTTGGAGGCTGGGTTGGGAGTTTGGGAGGTTGTACGGAGGGATCCAACAACATAAGATCTTTAGGAGGATCTTCAATACGATCTTCAAGAGGTTCATGCAATAGATTGCTTGCACGCAAAAAGTTCATGCATTCATCCCTCACGGTGGCCCGGACCCTTTCCTCCAATTTTTCCTTATATCTATCGCGCTTCTTGTAGGTGGATTGATCCTTGCGGAAACCTTCTTTCCAGCTAAGCCTCGAGGAGATCCCTCCAACACGTCCAAAGTGCTCGGGATTTCCCAGCACCAAGCTAAGTCCGTCCCTCTCCCTGTTAAGCTTGATTACGCCCTCCTTCTCCTTCTGGACCAGTAACTTGGCTGTCTTGGCAATTTGTTGAAGCTGGGGGTCTTTGAATTGTACATCGCCCTCGTCTGTGATTTCTGGGTTTCTTGCTTTCACCCAGTTTCTGGTTCTTTCATCACATTCCTCCATTGGCACGAGTTTACCTGCCTTCCTATATTTGTCCTCCTCCTTTCTCCACTTCTTGATCTTAGGGGCATAACCAGCAGAGCCTAAGCGATGGGGGTACCTGTTTCTCTTGGCTAGTTTGGACATTTTCTGGCTTTTCTCCATTTCTTTTGGTGAGTTTTGAACTTGACGAATTCGTCTCACTGGGCTGTGAGATTTTACCATATAACCTAAAAGGCTCCCTGTTCTTCTGCACAAAGTTCTTGTTTAGGATGTTCTTCCATCCTCCAATGCCTTCCCTATTATCTGCAGCGCATTCTCCTTTGCCAGTGATTCTGTTTCCTCAGGAAATCGCATTCTTTTCTTGAACTCATCCCATAGGAAAGTTTTCAACCCTGCTAAAACTTGGTCCCATTTCTTTATTGTGATTGAAACTCTCTCTCTCACAATTGCGCCACATTGGTTGCGGAACTTAGCGCGAGCATCTTTTGGTGAAAGAGGCTCCCCATTAGGTCCGTCCGGGTGACAACGTGGGTCTCGTCGGACAACTTATTTATGCTTCGCTCTTTCCTTCTTTTTTTAGGTTTACTGTAAACAGCAGTTGATTGTGGGGCCGATGAAGCTGACTCTTGATCGAGGGTATCTTCTTGCGTGGTTTGAGCTTTTCGTCGGGGAGCCTTTTTCTACAGAGTAAACATGAGAAGGGGTTAAATGTAATGGAGAAATACGATCTACACCCGGTAAACAAACAAGTCAATTTTAAAAGTTCTGTGTTCTCTAGAGGTGCATAGTCCTCATCAGGTTCATCTCCATCGTCCTTCTTTTTCCTTTTAGGGCTTGGACACGGATCGCTTGGTGAAGAGTACTCATCAAGTTCATCTCCGTCTTCCACTTCAGACGAGGGCCATTCAGGAATTATCTCCCCCGTGGACACAGGTTGATTCTGATTGACTTGTACGGAGGCAGCACGAGCTTGAGCGCCTTGTGTGGAAGCGGGTTGATCATCGGTGCGAGGCGGTCCATTGGGCTTGACCACCTGTTGGTCTTCAGTGCGACTAGGTTCATCTGTTTTTGCGTCCATCGTTAACTAGCGCAACAAATTTAATTTCTAAGTCCATATATGTATAACCAATATCGATCATCCAAAAATTTAATTTCTAAGTCCATGTATATATAACCAATATCGATCGTTCAAAATTTTAATTTCTAAGTCCATATACATATAACCAATATCGATCGTCCAAAAATTTAATTTCTATGTCCATGTACATATAACCTGTAACATACCAAATTTTGGTAGTTCAAAAGAAAACCTTGTGAGCTAATGGTTAGGAGGAATAAAATGTTATACATGGTGTGCAACCTTTAATTTCCATGTTTTGGATTTCTTTGCAATTGCATAATAGGAATTAAGTGCATATATGGAAGGCTAAACCAAAAATTTGGAAGAATAAATTCTTGGGGAAAATTTTATAAAATCTAGAAAATATCTTGAACCCACTGTAAAAATTTCATAATTTTATTATTTGATTTGGTGCCCCATTTAAAATTTTTAAAAACAGCATAAATCTGAAACCTAGTTCTAACTAGATGGAAATTTCACATTTTTTTCAGAATTTCATGTTAATTCATCAACCATTGAAATTTTTTCAGAAGGTTTAATATGTTTGTGACTATCATCAGAAAAATTGGCAAAATCAAACTCACTAGATTTTTACATAAAATGTTAAGTGGAAAGTCACTGGAAAATCTGGTAACTGCAGATTTTGCTGCTGTCAAGCCCATTTCACATTTTCATCAGATTAAATCTGTAAGGCTCTAGGCTTAGATTTTTGGCAGTACTGTAGATCATATAACCACCTGGTTACAGAAATTTTCTCACCCCTAAACTCGGTGAAAAGAATGGAATACACCTCTGTGCAAAACAGCTCATCACAACAGATACCAGACTTGGCCTCACTCGAGAAACTCTTCTTTCTTTCACTGACAAGCAGGGCCCAGGAGCCCGTGGGGTCCACCTGTCAGTCACCAAGCAGCTGAGCACTCACCACCGCTCCTGGAACACATGACATGTGCTGCAGCACGCGTCGACACGCCCCAATGCCACCACGCCAGTCGCCGCTCTTCCACCTCCACATCGCCCCACACCACTCCTCGGCCATAGGCACTTTCTAGTCCTCATCACATTCCACAGTGGTTCACAGTGAGACAGCCTTGGGAGCTCTGAAGACGAGCACTCCCTCTCAGGTGCTGGTGAGATCCGCCGCCGCTGCTGCACTCTCTAGTGAGCTTCGCCACGAGCCAAACCCTAGAACATGTCCTCCTCTTCATGCCTAACACCCCCATACCTTCTTTCTCCTGTCTGGCACAGATCGAGCACTCGGTGAATCCATGCGTCATGCTCTTGGCCTCGCTATAGGTCCGCCAGTGCATCAACTCCATTCACATCAACCACTGGGAGTCTGGCTATGCTTTTTGGCCAACACCTTCACGAGAGCAAGACGACCTCGCAGACCGAGCCCCAAGAGCTGAGGAGCCTAGAGACGATAGATCCAAGTCTTCTTCTCCAACTTCGGCCACCGGCCAAACCTTCAATTCCCGTCGCCTTGGTGAGCCTCGAGTCGAGTCCTTGCACCAGTAGCAACCCTAGGACCTCACAAATTTCATGCATGTCTTGGCTCTGTGAATCTTTGGCTAGAACTCGTCGACGCCGTTCAACCAGAGCCGCCATCACCGCCGAGCCATTTCAAAAGGAAACACGACTATTCCAACTTCGCCGGCGCCTATCCAATGCTCAGTGATCCTCCTAGAAGTCCTAGAACCAGCATGCATGCACCAATTTGGCCAAAAACGAACTACACACTAATATGCACATACATGCCAAAGTTTGCCACCGCTTCCGTCGCCATTGCCTCTTATTCCGACCACCTCAGGATGTGTTCAAGCCACCGCTGGAATCGCCTAAGACCTTGCTCGTTTTTGCTTCTGGTCACACCTCGAAACTCGCCATTGTTCACCGTCGCCTCAAAGATCACTGCCGCCACTCGCCGTCGCTACTCGCCGCGCCATAGCCACTAACAATGTGGGACCTCTCCTTATACGCACTAAGGACTGGATTAGAGGGATTTAAAACTTGTAAGGTTTAATCTGTAAAGTTAGTTAGACTTACATGTTGACCTTAAATAAATTTTGTATGTCGACTTATGTATCTGTAATAGATGTAAATTAACTATCTGTACTTTTATCTCTATGTATCCTGTATTTGTGATATCTTAGCTAAGATAAAAGTACAAAACTAGTTCTTTCCTGGGGCTAGTTTTGTATCAGTCGGGTTTTGAACGTTTGAAATCCTCACTTATATACTCCCCATAGATCAGTCCCTGTTGTATGTAGTTTCCTTGTCACCATCATCAAATGGTTTGACGAGCATACAACGGGTGTGACTGGTGAATTATCTTGTCGAGTATTTCTCCTGTTCACTACATGGTATTTCAAGTGTTATATTTGGTGTATATTTGGATGCGGTCATGTACGCGTGAGGATAGGTGGCTATTATGAGTGTATGGATTCCATCTATCAGATAACGTGGTGACATGCAGAAGAATGTATAGTAATGTAATATTTGGGGTACTCGACATAACCAATATCGATTGTCCAAAAATTTAATTTCTAAGTCCCAGCGGTGCTGGTGGCGGCGTTGGGAGCCGGTGGACAAGGAGGCGGAGGCGTTGGAAGGTGGCGGACAAGGATGCAGCAGCATCGGGGTTCAAACTAGCAGGCTGGGCAGCGCTAGGGTTGCTTATGCGCTAGGGACTTAGAAAATTTCGTCCTCGCAAGCGGCGCGATATATAGGAACACGATCTTCGCAAGCAGTGCCTTAAGCCGGCCCACCTGTCAGTGACTAAAATGAGCGAAACTAGTCTAATTTTTTAAAAAAACTCATAACTAATTAAAAAAGTCTAAAATGAGTAAAACTCAAGGTATATATATAGATATATATATCTAAAAACTTATAACTAAATAAAAATATTCCTAAAATGAGTGAAACTAGTCTATTTTTTCTAAAAACTCATAACTATTTAAAAATATTTCTAAAATGAGCGAAACTAGTCTAATTATTTTAAAAAACTCATACCTAATTAAAAAGTCTAAAATGAGTGAAACTCAATGTATATATATCTAAAAACTCATAACTAATTAAAAATATTTCTAAAATGAGTGAAACTAGTCTATTTTTTCTGAAAACTCATAACTAATTAAAATATTTCAAAAATGAGCTAAACTAGTCATATTATTGTAAAAAACTCATAACTAATTAGGAAAAGTCTAAAATGAGTGAAACTAAATATATATATATATATATATATATATATATATATATATATATATCTAAAAACTCATAACTAATTAAAAATATTTCTAAAATGAGCGAAACTAGACTAATTATTTTAAAAAACTCATAACTAATTAAAAAATCTAAATGAGTGAAACTAAATGTGTATATATTTCTAAAAACTCATAACTAACTAAAAATATTTCTAAAATGAGTGAAACTAGTCTAATATTTTTTAGAAAAACTCATAACTAATTAAAATAGTCTAAAATGCATGAAACTCGATGTATATACATTTCTAAAAACTCATAACAGGACAAGATGAAAGTACAATTACAAAAACTCTCTTGTACTACTATTACATATTTATCTTCTTACCGTCTTCCCAACTTCATCGGTGCGCATGTAGGGCATCAGTGAATCACCAATGGTTTCTTCAACGAGCTTAATCTTGTTTCGCATATCAATGAATAGTGGCATGTTGTTGTATTGATTGTAATCTTCTACATTATCAGCATCATAACCCCTAGGATTCTTTGTTTTTCAGATAGAGCTATGTCTTTCTTCAAATTTGACACAAGCATGATTTTTTTGCACACCCAGCGACAGCGGACATATAACTTCTTCACTTGATATGTATTGGTTGGTAAAGAGTTGGGCTTCGGAAGCAAGTCTTTTAAGAGACCCAACAAACTATTGAAACTACTGTTGGACCAACCATTTCTGGCTTTTAACCTCAGAAGTTCAAGTACCGAGCGCAATACTGTGTACTCCTTGTTAATCCTTTGACTCATCATATAAAGTTCTTTCGCTGCCTTTTGTAACGTTTCAAAATTATCCAATCCTCTCGCTGACCCTATTAGCACCTCCGGTTCAGCGTGGCGCAACATCTCCTCCGAATCAAATTCATTGTTATCACCGCCACCATCAGCGTCATCCATCGCATCATGATCAACATCCATCTCAATATTATCAAACCCATCTTGTTTATGATCAACCCCTTGATAGGAACCGGTTTCATGGTCACTTGTATTAGGCAGATTTCTCTCTCTATAATGGGACCAAACTGTGTAGTTCTTTACAAATCCATGAGTCACCAAGTGCACTCTGATCACAGATAGATTTCCACATATTTTTTTTGTTCTTGCAGTTAGCACAAGGACAATTTATTTCCTTTATCTTCCTACTCAAAGCATACCTATTGGTAGCTTCAATAAATTTAGATACTCCGTCAATATATAGCAGCGCAAATCTTGGAGTATTGTACATCCATGCCCGGTCCATTTGTAGATTCCAGTGAAAAGAATTAATTCAGAACTATTTGAAAGAAAGAAACATGCATGATGAAATTATGGACAATTAAAAAACAATATTGTAACTATCTCTCTTTCTCTCTCTTCAACCTCGATTTAGAGATGAGCATACATAAACTACCCATTTATATCTTTGAATATGTCAAATTTTGTCATTAATGGGTGAGGATATTCCATTGCACAAATACTTCCATAAAGTTTGGTCCGATTTGAGCTCCAAGTTGCAATTTTAAATTCTCGATCTAGACATAAAAACACAATATTTTGCAAATTAATTGTATATAATAGAAAGCATAAATTTAGAAGGAAACTTCAAAACTATTGTATGGAAACATATATCTAACCATACAAATACAAATCCACCAAAAAAATCAAGTTGAAAACCTTCCCCCTATATTTTGCCTCTTTTCGGAGAGAGAACTCGGGCTAGTGAAGAGCAACCCGAGGAGGAAGAAGATTTATACTCTGTGTGTGTGTGGGAGAGGGGGGGGGGGGTTTGCAGGCAGCCGGCTTAGAGGGCTGCCTACGGAAAGGTATTAACACAGGCGGCCCGCTTAGGTGGCCGTCTGCGAAAATGGCTCCATTTTCATAGGCTGCAACCTAAGCTCCGCCTACATTGAGGCCTTTCCGCAAATAGACAACTATACACCCACCGCCCTGGCAACCGTTTTCATAGGCGGTGCTAATTATGGCCCGCCTGCGAAGAAAATGGAGGGGGGGTGTGTGTCGCTAAAAATCATTTTTGTACTAGTGTCTGCCAATCCCAACTTGAAATAGACTTGCTCATGGTTTCCATAAAAAGAAAAAAGTCACGAACAACATAAATAAGAGTTAGTTTGAAACAATTAGCATTAATGGAGTTTAGAGAGTGCAAAAAGCAATAGATTCGCCATAGGAACAGTAGTAGCTAACAACACTAGTACATCATGTAGCTAAGAACACCATTGAGGAGGTAAGGAGGAGCTAAGGTCAGCTATGATGGTGAAGGCACGCAGACGCAATGGATCAATCAATAACTCCTGTAAATACAGAACAAATTATCAATCAATAACTCAACAAGTAGTGAGTTTGAATTCAAGAAAGTTGTTTGTGCTTACCCCATCCCCTGGGGTATCTCTAATAAAGTGTGAGAAGCCAGTGCCGTATCCTCCATGCAGTACTGAAACGAATTCCATAGCCCCATTGAGCAGCGGCGCTCTAGACGAACCTTGTTCCAATATTCACTTCAGCAATGCTCATCATAAAGCCAAAAGGATTTATGGACTGGATAAGCCTCCTCGGGTGTGATGCCTCTCCAGTAGATGGCGTAATGCTGGCCATGATAGCATTATCACCTTTAAATTGGACTTGGATAATTTGCAGCCATAGAAATTATGTGGTGCAAACGTCCGTAATACCTCACAAATTCTTGTTTGCGTATAGTCAGAAGCATCAAATCCATTGAACAGCTAATTTCAACCACCCTTGAATCCGTGATATTGTATCTTTGCCTCTCCAGTGACGCTTTCTTATACTACTTTCCTTATAAAAGAAAATCTCATGCAAAGGCTGGTCCCATTGTTACACATGTATATATTGCTATTGTTTTTTTCTTGGAATTCTGTCATAATATCAACTAATTGAGTGTCAATTGAACCATAGGTGTCCAAATGATCAGTTGGTGAGAAATTTGGAGTTAGAAATGGTGATGTTATCAAATTGTGAAACAGAAAAAATATATTTACATAATTGAGGTAGATGTAGTACATATTTGTTATGTTCCTATAAATGAATAACAACAATAATCTATCTTTTAGTAAGTTGATGCAAGTAGAGATGAAATCTAATAAGAGTGATTAATTATGTGGATATGGAAATTAAAAAATTATTATTATTATTATTATTATTATTATTATTATTATTATTATTATTATTATTATTATTATTATTATTATTATTATTATTATTATTATTATTATTATTATTATTATTATTATTAGTTGTAGTAGTAGCAATAATAAAGGTTCGTGAAGTGCAATGAGTAGAAACTATATTTCATGTGTATTACATAGCCTTATCCTATTATCACCTGCTAATCTTATTACTATTGTTAGTTGAAGAACTTCTTATTGCATATGTGCGAGGAGCATCTAGACAAAAAAATAACATTGGTTCCCATGGCACTAGAAAGCTAACAGTGAATGTGTTAAATTGTATTTTTCCAACCAACCATCTTCATCTTGAGATGCAAATTAAAGATATTAGAACGAGGTAAGCCATAGTGGACACCACACAAGCAATTAGGACGGGAGACAAAACACACACAAGAACATGTTAGAGTAAACTACCTCTTCATTGATATAAAATTAGTTATAAGATCTCAAAACATGAGCAAAAGCATGAGTTACATCAAACCATACAACCCATCACAAAGCCTACTACTCACACAAGACAAAATTCCTCTCCTAAAGCACCCACACACTCCCATCACAAAGCTTATTGCAAACTAGACTCACACAAGATGCAATTCCACTACTAAAGTAGCCAACTACCCCTGTACTAAGCCTCCTATTTATAAACCAAGAGGTTGGTTGGTTAGACAAGGCAAATCTCTTAATTGCCCTCGTAATTTTCGTAGCCCCTACTCAATCTAACCAAAGCCCTCCATCATTTTCTTGGCTGCCATGAAGCCACTGGACACCAAAAAGCAAAGCATGAATCTCAACTGAAAGTAACAATTTCTGATAACTAGCTAGTGATGCACAATAAGAGCAAGATGAACCATGGTATCTAGGACAAGATTGTATCAACAGGACAGCAATAAGGCTTTCAACGTCTTAGCAATTTACAGTGCTATGCCATTGTGGGCACCTTTTTCGGCCAAAACAGAGTCAGCTAAAGATTTGCGGTGCTCATGTACAAAGTCGCCAGCCACCATGATCTTAAGAAGCTCCTAACCAAGATGACAAGAAGATCAAAACTGGCTAGCAGAGCCAATTTAGTGATCAAAACCAGCCTCTATGTCGATTTAGATCAATTTGGGGTAAACAGTCGTCTAGAGTGAGAATATGAAGGTTTACAGGACAAACCTATAAAGAATTTGTACTCTCGCAGCAAATGTGGATGATTTACGATGCAAATCAACAAAGATGGACGAACTAAGGTAAAAGGGTAAAGTAGAAGACATGGCTAAAAAGTCAAAAGAGATTCGATTGATTTGGGGGAATAGATTTCGGGGGGTTCAATCGAATCAGCCATAGCCCTTATTAAGGGGTTGGCCTTGCCTTCACATAGCCTTCTCCATGTCCTATTACTATCTGCGACGAAGCTAATCCATTGCCTATGATCCAACCTTACATGAGCATGGTGAGTGAGGATTCCACACCAAGTTCAGATCCTTAGTGCCATCAAGACGATTGGCCTTCCGAACCTGACGCCGTGGCGAAGCAACCCACGAGGCACTACACCGTTATATTGGACATACTTAGACGCTCATGCCGCTAAGTAAACACCCGTTCTTTCGCGATAAACATAAGAAGTTCATATAAACTATCAAACAAGACTAGCTCATACTACAACGGCCTCCCAATGCAAGGTTAGATCACAAACAACTTCTCAACTAAGGTTATCCCATACTAACACATGTGGATGTACTATATACATAGATGGTGACAAAGAGTTCAATCCTTAATCAACCCAGGCGAACACTCCCCCTATCGGTATACAACTATCATATATGTATACCACTTGCCGCCTGAGTTTGAAAAACCATGTTTTCATCATTTTAATTCACAACTAATTTTTGAGTATACTTCTGTTTGAAAATTTTAAATCATCAAAACTTGTGTGGCTAATCGATATGATCACAAGAAAAGTATTTCAACCCATCCTATGGCTACAATAGGGAAAAATAATTCTCAAGAAGGTATATGCAGCAATAGGCTATTCTACTATTTGTAAACATTTTAAATATTGATAATTCAATTAAGCATGCAATTTATAAATCAACACAATTTTGCCCCAAGTCTTAGGTTACAATATGATCAAGGAGGCGGGGAAAAACACTTGCCTTCCTGCACCTCTTCTTCCTAGTGAAAGTTGGGATCAACCTCCTCACCATCAGCGGAGTTTGCTTCTAAAAATAATTAACGATATTGAGTAAACACCAAATTATGCAAAAATGCAAATATTCACTAAAATGCATGAATTTTCTATAAAAATTAGGTTCTGAGTTGAGATGAATTTTAGTGGAAAAATATTTACTTTATTCTACTGTATGCAAAAGATATTAATTTATTAATTTCTTAGTCATTTTATATGCCTCATTTAAGTATTTCATTTTTAAGGATTTTTAGATGGAAATTTCTGTAAATTTACACCTTACAGAATGAAAGAGGATAAAATTATGAATTTATCAAAATTTTATTCACTGAATTTGGAGCTTGTATAAATTTTTGAAGTAAAACCTATTTTTCAGTTTAACAGAAAAGCCTAGAGTTTATTTTTCTAGTTTTCCTTAGGTTTTTAATTCCCCCGGACTACATGTCGGTAAGTGAAAACTTACAAAGAGGCCCTCCAGCTTCCCGAGAATAAATCCTGAGGTCCCTAGCACGTGAGAAAACGGATTTTATTAAGAGCGCTTCAAGTTTTATTAAATCACAGATTAGTCCTTGGGTCCACATGTAATTCTAGTAAACTTTACAGATTAACCCTCACAAGTTTTAAACTATTTCTAATTTGGCCCTTAGCGCGTAGAGGTCCCACATGTCAGCGGCTACGACACGGTGAACAACCACGGCGAGCAGCAGCAGTGAGCTCCTAGGCGGTGGCGGCGGCGGCGGCGATGAACGGCGGCGAATCCCATGGCATGGCCAAGAGAAAAAATATGCAGCAGTCTCAGGCAATCCCAGCGGTGGCGTAAACGCTTCCTAAGGTGGTTGGAATAAGTGGCAATAGTGATGGGAGCGGTGGCAAGCTTCGGCTTGCATGTGCATATGAGTGTGTAGATCGTTTCTGGCCAAATTGATGCATGCATCATGGTTTTGGGACTTCTAGGAGGCTCACCAAGTACTTAATAAGTGCTGCCGAGGTAGGAACAGCGGCATCGTCCTCTAGAATGGCTCGGCGGTGACGGCGGCTCCAGTTAAACGGCGTCCGAGAGTTCTAGCCAGGGATTCACAGAGCCAAACATGCCCGAGATTAGTGAGGTCCTCAGATTGCCACTAGTGGAAGGAATCAGTCTAGGACTCACCGAGGCAACAAAAATCAAAGTTTTGGCAAGCGGCCGGAGTTGGAGAAGAAGACTTGGATCTGGCGCTTCTGGGGTCTGCAACTTCTGGGGCTTGGCCTACGAGGTCGAGTAGCTCCTGCGACGGTGATGACCAAAGGACATGGCTGGATTCCAACCGAGCGACAAGAACGGGATCGATGCAATGGCAAATCTCCGGCGAGGCTAAGAGCACGATGCATGGCGTCACTGGGTGCTCAACCTGTACCACAGAGGGAGAAGAAAGCATTGGAGAATTAGGCATGGAGAGGAGATCGTGTTTCGAGGTCTGGCTCGCGGCAAAGCTCACCAGAGGCGAGCGGCGGCTACAGCGGATCTTGTTAGCACCAAAGACAAAGGTCTCATTCTCAGAGCTCTCGAGGGTGTTTCACTGCGAATCACCATGGAATGACACGAGGGTTAGGAAATGCTTATGGCCAAGGAGCGGTGCAAGGCGACGTGGAGGAGGAAGAGTGGCGGCTGGCGCGGTGGCGTTGGGGCGTGTCGACGCATGCTGCGGCGCATGTGACGCGTCCCAGGAGCGGTGGGTGAGTGTGCTACTGCTTGCTGACTGATAGGTGGGCCCTACTGACCCCTGGGTCCCGCTTGTCAGTGAAAGAAGAGAGGATTTCTCGTGAGAGGCTGTCTCGAAGCTGTTGTGATGAGCTGTTTTGCACAGAGGTGTATTCCATTCTTTTGACCGAGTTTATGTGAGAAAATTCTGTAAGGAGGTGGTTATATGGTCTACAGACCTGCCAAAAATCTAGGCTTATAGACTTACAGATTTAATCTGGTGAAAATGTGAATTGGGCTCGGCAGCAGGAAAATCTGCAGTTACAAGATTTTTCAGTGACTTTGCACTTAACATTTTATGTAAAACTATACTGAGTTTGATTTTGACAATTTTTCAGATGTTAGTCACCAAGATTTTAAACCTTGTGACAGAAATTCGTTGGTTGACCAATTAACATGAAATTCTGACAAAAATGTGAAATTTCCATCAGATTAGAACTAGGTTTCAATGTATGCTGTTTTTAGGAATTTTAAATGGGGCACCAAATCAAATGATAAAATTATGAAATTTTTACAGCGGGTTCCAGGTGTTGTCTAGCTCCTATGAAATTTTTCCCAATAATTTATTCATCCAAATTTTTGGTTTATCCTTCCATATATGCACTTAATTCCTATTATGCAATTGCAAAGAAAATCCAAATACATGGAAATTTAAAGATTCACACCTAGTATACCATTTTATTTCTCCTAACCATTTCTCACAAGACTTTATTCTGGACTACCAAATGTTGGTATGTTACACCTCCTCCCCCTTACATAGAATCTCGTCCCTGAGATAAAAAAGCTAAATAAACTTGGGAATTCAGTTTTAAGTCGGTCCTCTCGTGCCCATGTAGCTTCTTCGGGGGTATGACTACTCCACTGGATTTTGAGCATTTTAATGGTACGGCTGTGAGTATTGTGCTTAGCTTCTTCTAGGATGCAGATTGGATGCTCTTGGTAAGACAGATCTGGTTGAAAATCGATATGTTCTATTGGAGTGAGGTCTGCCGAGACTCAAAGACACTACTTTAACTGAGAAACATGAAATACATCCTGTACTTCTAACAATTGAGGTGGTAGCTCCAATTTATAGGCAACTAGTCCCCGTTTTGCAACAATCCTAAATGGACCGATATATCGGGGACCTAACTTTCCGTGCACTTGGAATCTACGTGTGCCACGCAAAGGTGAGACCTTAAGATAGACATGGTCATTTACTTCAAAGCTTAACTCACGACGACAACGATCAGAATAACTCTTCTGGCGTGATTGTGCTTCTTTGAGTCGACTCCGAATAAGTGCAACATTTTTCTCAGCTTCCTGGATAAAAGTTGGTCCAAAGAATTGTCTTTCACCCACTTCAGACCAGAATAGAGGTGTTCTACATTTCCTCCCATATAGTGCCTCAAAAGGTGACATTTGAAGGCTTGATTGGAAACTATTGTTATAGGAGAACTCGGCAAATGATAAACATTTCTCCCAATTCACACTGTATGATAGGACACAGGCTCGGAGCATGTCTTCTAGAGTCTGATTTACACCTTTTGTTTGACCACTGGTTTGAGGATGAAGTGTTGTGCTAAAGAAATGTTCAGTGCCAAGCAGCTCATGCAATTTTTCCCAAAATCTTGATGTGAATTGGGGGCCATGATCTGAATCTATGACTTTTGGTACACCATGAAGCCATACAATGTGAGTTAGGTATAGCTCGGCTAGCTTTGCTCCATTGTAAGATACATGTACTGGAATGAAATGAGCCACTTTAGTTAAACGGTCCACGATAACCCAAATTGAGTCGTGGCCATTTGGTGTTCTAGGTAGGCCTATAACAAAATCCATCCCTACTTCGTCAAACTTCCACTCAGGCACCTTTAGTGGTCGAAGTAATCCCATTGGGCATTGATGTTCTGTTTTGACGCGTTGACACACGTGGCAGATAGCTACATATGCAACAATATCTCGTGTCATGCTAGGCCACCAATATTGGGTACGAATATCTTGATACATCTTTGTACAACCAAGATGAATGGATAGTGGTGAACTATGGGCTTCATTTAAAAAAGCTCTCGAAGGCCTTGGTTATCGGGAACAAGTAATTGCTTTCCCTGGACAACCATTCCATCTGAATTCAAGGAGAAGATTGTAGGTGCACCACTCCTTATTTCATTAGAAATTTTTGCCACTTCACTATCTGTGAGCTAGGTGCCTTTAATACGGGAATAAAGAGTAGGTTGCAGCGCTAAAGCCGCAATAAAACCTTCTTCTACTAATTCCAGATTCAAGCTCTGACATTCCTTATGTAGTTCTAGACTATTTGCTAATACAGAGGTTGTGATATGATGGAGTTTTGGACTGAGGGCATCGGCTACAACATTTGCTTTGCCGGGATGATAATGAATACCCAAGTCATAATCTTTAATTAGCTCTAGCCACCTTCTTTGCCTTAAATTCAGATCTGATTGGGTAAAGAAATATTTCAAACTCTTGTGATCGGTATAGATTTCACATCATTTCCCGATCAAATAATGGCTCCAAATTTTTAGGGCATGAACTGCAGCTGCCAATTCCAAATCATGCGTCGGGTAATTGACTTCATGAGGCCGTAGTTGACATGAAGCATAGTGTGGAGGCCATAGGCCCCAAGTACCTCAAAGAAGGAAATTACGGCCACTCGGACAGAGGGTAGGCCGGTCCCTACAATAGGAGATAGAGTAGGACTCGGCTTCATATTACCTTTCATGACAAGAAAAGAGATATAGTCCTAGCCGGATACTCTATGTACTGATAAAGAAAGCCCTTGGTCGTATCCGACTGGGTTTCCTACCCTGTAACCCTTATCTCTCCAGTATATAAGGAGAGGTAGGGAGCCCCTTGGGGCAGATGATTCTACATACCGCGAAAGTAATACAGTGAAAGTAAGGTATTACCTCACATCGAGGGCCTGAACCAGTATAAATCTCGTGTATCCTTTCGAATCAATCGAGTTTAGGTCCGACGTATAGCCCCATATAATTATTGTTGATATAAAACATCGATAGTTGGCGCGCCAGGTAGGGGCTTCGTCGAGATCATCTTCATCAAAGCCTGATGGATCCAATCACCAGAGTTGATGGCGTCAAGTTCTTCCTCGGGCAAACAATCAGCTTCGGGAGCCTCGATTTCATTGCCAACAAATTCGGCGACCTCACCTTGTCCGACTCGGTTTCAACCCAATTGGCCAGGGACCAAGCCAACTCAGCGCCGGTTGGCCTACTCAACTCCGCAGCAGTTTTCAACATCCTGCTTCGGCAACACCCAAGATCTACGAGTTCTGGGACAACTCTCTTGCCTGATATTCGACCCGGATTCGGCTCCAAGCCGATCAAGATGGGTCCAGGGGAGACGAGATCGTCAATTTCCCACTCGGACTCGACAACGCTGCAACAATCTTCAATTCCAATCTGATCCGGCAGACTCAATCCTTTAGAATTTGACTTGGATACGGCCTAGAGCCGCTCGAGATCGGGTCCAGGGAAGTTGGGGTCATCATCACACCGCTAAACTACTCCGAATCCGACTCTCAGTCGGATAGCACTTGGGAAGCTTTTCTCCACCACACGAGGTCTTCACGGCATCAAAAGGATCAACTCCAACACAAGATGCACGCCGACTACGCGATCAGCAGGAGAAGGAGGCACGCCGACTACGTGAGCAACAGGAGGAAGATGCACGACGCTTGCAAGCCGAGCGTGATGCTCGTAACGTCAACCTGCGCAAGGCTAGGCGGATTGCTCAACAGGAGATCCTCCAAACCCGAGTCGGCGACCATGACGTCTTTGTGACCCCACAACAAAACGACGTGGCCGCTGCCACATTACTTGACACCTTACAGTTCGGGCCCAACCACCAGGCCACCCTGACAATCGCGAGGATCAAAGCAATGATCACCGCTGCGGCTTGTCAGTAGCGACAACAATCTAGAGACACTTTCATACCGTCAAACAAGATGGCTTCAGACACGGCGGTTTCATCTACTTCAGCACAGCGCCGAGCAGCCGGCTCCAGTCGGCACTACTCGGAGTCCCATCACACATCACTTGGCCACCGCAACAACAACCGACGGCGGTACCATCACAACGAGCGCCGGGATGACCAGGACGCTCGAGGATGACTATGACGGGATCTCTGCCACGACATCAATGCTCGACGCTAGGAGCGCGAGGAAGATGAACGTCACCGACTTGAAGACGAGCATGAATGCTTCGGCGTCCACCATGAGCGGTTCCATCGCCGCAGTCGGAGTCGAAGCCCTCACCTAGATGAAGGAGTACCGGCGTTCACCCATGAGCTACAGCAAGTTGGCTGGCTATCTGGCTTCAAGCCGACTGCGATAGAGAAGTATGATGGGAAGACCAACCCAGAATCCTGGCTCACAGTTTACACCTTGGCAATCTGTGCGGCCGGAGACGATCACAAATCCATGGCAAACTACCTCCCAGTCGCTTTGGCTGACTTGGCGAGGACATGGCTGACAAGGCTTCCTAGGCGGTCAATCGGCTTCTGGGGAGAACTTTGTGAGCATTTCGTCACAAACTTCCAAGGAACATACGAGAGGTCATCTTCCGAGTACGATTTATATCAATGCCACTAGAGGAAGAACGAGTTCCTCCGGGACTTCATCAAGAGGTTCTCCGAGAAGAGGAACTCAATTCCCAAGATCAAGAACGAGGTTGTCATCGCTACTTTCCGTAAGGGAGTTAAGGACACCCCGTTCATCGGTAAGTTCACTCGGAAGCCACCCAACTCCATCAAAGCTCTTTTCGAGATGGCCAACAAATACGCCAACTGGGCTGACGCTGTCACTGAGGCACTCGATGACAAAAAGGCACCCCGACAGAAAGAGTAGAAGGACACCAACGACGTGGCCCTGACTAAGGTTAGGAACCGTAAACGCAAGTCGGACAACCTCATTGCGGCAGTCGATCACAACCGTCCTTGACCTCCTAGAACATAAGATTATGAGAATGACAGGTGACATACTTGGGGCTCAAAAGCTCAAATGCAAGGATGGCATCCCCACTCCCAACTCATGCAATACCGAACAGCTAAGTCGCTTTCTAATAAATATTTTCTCCTTTATATGATATTCTTATCTAAATGGGCCAGGAGACAACTCACTTCCCTATGGTTTGACTCAGATATGGCTTAGCACCAGTCGGAATCAGATCTATGGGGATGAGATCATCAATTCCTCACGTGGCCTCGCCAATGCCACAGCCGCTTACACCTAATAGGTGTACATACTGTGCATTTTCTATTTTTGCTCTTAATGATTGCAAAAGTACTCGAGTAGCATAAATTCCGATCCGTGAAGCTTTGCTCCATGAAAGGCGAACTCAAGTCACCCAAAATGCGTGTCTGGGAAAGAGCTATGAGCCAACTACCCGACGCTTGGGGGCTATGACTAGTCGGGCAGAGTGTTTAAACATAAGGGGTCAACTACTTGGGGAAATTAATATAAATAAGAGGAGCAACACATATTTATATCTATTGTAAAATACATAAATGTTCTTCGGGTGATTGTTTTCTTCATCAGATGCCCACTCATCCGATATATTTATAATGCAGGGCCAGTTCTGGATACGTGTAACAGGAACTCATGGCTACGAGCCTATCTCCTACGCTCGGGGGCTGGACCAGTCTGCCATGATACACTTGGAGTACGACGCTTCAAGAATCACTCGGAATGCTCCATGAGGGCTAATGACCGAGTACTCACGCCTCAAAACATGGATGTCACCTTTACCTTGGTACGGCCCATGTGGGCAAATAACCGACCTTCGGCACCAGTCGGGGCTTGTGTATCACTCTGCTAGGTAGGGTACGCCCTATGAGGGTCGCCAGCCGAATCCTATGCTAATGCGAGGTACGGGTACCTTATTTGGTCACAACTTTGCTGGTAGGGTACGCCCCATGAGGGTCGCTAGCCGAATCCTATGCTAATGTGAGGTTCGGGTACCTTATTCGGCTACCATTTTTCCAGGTTGGGTATGCCCCAAGAGTATCGCCAGCTGAATCCTACGCTAGCGTAGTGTTCGGGTACCTATCTGGCCAAAACAGGGAAACAAACCACTACTAGAGCTTTCAGTCGGAGGTAGCACCAAACCCGGAACATATGGATGTGCTCAATATTATTTAAGACTGGAAGACCCCAATCATTTGATTTCTATTGGAAGATGAACTTCCTAAAGATCGAAACGAAGCTAAGTAAGTCAAGCGACGGAGTAAAAGCTTTATCATAGTCGGAGAAGACCTATATTGTCAACGTGCATCCAGAGTTCTCATGCACTGGGTCACACCTAAGGAGGGCAAGCAGATCCTACAATCTATCCACTCGGACATCTATGGCAACCATGTTGCATCCAGAATGTAAGTCGGAAAGGCTTGCATACAAGGATTCCTTTGGCCAACTGCGGTTACCGACGCCAATGACATTGTTCAGACATACGAGGGATGCCAATTTTGTGGGCTACGCTGGGTATGTTGGTTTGGGCCGGCTTATTTAGTAGTAGGCTAAAGATATGAGTTCTTAAATAGCATGCCCTATTGGGTTGCCCTCTGGTCACGTTAAAATCGTGATGCAGGTGCTATTGTACAAGAACCAATTAAATAATTAGATACGCTTCATGCTAAGCCTACAGCAGGGTGTATACATTCGGGTATCTTAATTATTTTAAGGTATTGAGGATATATCCTTATAAGGATCAACAGCTGGTCTCCATTAAAATTGGGGATGTATATATCTCTCAAGTACACTTCATCACACATTGTATTTACTCCATAGTGATATCCAGCTCACATGCTTAGCCAAATTGCCTTGAGCAAAATTTCCAGCTAATATATGGTTGAAGAGTCCAATTTCTGAGAAACATATTACTCGGGAAAGACTTAAAGGTTAAAGATCTTTGACTTTATGTTTCATTGTTTCCCAATTAAGCACAAAGTCAGGGGCTACACCTAATAGATGCGCCTATTCGGTGCACACTATTCATCTATTTCCATGAAGCCCTTCATAGCCTCGTTACCAGCTGACATGAAGCAAGACTCAGGAAAAGAAGCACTCGGACAATGAGTACTCGAGAGCAATGCACTCGGGAATTTTTTAGCGTGGAGGATGAGCACTCGGCATCAGCTGTGACTCAACTACGAAGGTCTCAGTGGCTACTATGGAGGCCATGGGCCCTGGGTACCTCAAGGAAGGCAATTACGGCCACTTAGACAGAGGGTAGGTCAGTCCCTACAATTGGAGATAGAGTAGGACTCGGCTTCATAATACCTTACATGACAAGAAAAGGAATATAATCCTAGCCGAGTACTCTATGTACTGATAAGAAAAGCCCTTGGTTGTATCCGACTGGGTTTTCTACCCTATAACCCTCATCTCTCCAGTATATAAGGAGAGGTAGGGAGCCCCTTGGGGTAGATGATTCCACATACCGTGAAAGTAATACACCACAGCTGGAAGTAGGGTATTACCTCACCTCAAGGGCCTGAACCAGTATAAATCTCATGTGTCCTCTCGAATCCATCGAGTTTAGGTCCAACGAATAGCCCTATATAATTATTACCAATACAAAACATCGACACATAGGCTACCACTTTGCCCCTTGCATTAGTACACAACCAAAACCATGATGGGATGCATCATAGTAGATATCAATGTTTTTGTGAATATCAGGCATCACTAGCACTAGGGCTGTTGTGAGCCTTCTTTTCAACTCTTGGAAACTGAATTCACATGCCTCAGACCACCCAAATTTGTGTTCCTTTTTAAGGAGTTGGGTCATTGGCTTGGAAATTTTGGAGAAGTTTTCAATGAACCAGCGATTGTATCCGGCTAGACCAAGGAAACTCCGAACTTCAGATACATTCTAAGGTTGCTTCCAATTGAGTATGTTTTGTACTTTACTTGGATCTATAGCAATTCCTCCTTCAGACAGCACATGGCCAAGAAAAGAAGCTTCCTTTAGCCAAAACTCACATTTGGAGAATTTTTCATATAGCTAATGTTCACGAAGCTTATCAAGCACCATTTGCAAATGTTGCACGTGTTCTTCTTCATTCTTGGAATAGATGAGAATATCATTAATGAATACCACCACAAATTTGTCTAAAAACTCCATGAAGATTTTATTCATTAGATTCACGAAAGTGGCAGGAGCATTTGTCAGTCCAAAGGAAACCACGGTATATTCAAATAAACCGTAGCGAGTAGTGAAAGCAGTTTTTGGAATATCCTCTGGTCTGATTTTTAACTGAAAGTAACCTAACCTCGGATCAATTTTAGAAAAGACTCGGGCACCGGTCATCTGATCAAATAGATCATCAATCCTAGGGAGTGGGTACTTATTTTTTATTATGACTTCATTGAGAGGTCAATAGTCTACACACATGCGCATGGTCCCATCTTCCTTTGGTACAAAAAGCACTGGACAACCCTAGGGAGAGGAACTAGGACGAATAAAGCCTTTCTCTCATTGTTCATTGATTTGCTTTTTGAGTTCTACCAAATCCTCAGATGTCATACGATAGGGTCTCCTGGATATAGGTGCTATTCCAGGCATCAAGTTGATGACAAATTCTATGTCTCTGCCTGGTGGAACTCTGGGTAATTCATCAGGAAATGCATCTGGATATTCACATACTATAGGTATTGTTTCAAGGCTTGGAACATTTATAGAATGGAGCTATGAAGATTGTGAGGTGGAGGCACAACTGGAGGTGAAGCAAACATGATTTCCGCCGGTTGAGTCAAAGAGATGGTTTTATTGGCACAATCTATTTTTCCTTTGTGTTTAGACAACCAAACCATGCCCAAGATAACATCTAACCCAAGTGAATTTATCTAAATAAGATCAGCTGTAAAACCTACACCATTTATGGAAATTTTTATATCCTTGCACACGTGCTTGGTCCTTAAATTTGACCTAGGCAATTGGACTAGCATAGCTTTGTCTAACAAGTGTGTTCTACTATTCTATTGTTCTACAAAGTTTGTTGATATAAATGAATGAGATGCTCCAGAATCAAAAAGAACTACTGTAGAGATTGAGTGAACGAGGAACGTACCCAACACCACATTGGGTGCAGTATCAGCTTCTTCAGCAGTCACGTGGTTAAGACGACCGCGACCAGTAGCCTGTGCGGGCCTAGGAGCTGGACGACCTCCCCGTTCAATACCACAACCTGGAGTTGGTGCACGAGGCAGTGATTGGACAACACGAGGCTGAGATGGAGTCTGCTTCTTTGGATAAGGACACTTGTTGAAATAGTGCCCCGGGTGTCCACAGTTGAAACAGGTGACACTTGCTGCCTTGCCTTAAGTGGTGGGCAACTGTCCCCCACGATTGTACTATTGATTTGGAACCATCAGTGGACGAGGTGCACTAAACTGAGGCCTTGGCACTGGTGTAGCATCATACCGAGCAGCAGGCTAGGTAACTCGTAGGTGAGATGAGCTACCACTTATTGCCTTCTTTGCTACCCATTTACGCTTGTGGTCAACCATCACTTCCTTCTCACTCTCTTCTACTCAAAGGGCCCCGTCCACCAGGGACTTCATATTGTTGATTTCATGTGCTGAAAGAGCATGTTCGAGTTCTGGGTTCAGGAGATCTCGACACAACTTGACTCTGCGTGCTTGAGTTGGCATTTCCTCGGTAGCATACCGAGAGAGATAGTTGAACCTATTGAGGAATTCCATAAAAGGCATGCCTTCCTACATCAGAGTAAGGAACTCCTTCCTCTTGATCTCCATGAGTTCATTAGGAATATGGGTAGAACGAAACCTTGTTTGAACACCCCCCAAGTGATAGGTTCATCACTAGGTATGATGGTTTTATAGCTTTCCCACCATGCTGCAGCTGCACCTTGAAGATAGTACACGGCATATTCCGCCTTCTCCCTCTCATTGCAGTGGGTGCCACACCCTGAGTTTCCCCTCATTAGTGCCACACAAAATATATTAAAGAAATGACCCAAAGAAAATGTTTAATAAAAGTCAAGGGAATTAATTAAAAGAGAAAATGCAAAATAATAATCTATCATGGCTAGGAGTATTTTTCTTATATTCCTCCTGTCAAAATACACTAACAGGATTTTTATTGAAATTTTTAGAGCACTAGAAGTAATTTTAATAAATCAAAACAAATTATCAGAATTAAATTCCCTCTGGAAATCTTTTTTCTTTTTCCTTTCTTTCGTTTTCTCTTTTTTTCTTTTCCTCCTCCTGGGCCGCGGCCCGCTCCTGTGCGGCCAGCTTGCGTGGTCCGCACGCCCGCGCGCTCCTCTCTCTCCCTCACCTCTAGCCAGGCCCCACCTGTCGGCCCCCGCTCACCCACAGGTCTCTCAGCACTCTCTCTCTACCATCAGGCCCCGCCCGTCAGTGCGCTCGCCTTCGACCTCTCTCCCTCTCATCGACATGTGGGACAGGGGCCCCACATGTCGGACCCGTCCCTAACCTCCGGCCAGATCAGCCAAAGGGGAAAAATCCCCGCCACCACTCGACCCGCGCCCCATCCCGCCTCCTCGTGCGCTCGCCTTTCGTTCAAATGGCACAGACCTAATCTCCTAGCCGTTCCCCCACATCTCCCGCCCACGATCCCAAGCGGATTCCACCCCACACTGCCATGGCCGCCGCCCACAATTTTGAGAAATCCAGCCGCCTCGGCCACGATCTTGCCCTCCCCGCGACTACTTAAACCACCACCATACTCCTCCGCTACTTTTCCCTCAAATGCCGCAGCTCCTCGTGACGTCTAACCCGCTCCGCACCGAGCTCCTGAGCCGCCGCAGTGCTCCACCACTCCAGCCGCTCACTGCCATCGCTGTAGCCGCCACCGACCCCTCTCTCGCCGCCGACAGCTTCGCCGCACGCCGGGGGACCCAATCCGCTACCACCGCGAGCCCCATCCCCGCTAGAGGTCCATCCTCTCCATCATCCCCCTTGGTGAGCCTCTCCCCCGGCCTTCGACCGTGAAATCTCGCTGCCACGTTCTGTCATTCTTTCCCCTAACCCCCTCTAAACCTTCCCCAGACTCTCCCCGACAACGTCTGCACCCCCGTCGCCCCTCAGTGCCGCTGGAACCCCGTCGGCGTCGACATCCCGAAGCTCCGCCACCGCCAACTCCTTTTTCTCGTCGTCGTTCACCGCATTTCGGCTGTCACAACCTCTCAGTGAGCACCCCCTCCTCTTCCTCGTTCCATCCTGTAGCTCGCCGCCATTCTCCGGGGGCCGAATGGTCGCCAGCAGTGACCATCAGGCCACTCACCCCACCGCGGCGTGGCCGCGCCAGCGGGGACGACCCCCCATTCGTCCTGCGCCGTCCGATCTACCTTGGGGTAGATCCCCCACAGGCGCCCGCTCCATCACCAAGTCAGGGCCATCTGGGTGCCACGTCGGCGCCATCTGTGCGGTCCACCGTGGTTGCCACATTGGTAGCTACGTGTGGCGGTCATGCTGGGCCACTGTGGACGCGGTGCACCGTGCGCCGCAGACCCATGGGCCTCGCCGGTCAGCACTGGCCCCGCGGTCCGCTGACGCTATAAATCCGGTTAATTGCGCAATAAATCATTAGGAAATTACTTTTGTATAGTAAAACACAAAGAAAATTTAAAAATTCATAACTAATTCATACGAGCTCCAATTAATTCCATTCAAATTTTAGTAAATCTAGAAACATGCCAAGAATCCATTAAAAATACTTTTATCTCATGATTCAGTGTGCACATGTACTGTTTTTAATTGTTGAGGTTTGATTGCTTTAGAAACCGACGCAATCAACCCTCCCGTGTATTACGAGGTTGTTGCAGAGTTCGCAGAGCCGGAGCAAGGCAAGGCAAGGCAAGTGCTTCGTTTTATTTAAATAAACATACATGCCTTATCATTTCATGTGGTATGGGATATGACCTATATACATATAGTTGATGACTGTAGTTTGATGAACCCTGTTCTTTTGTCACCTGGGTAATAATATGACTAGAATATGTTTACAGGATTGCTTAGCCATGCTTAGAATCAACTCGCTCACTTTGGGGGGGAGGGGGCAGTTAAGGACCGGTTCGCGGGAACCCCTTGGGCAATTATTCGTACATACCACAAGCTAGCGTGGGCAACGGCTAAGAGAGGCACTGTTGGTGAGAATGGGCGTGATGGAGTTGGATCGGCTCAGGGTCGGGTTGATCGGCTTCCGAATCCATTATGACGCAAGGGGGGTAGCATGGCCGATACGGTGTGCCCTGTTGGCAGGTGCAACCTCAGCATGGTGCGGATGGTTAAGGATGAGTTGCGTGAACGGTCCTATCACAGCCTCTCGCGAGGTGTCGTGGAGGCACACCGGCATACAGGAACATGTGTGGGCCATGTCTTATGGGTACAGTTGTACACCTCTGGCTAGAGTTAAAATCTATTCGAATAGCGGTGCCCGCGGTTATGGGCATTTGGTCAAGACTTACCGTGATTAGTCTCACCTTAATAAATTGATCTAAAATTTGCTATAGAGATAGGAGGGATGATTGGGCCTGCTCAACGTGGTGTAGCGTTGATCGGTGGAGGGTTAATACTATTTAATTGATTAACCTTTTTACTGTTTGCGAACTAATATTATTTGCAACTGTTTTTACGCAAATGAACCCTGAGCCTATCTGTGTCTCCCGTGCATTGTGCATAATTGCGGGTGTGACTTGTTGAGTACTGTGGGTGGTACTCAGTCTTGCTCCCTTTCTCCCTCTCAATGGTGGAGTACCTATCCGACGAGGATCATCAGGAGGACTAGTCTGGATCTACCGTCAAGATGCCTGTGGATTGGACGCCTCTGCGTGGCTAGCTGTTTGTAGGCTTTCTCTATCTTTTACCGCTGCCTTTATGTAAGACTATTTTAATTCAGTTTATAAGGCGCACTCTGTATGGCAACTTGGTACTGTGTACCTTGGCTTTTTTGGATAGGAATTTAATACACAAAATATTCAGAATTCTGGTTGTGAATTTCTAGGCGTTACAGTGGGCCAGGTCAAGTTTAGCTTCAATGTCTCGAAGCCAATCGTCTCCATCAAGTGGGTCGGTGGCTGTGGAAAAGCTCGGTGGGTGCAAACGCTGTACATCAGCAAGCCTAGATTGTCCCTGACTGGTAGAGTGGGTAAAGGCAGTGCTCAAGTTCTCTGTGTTAGTCAACATCTGCTCAAATAAACGATTCTGCATAGCCAAAATCTAAGCCATTGTTGGTTTTGCATTATTGGTCTCACTAGTAGCAGCCCACTGGCTTCCAGCGGCTTGTAGTGCCGCTGCCAGGTCATCTGGACTTAAGCGACCAGGTCCAGTATTTGACATCCTTCATTCAGGCATAAAAGACCAAGGTTTGGTAAGTTACTCATACGTAAAAAGTGCCCAGTGTTGCCAAAATATCTAGGGATAGGGCACAATACTAAAATTCACTCCTTATTTCAAATTTTTGAGTCAAAATAGCCATATTTCAGGGTACTTAATTTCCAGACAGCAAGGTAACATTTTTAAAATGAGGTGAAACATTAAATTACAACATTCACAGCCTCCAGTACATCACATATATATAAGGGGAGTTTAAATTCAGATCTCAAACTTTCAAGAATCAAGATCAAATACATTTAGAAAGATCCAAAACTATACTCCTGGCACTTCACTATGCCGCCCATAACCGTAGGCACGCCTAATCGATTAGTTTCTATTCTGCAGAGTTCGTACATCTTTACCTACATGGTGCATAATAGTAATCATGTAGAAACATGCCATCCAATACCGAAAAGTAGTTGTTTTATTATCTGCAACGAAGCTAATCCATTGCATACGATCCAACCTTGCATGAGCACGGTGAGTGAGGATTCCACACCAAGTCCAAATCCATACTGCCATCACGACGATTGGCCTACTGAACCTGACGCCATGGTGAAGCAACATATGAGGAACTACACGTTATATTGGATATACTTAGATGCTCATGCCTCTAAGTGAACACCCGTTCCTTCATGATAAGCATGAGTAGTTTCTATAAACTATCAAATAAGACTAGCTCATACTACAATGGTCTCCCAATGCAAGGTTAGATCACAAACAACTTCTGTCGATGTTTTACACCGGCAATAAATATATGGGGCTACTCGGCGGATAGAAACTCGGTGGATTGCAAAGGAACACAGGGAGATTTTATACTGGTTCAGGCCCTCGATGTGAGGTAATACCCTACGTCCAGTTTATATGTATTCCTTTGAGGAATTATGGTGGTGATTCTGATGAACCGTATGGCCGTGAGCTTATGTGTGCTCTTGCCCTCAGGGGGCGCCTTGCCTCCCCTTATATACTGGGGGACAGGGGTACAAGGTAGGAGTCCCAGCCAGATGCGGCCAAGGGATCTCCCCTTAGAGATAAAGCTTATCTGACTAGGACTGTATGTTCCTTACTGTACAAGGCAAAGTCTGCCGGATGCTATCCTATCTCTAATTACAAGACTCGGCCCATCCTCTATCCGAGTGGCCCATATGCTTGTCATGAGGTACCCGGGGCCCATGGCACCCACAGTAGCCCCCGAAACCTTCATAGTTGAGTCACAGCTGATGCCGAGTGCTCATCCTCCACGGCGAAGTTTTCCCGAGTGCATTGCTCCCGAGTACTCTTTGTCCGAGTGCTTCTTCTCCGAGTCCTGCTTCATGTCAGCTGGCAGCGAGGCTATGAAGGGCTTCATGTAGATGTATGAGTAGTGTGCGCCGAATAGGCGCACCTATTAGGTGTAGCCTCCGACTTTGTGCTTAATTGTGAAGACAATTAAACATAAAGTCAAAGATCTTTAACCTTGTAGTCTTTCCCGAGTAGTATACTACTGGTATATGAGACTCTTCAGCGTCATGTCAGCTGGAAAGAGGGGTTTATAGTCTTTCCCGAGTGGCGTCCCACCCAGAAGTTAGACTCCTCCGCGTCATGTCAGCGGGAATGAGAAATTTATAGTCTCTCCCGAGTAGTGCACTACTCGAATGTTAGACTCCTCCGCATCATGTCAGCGGGAATAATGTTGCTCATGGCAACTGATGGCCACGCATGTAGGCCGAGTACCACTTCCTGAAATAAATCCACGGCGTGGTCAGGTGTACCCGAGAAAGATCCCTGCATCCCCAATTTTAATGAAGACCAGCTTGTGATCCTTGTAAGGATATATCCTCGAGACCTGGTGGATAAAACAAATACCCAAACATACATGTTTAGCAATAAAGCTCTCATGAAGCATATCTGTTTACCTCATCGGCTCCTGTTGGTAGCACCAGCGCTATAATTTCAACTCAGCCTGCGGGCGGCCCACATGGAGCATGCTACTGTAGGAACTCATATCTTGGTGGCTGCTACCAAATAAGCCGGCCTGAGCCGACCTACCCAGCATAGCTCTATAGAAGTATCATCCATCGCATGTCAGGACGAGTTTTTTGGTGTTGGTAACCGCAATCAGCCAGAGAAATCCTTATTTGCAAGCCTTTCCGACTTACGTTCTGGATGCAACTTGGTTGCCACATAAGCCTGAGTAGGTATATTGCAAGATCTGCTTGTCCTCCTCAGGTGTGACACGATGCATGAGAACCCCGGATGCGCTTTGACGATGTAAGTCTTCTCTGACTTGGGTAAAGCCGAATAGGGTACCCGAACCTTGCATTAGCAGAGGGTTCGGCTACCGACCCTCATGGGGCGTACCCTATCCAACAGAGTTGTGACCAAATAAGGTACCCGAACCTAGCATTAGCATAGGATTCGGCTGGTGACCCTCATGGGGCGTACCCTACATAGCCGAGTAGTACACGAGCCCCGACTGGCGCCGGAGGTCGATTACATTAGCCGAATAAGGTATCCGAACCTTGCATTAGCATGGGATTCGGCTAGCGACCCTCATGGGGCGTACCCAACTCAGCGAAGTTGTGACTAGATAAGGTACCTGAACCTAGCGTTAGCGTAGGATTCAGCTGGCGACCCTCATGGGGCGTACCTCACCCAGCCGAGTGACATGTGACCCCCGACTAGCGCCAGAAGTCGGTTATCAGCTCGCATGAAGCGTAGCCGGGGAAGATGACGTCCCAACTGGTGCAAGTACTCGGTCAGTAGCCCTCATGGAGCATTCCGAGCGTATCTTGGCAGACTAGTCCAGCCCCCGAGCGTAGGAGATAGGCTCGCAGCCCTGAGTTCCTGTCACGCGTATCCGGAGCTGGGCCTGCAATATAAAGATATCGGATGAGTAGCATCTGATGATGAAAACAATCACCCGAATAAAATGTATTTTACAATATATGTAAATACGTGTTCTTCCTCTTGTTGATATTAATTTCCCCGAGCAGTTGACCCCTTACAAGCACTCTGCCCGACTAGTCATAGCCCCCTAGCGTCGGGAGTTGGCTCATGGCTCTTTCCCAGACACGCGTTTTGGGTGACTTGAGTTCGTCTTTCATGGAGCAAAGTTTCACGAATCAGGATTTATGCTACTCAAGTACTTTTGCAATCATTTAAGAGAAAAAATAAAAAATAAGTGCAGCTTGTACACCTACTAGGTGTAAGTGGCTGCGGCATTGGCAAAGCCAAAATGAGGAAATTTTTGTCAGGAAGTGACTTAGCTGTTCAGGATTTGGGAGTCGGGATGCCATCCTTGTGTTTGGGCTTTTGAGCCCCCGAGCTTGTCACTTGTTGTCCTGATAATCTTCAGTTGTTGAAAGTCGAAGACGGTTGTGACCGATTGCCACAATAAAGCCATCCGACTTGCATTTGCAATTCCCAGCTTTAGTCGGGACCGCATCGTTGGTGCCCTCCCGCTTCTTCTGTCAGGATGTCTTCTTGCCGTTGAGGGCGTCAGCAACAGCGTCGGCCGAGTCGGCGTATTTGTTCGCCATGTTGAATAAAGCCTTGACAGAATTGGCAGGCTTCCGCGTGTATTTGTCGATGAACGAGGTGTCTTTGACTCCTTTTCGAAAGGCGGCGATGACGACCTCATCCTTGATCATTGGGATTGAATTCTTCTTCTCAGAGAACCTCTTGATGAAGTCACGAAGAGACTCGTTCTTCCTTTGATGTAACTGGTACAGGTCGTACTCGGAAGATGGCCTCTCGTATGTTCCCTGGAAGTTGGCGATGAAGCGTTCCCAGAGTTCTCCCCAGGAGCTGATTGATTGCTTGGGAAGTCCTGTTAGCCATGTCCTGGCTGAGTTGGCTAAAGCGACTGGGAGGTAGTTAGCCATGACTCTGTGATTTCCTCCAGCTGCTCGGATCACCAGAGTGTAGACCGTGAGCCAGGACTCGGGATTGGTCTTGCCGTCGTATTTGTCGATGCCTGTAGGCTTGAAACCCGACGGCCAGTCGACCTGTTGTAGCTCCTGGGTGAAGGCCGGTACTCCATCTTCATGAGGACTCCGACCCCGACTACGGTGGTGAAACCGCTCGTGGTGGAGGCCAAAACGCTCTTTCTCGTCTTCTAGTTGGCGTTGCTCGTCATCTTCTCGTTCGCCGTGCCGAGCGTTGATGTCCTACCGCAGGTCACGTCGTAGTCGGCCTCGAAGATCCCGGTTGTCCCGACGGTCGCTTAGACGTTGCCGGTTGTTGTTTGGGTTGCCGAGTGACATTTGGCGTGACTCCGTGTGCAGCCGACTAGAGCCGGCCGCTCAGCATCGCTTTGAGGTGGACGAGACTACCATTGGGGATGCCAACCGGTTGATCGGTATGAGGGTATCGCCCGACTGTTGGTGCTGCTAACATGCAGCAGCGGTAAGCATGGCTTTTATCCTTGCGATCATTGGGGTGGCCTGGTGATCAGGCCCAAACTGGAGCGTGTCCAGCAGAGTTGCAGTGGCCATGATGTTCTGTTGCGGAGTAACAAAGACGTCGTGGTCGCCGACTCGTGTTTGGAGGATTTGTTGCTAAGCAGTCCGCCCGGCCCTGCGTAGAGCGTCGTGCCGGCATCTTGCTTCTTCCTCTTGTTGCTCTCGCAGTCGGCGTGCTTCCTCCTCTTGTTGCTCGTGTAGTCGGCGTGATTCCTGAGTAGGAGTAGAGCCTTTGGATGCCATGAAGATTTCTCGTGGTGGGGAGAAGCTTGCCGAACTGCTGTCCGACTTAGAGTCGGAATCCGACTGAGAGTCGTAGTCCGACTGAGAGTCATAGTCGGAACAGTTGATGGGGGTGATTGTAACCCCGACCTCCCTAGATCCGATCTCGAGCGGCTCTGGGCCGTATCCAAGTCGAACACCAAGGGATCGTGTTTGCCGCGTCGGATGTTGTTCGAAGATATCCGCGGCGTTGCCGAGTTCGAACGGGAGATTGACGATCTCCTCCTTCCTTAGCCCGATCTCGGCTGGCTCAAGACCGAATCCAAGTCGAACACTGAAAGGAAGAGTTGTCCCAAGACCCGGGCAAGTGGAAGATTGCTGCAGCAAGTCGATGAGGGTTGCTGCAGCGTCGTGTGGACCGACTAGCGCGGAGTCAGCCGGTTCCCTGGCAGATCGGATCGAGTGCGAGTCGGCCAAGGTGAGATTGCCGATCTGGTCGGCGACGAAGTCGAGGCTTCCGAATGCAGTTGTATCTCTAGGGAAGAGTTTGCCGCCGTCGACTCCGGTTGCTGGATCCATCGAGCTTGTAGATGTAGATCACGCCGAAACCCCTACCTGGCGCGCCAACTATCGATGTTTTACACCGGCAATAAATATATGGGGCTACTCGGCGGATGGAAACTCGGTGGATTGCAAAGGAACACAGGGAGATTTTATACTGGTTCAGGCCCTCGATGTGAGGTAATACCCTACGTCCAGTTTATATGTATTCCTTTGAGGAATTATGGTGGCGATTCTGATGAACCGTATGGCCGTAAGCTTATGTGTGCTCTTGCCCTCAGGGGGCACCCTGCCTCCCCTTATATACTGGGGGACAGGGGTACAAGGTAGGAGTCCCAGCCAGATGCGGCCAAGGGATCTCCCCTTAGAGATAAAGCTTATCCGACTAGGACTGTATGTTCCTTACTGTACAAAGCAAAGTCTGTCGGATGCTATCCTATCTCTAATTACAAGACTCGGCCCATCCTCTATCAGAGTGGCCCATATGCTTGTCATGAGGTACCCGGGGCCCATGGCACCCACAACTTCTCAACTAAGGTTATCCCATACTAACACATGTGGATGTACTGTATACACAGATGGTGACAAAGAGTTCAGTCCTTAATCAACCTAGGCGAACACTCCTCCTATCGGTATACAACTATCAAATATGTATACCACCTGTCGCCCAAGTTTGAAAAACCAAGTTTTCATCATTTTAGTTCACAACTAATTTTTTAGTATAGTTTTGATTGAAAATTTTAAATCATCAAAACTTGTGTTTAAATAGTTGCACAACATCCAATAGGAGTATCTAACCATGGCTAAGGGACAGTTCAAAGGTGAGGGTAGAGGGAAGAGGAACAAGATCACGCAAAATGAGGTGAGCCAATAGCGCATGATTAATTAAGTATTAATTATTTTAAACTTGGAAAATGGATTAATATGATTTTTAAAGCAATTTTTATATAAAAAATTTTTGCAAAAAATGCACCATTTAGCAGTTCGAAAAGCGTGCTCACAGAAAACGATGTGTTTTTTTGCCTCAACCGGTTGATTCGAACTCTCCCTAAGCATATTTCACCTTTAAACTTATACTTTTAACCCATATGAGTACAAAGTATTTCAACCCATCTTATGGCTACAATAGGGAAAAATAATTCTCAAAAAGGTATATGCAGAATAGGCTATTCTACCATTTGTAAACATTTTAAATATCGATAATTCAATTAAGCATGCAATTTATAAATCAACACAATTTTGCCCCAAGTCTTAGGTTACAATATGATCAAGGAGGTGGGGAAAAGCACTTGCCTCGCTGAACCTCTTCTTCCTGGTAAAGGTTTTGAGTTGAGATGAATTTTAGTGGAAAATATTTACTTTATTCTACTGTATGAAAAAGACATTAATTTATTAAATTTCTTAGTCATTTTATATGCCTCATTTAAGTATTTTATTTTTAAGGATTTTTAGATGGCAATTTCTGTAAATTTACACCTTACAGAATGAAAGAGGATAAAATTATGAATTTATCAAAATTTAATTCACTAAATTTGGAGCTTGTATGAATTTTCTATGAATTTTGAATTAAAACCTATTTTTCAGTTTAACAGAAAAGCCTAGAGTTTATTTTTCCAGTTTTCCTTAGGTTTTTAATTCCCCGGGCCTACATGTCAGTGAGTGAAAACTTATAAAGAGGCCATCTAACTTCCTGGGATTAAATCCTGAGGTCCCTAGTGTCGGAGGAGCGAACTCCAACCGCGGGGAGTCTAGGGACCCCCCTTTGAGGTTTGGCCAGGGGAGTGGTTCACAGGATGGCTGCGGCGTCTGGTCGATGGCACGCAAGGGAGACAGAAGAAGTAGACAGGTTCGGGCCGCGCGGAGGCGTAATACCCTACTCCTGTGTGTATCTGCTATGTGGGAGATGAATGCGGTTTGTTCTTACAAGATATTCTTGAGGGGTGCTCAAGAGCTAGCCCTAACTTGGGAACTAAAAATGTTTCTAGCAGCTGAACTCAAACTCTCCAGAAGCTCACCCCCCAAGCCCCCCTTTCCTGCTGGCATGGATTCTCCTTTCATAGTCCAAGGGTAGTCCACAGTGCCCAGCACACATGCCAAGAGAAAGCTTTTCTAGGTACGATATGTCTTGTCGCACGCACGCAGCCGCCTGCCGAGCCGCACCGGAGGCACGTCTAGTCATCGCCTCGCTCGGCTGCTGCGGGCGGCTGGGTTATGAAGATGTGACAGCGCACGCCATCGCCACCGGAATCAAATATTCTCTGACTGCACAGGGCGCGTGGCGCTAGAGGGAGGGCCTTCATGAGACGTCCACACGTGGCCAAGCAGGCGACAGGGGTGACACGCTGTTAACACCAAAATTTGGTACGGTTCGTCATCATGTTTGGTTAAAGAAAGAGGCCATATTAGCCGATGGGAGCTAATCTAGAAGAAGCCAGATTCAGGAAGGAATCGTGAAGACCACGACATGGCGATTAATTACCTTATCCATTAATTAGGTAGTTTTCATATTTTTTAGGAAACCTGATCTCGTGTCCGATCGGGGTTTATTAATTTTCCTTTTATAATTAGGAAACTCCTGTTTCATGTCCGATCAGGACTGTATCAACTCAGGGTATAAATACGTATGCCCGAGGACCATGTAAATGATCTCACAGATCAATCAAATTCGGCGCATCGCCACCCTTTTCGACGGGTTCTTGCTTCTCGAGCTGGGCTACATCGGTTAGGTCCGAACTCCTGCGAGAGGGTAAGACTCGTCACCCCTTACCCCGGTGTATCTATTCTGTCTACGGCTGCATCACTTAAGTTTGATCTCTTAGGCCGAGTCGATATACCACATCACGCGTGCGTAGCTTTTATCGGCTTACTGGGTGTAACTTATCGTCAGTTTGTGCTGCATCGGTTAGGTCCGACCTACTAAACTGCCTCCGATAAGCTATTCCTATTAGGTTGATAGATTTTACGCAAGCGTCTTATCGGAATGTATAGCGGATAAGTTATCATATACATCACGATTGCATTAGATCTATCGGCTTGTTGAGGTTCTTTTATCATTATCGGTCTGTGCTGCATCGGTTGAGTCCGACCTACTAGACTGGTAGTAATAATTTTATCCTTGTTGAGTCGATAGGTTTTTATGCGATGTTCTATCGGAGTGCTTAGCCGATAGGTTATCTCTTAAAGCCGACTGCATTGTCTTGATTATTATTATCGACACTATCATCGGCTTTCCAGCCGATGCACATGTGCTATTGGTAGTCGGGTAGTCGGCTGATTTATTTATTTATATTATCATCGGTTTTTCTAGCCGATGTAGCATTGTCTATTGATTATTATTCTGCCTATCTAGTTTATCATCGGCTTCTAGCCGATGTCCATGTGTTTTTCGGCAGTCGGCTGGATTATTATGTGCTTATATCATCATTGGCTTCTAGCCGATGTATAACTACTATCGGCAATCGGCTGGAGGAAGTTTGTATCGGATGGTTGGCCGATTGGATCAGCAATCTAACTTTTCTATCTCCTTGTCAATTGCTGGGTCAAATTGACTGGCATGCCCACGAACCTCAACTATTTAGGACCTGCACTGGAGTTAAGCAGATCTCCCAGGCCTTCGCGTGTCCTCAGACGCCGAACCAGATCATCGGCTCGTTCCCGGTGGTTTTCGGCGTCAACACACGCCCCGTCATCTCGTCATTAATACGGGTTGTTGGAGAGTTGATCCTCTCGAGTCGGGCTCGTGCCCGGGGCAGAGAGCTCATCGAGCCCTCCGCGCGCGTGAGGCGCCGGGTTCCTCGCGGACGAAGGCTATGAGTCCCGGGCCCGGGGAGGGGGCCCCGGGACAAGGGGACTGCCCTTTTCCTGGAAATGTCCCCGGGGCCCGAGGTGGATGCGAGCGGTCGTCGCGACACGCCCAGGGAAGGTGCACTCGGGCCCGGCAGTGCTCGGGCCCCAGGCACTTAGCGAGAAGACGGTCGTAGCCGGCCGTCACTTGTGCAGAATGTGGGCCCCGAAGGAGCTGACGTGGCCGAAGATCCACTCGTCCCCAGGGTATGTGGGGCCCCCAGTCCCGTTTCGCCGACACCTAGTACATGAGAAAACGGATTTCATTAAGAACGCTTCAATTTCTATTAAATCACAGATTAGTCATTGGGTCCACATGTCAGTCTAATAAACTTTATAGATTAACCCTCATAAGTTTTAATCTCTTTCTAATCCGTCCCTTAGTGTGTATCAGTAGAGGTCCCACATGTCAACAGTGCAGCACGGCAAACAGCAACGGCGAGCGGCGGGAGTGAGCTCCTAGGTAGCGACGGCAACGAACTGCGACGAATCCCATCGCACGGCCAAGAGCAAAAATGTGCAATGGTCTTAGGCTATCCAAGCAGTGGCGAAAACGCTTTCTAAGGTGGTCGGAATAAGTGGCAATAGCGATGGAAGTGGCGGCAAGCTTCAGTTTGCATGTGCATGTTACTGTGTAGATCGTTTCTAGCCAAATTGATGCATGCATGATGGTTCTGGGACTTCCAGGAGGCTCACCAAGTACTTAACCAGCGCTGGCGATGTTGGAACGGCGGCGTTGTCCTCTAGAACAGCTCGGCGGCGATGACGGCTCCGGTTGAACGGCATCCGAGAGTTCTGGCCAGGGATTTACATAGCCAAGACATGCCTGAGATTAGTGAGGTTGATAGAAGCAGGGGTGGCCTGATCTTTCGGTGAGTTGAAGGTAACTACGATTTGGGAGAAACGTTGACACCCGACTACAACCGTACGAGACGTTGTGTTGTTGCGCCTTAGCGATCGATACACCTCTCCAAGGGTTGTTGATCTTACCGGTGCAGATCAACCTTATTCCTGCAAGGAAATCGAAGAAACGAGCAAGAACAAGATAAAAGCAATCTGATATTGCAAATAAGAATTGAATACAAATGATAAGGTGGGGTTCCGTAACAGGAAAACAGTGATCTAACCAATCACGGCTTTACCCGAAAAAAGTAGCAATGGCTAAACTTTAATCTAAACAAAACCCAATCTGTTTGTGGCGCCTCTAAAGGTATTAATAGGATGGGAGGACGACAACAGGGGTGTTGGGGTTGTTCTCCAACCCTAGGACGCGTCCCTAATGGACCCAACATGATACATCGGCCTTCGGACCAAAAACGGTGACACGGCACCTGAACAGGAAACCTCTTATAACTAAAACGATGATCGCAGATGATTTCGAGCAGATATGAGCATGATTCTAGATCCGTTGGAAAGTAGACTTGATAAGCTTTCTGTGAGGTACTAGAACTCCCAAATCGGAGTTCATATGAAGTCATGGCGGCCGTCACAAGTTGGTGCTGTCGGCGAAACGGGACTGGGGGCCCACATACCCCGGTGACGCTTGGATCTTCTACCACGTCAGCTCCTCCGGGGCCCACATTCTGCACAAGTGACGGCCGGCTACGGCCGTCTTCCCGCTAAGTGCCTGGGGCCCGAGCACTGCCGAGCCCGAGTGCACCTTCCCTGGGCGCGTCGCGACGACCGCTCGCATCCACCTTGGGCCCGTGGCCCGGGGACATTCCCGGGCCCGGGTCTCGCCCCCCGGTCCTGGGACCCACTGCCTCGGTCCCGGGTCAAGTTCCCGGGGTACGTACTAGGGCATTCCCGGGCGCGGGCGTGCTTCCCGAGCCCAGGACTGACGCCTCGGTCCCGAGGAACTCGGCGCCTTGTGCGCGCGGAGGGCTCGATGAGCTCTCTGCCCCGGGCACGAGCCTGACTCGAGCGGATCAACTCTCCAACTACCTGCATTAATGACGAGGCGACGGGGCGTGTCGCCCCTGTCGACCGCTTGGCCACGCGTGGACGGCTCATGATGGTCCCCCGTGGGCCCGCTCCCTGTGTAGTCAGAGAATATTTGACTAAGAGGGCTTCAGTTTTCCACACTCCGGCAGCGATGGCGTGCGCTGTCACATCTTCACAACCTAGCCGCCCGCAGCAGCCGTGCCGAACCAACTCCGGCGCGGCTCAGCAGGCGGCCGCGTGCGACAAGACATATCGTACCTAGAAAAGCTTTCTCTTGGCATGTGTACTAGGCACTGTGGACTCCCCTTGGACTATAAAAGGAGGATCCATGCCAGCAGGGAAAAGGGGAGCTTCTAGAGGAGCTTAGAGGGTTGAGTTCAACTTCTAGAGAGACTGAGTTCCCAAGTTAGGGCTAGTTCCTGAGTGCCCCTCAAGAACATCTTGTAAAGAACAACCGTATCATCTCCCACATAGCAGACACACACAGGAGTAGGGTATTACGCCTCCGCGCGGCCCGAACCTGTCTACTTCTTCTGTCTCCCTTGCGTGCCATCGACCAGACGCCGCAACAGTCCTGTGAACCGCTCCCCTGGCCGAACCTCAAAGCGGGGTCCCCAGACTCCCCGCGGTTGGAGTTCACCTCTGACAGCTGCGCGCTAGGTATGGAGGTTTCACTTCTAGGCGGCCCCGCCGGGCGTCCCCAAACGCCGGCATGCTCCATGGCAGAGGTCATCGTCCGCGGGACTCCGACGAGGGGTCCAGCGGCTTCACCCCGCCGGGCGGTGTTAGCCCTGTGGTGAGCCCGCCACATTCCCCCTCCTCGTCTTCCTGGGGGCGTGCGGCACATGCCCGGCGGGCCGAGTTCCCCCCGCGGTGGCCTGGTTGTGCGGCCTCGGCCCCTTCCCTTGCGGAGGGAGCCGGCAAGTGCCCCGTTGGGTCTGCCGCGGCCTCATCCATAAGGCGTGAACGGACGCGCCACTCCACGACGCGCCGCCATCTCAACTTCCAGTCAGCGTCGCCGCAGGGAGCCCTCCTGGCGGCGAAAGCCCTCCTGCGCCACCCCCCCCCCCCCGGCATTTACCGGAGGCGGAGGGCCACCGGGAAGCGGCGGTGGCTCAATGAAGTCGCTGACCTGGTAGGCGCGGCCCATCGCCGGGTAGCCGCCGACAACCGTGCAGGGGCCGGGAGCGCCGACCGTGCGGCATCTAGCATGGGCCGGCCCCCTGCCCCGAAGCAGAACCAGCCTAGAACGCGGCACTCATGCCACGCCCCCGACCAAGAAATAGCCCTGGCGACCTCCGTGACCGGCTAAACCGGATGCGGACTCATGAGGACGCCCGGGTCACGTTGGAGCGACAGCGCGAGCGGCACGCGAACGCCGCCGGGCGTCCCGAGGCCTAGGTCTCCAGCTCTAACCCCCCGCGGGAAACCATTGTGCATTGCCCGAGCCCGCTCAGTACGGCTCGGGTTGCCTGGTGCTCTCCCCAGACCTCCGACGGGTGCGCTGGCCGGCCAAGTTCTGGCCCAGCTTGCCGGAGAAATATGACGGCTCCATCGACCCCACGGAGTACCTGCAGATCTACACCACCACCATCCAGGCGGCCGGCGGCGATGAGAAGGTGATGGCGAACCACTTCCCCATCGCCCTTAAGGCCCAAGCTCGCTCCTGGATGATGAACCTCCCCGAGGGTTCGATCTACTCGTGGGAGAACCTCTGCCACCAGTTCGTGACGAACTTTCAGGGCACTTTCCCATGCCCTGGGACCAAGGCGGGTCTCCACGCCCTACGTCAGGGCAGGGAAGAGTCGCTGAGGCGTTTTCTGTAGCGCTTCAGCCAGGTCCACAACACCATCCCCCACATCGCTCACCACGCGGTTATTCACGCGTTTCGCTCAGGCGTGCGCGACAGGCGCATGCTCGAGAAGCTGGGCACCCACGACATCCAGACCGCGGCCCAGCTATTTAGCCTCGCCGACCTCTGCGCCCGCAAGGAGGAGGTCCGGGCGTGGAACGAGCCATGCTCTAAGGCCCCTGACCAGGGCCCTGGAGAGGACGGCGAGCCCTCACGTTCCGCATCACAATGGAACTGGAGCAGCGTGGGGCCGACATCGCCCCAGCAGTTCTCGATGCGGCGGGCGGCGTGGGGCCCTCGCTCCCCCGTGCCCCCAAGCCGCACATCGTCCTCGGGCAGAGCTCATCAAGGAGGTCGTCCTCGGTGATGACCCGTCCCGAACCGTAAAGATTGGCGGTTCGCTAGACGACAAATAGGAAAGCGCGCTCATCGCCTTCCTTCGGGCAAACTCCAACGTCTTCGCCTGGCAACTGTCGAACATGCCCGGGGTCCCCAGGGGGGTGATTGAGCATCGCTTGGCCGTCCGCTCGGGCTTGCGCCCGGTGCGGCAGAAGGTACGACGGCAAGCCCCGGAGGCCTTCATCCACGAGGATATCGACAAACTTCTCACCGCCGGCTTCATCCATGAGGTCGTCCACTCTGAGTGGCTGGCCAACCCGGTCATCATCCCCAAGTCCAACGGAAAGCTACCTAGGGCACAACATGGAGGCCTACGTCGACGATTTGGCGGTGAAGTTGCGTGACCGTACCACTTTGCTCCACCACTTGGCCGAGACGTTCGGCAATCTTCGATCCACGAGAATGAAGCTGAACCCGGATAAGTGCGTCTTCGGGGTCCCGGCCTGCAAGCTCCTCGGGTTCCTCGTGTCCAGCCATGGCATCGAGGCAAACCCGGAAAAGATTGCGGCCATCGACCGCAAGCGCCCCCCGACGCGGTTCCGGGAGGTCCAAAAGCTGACCGGGTGCGTGGCCGCACTAGGCCGCTTCATCTCCAAGCTAGGGGCCCTCCCCCTCTTCAAGCTTCTCAAGAAAACCAAGCAGTTCACTTGGACGGATGAGGCCGATCAAGCCCTTGACGAGCTCAAGAGGTACCAAACAACGCCCCCTGTCCTTGTGGCCCCGGCTCAAGATGAGCCCTTGTTGCTCTACATAGCGACAACCCCGCAAGTGGTGAGCGCGGCGCTTGTCGTCGAGCACCCCTTGCCCGACAAACACGCGGCCCGGGATCCGCCGCCCAGGCCCGACACTGGAGAGCCCGAACCCGGGCAGCCTTGCCAAGGCGAGTACGAGTCTAGGGACGCGGCACCCGGAACAATCTCAACATTTTCACAACCAGACGGGGCGCGATTACCCGGACAGCATCGCCTTGGCGAGAGCGGGTCCGGGGAAGTCGTCCCGATTCATTCCATATCCCAACCCGGGCCCCCGGGTCCCGGGCCCATATCTGTTCCCGGCCACGAGAGCTCGCTCCCTCTCGAGGGAGCTGAGCCCGAGCTCCCGGCCCCTGTGAGGCCAAGATCGGAGAGCACGCAACAGAAGCCGATGTACTTCGTCAGCGAGGTACTCCGCAATGCCAAATCGTGCTATCCCCAAGCGCAAAAGATGCTCTATGCGGTTCTCATCGCGTCCAAGAAGCTTCGCCACTACTTCCAGGCGCACAAGAATGGACGCCGGTGCCCGAGCCGGATCCTGTGCTGGATGCCGGATCCTCGGTCCCTGAGCTAGTTCCCAATCAAGTAGGGCTGGGCGAATCGTACCACACCAAGCCGGGCGACCAGGGAGACCCCATTCTTCCTGGTGTACGGGGCCGAAGCCGTTCTGCCATCAGAGCTCACCTTCGGCTCTCCCCGAGTACAAGTCTACAGCGACGACCTCGACCACGACAACATGCAGCACTACAACCTCGACTTCTTCGAAGAACGCAAGCGGCGCACCTCGCTCCGCGTCGCTCGTTACCACCAGAGCCTCAAGCGCTATCATCAGCGTAAGGTCCGGGCCCAATCACTCCAGGTCGGGGACCTAGTCCTCCGCCGTGTCCTCACACGTGCCGGAAAGAATAAACTTTCCCCCATGTGGGAAGGCCCCTTCCTGGTGATCGGTGTCTCCCGACCGGGCTCGGTAAGCCTGGGCCAAGAGGGTGGGACCCCGCTTCCCAATCCCTGGAACATCGAGCATCTTCGCAAATTTTATCCGTGAACACATCCTGTAAGTTGCGGGGGGCTCGGGCCAGCGCTGGATTTCTCCAAATCTCAGCGCTGGCCGGGGGCCCCCATGTGCATTCGCTTCCCTAAGCAACATTTTCAATGTCCTTTCCGATCTCGTGCCCTTTGTCCTTTTCTGTGTGTTGCGTTCGTGGCGGTCTCCCCCTGGGGGCATAATCGGGCCGCGCCCGTGCGGCGGCTGGGTTTTGTGCATAATCATCAGTTCCCTACCAACGAGCTACTGTATCCCCTCCTGCTACACCCGGGGCATTGTCCGTGCCACGGGGCCGTGAGTGCGCCCCTCTGTGGCGGCGCCCCGGGCCCCGGCGGTTGCGGTGTCCCGCCTGGCTGGCTTCGGGCTCGGTTTTTTCCGGAGGTAGGGGGCGAAGTGCTTATGCGTAATCTTTTCCTCCACACGGTCGCGACCACGAAGAGGCCCTTGGGAGGTGGTAGACGTCACGGTTCGTAGCATGGAATGGACAAAGGAATGAGCCAAGTTCCCTCACAGTTCATCGTGTGCAGATTAGACCCATCCCCGGCAGGCTTAAGCAGGGTGCTTGGGGCAGCGCCGTTTTTTTTCCAAACCTCGCCGGGGGCTGGCAGTGCTCCTAGCCCCGGGATTGTGCTCGCGGAGCCACACCCCCCTTTTCAACATCCAGATACGTAATCTTATCCGACTTTAAACATTGCTCAATTTCTATTCTTTCCCCTTTGTATGGCCACGTGTTTCGTTCTCCTCGGCCCCGGGGGCAAAGCGAAATTTGCCGGAGCCTGGCGCGAGGGCCACCGGGTTAGCGCTGCCCCAGTTGCCGAGGCCAGATGGTCGGGTTGTGGACCGCGCCCCGAGCACCGTCGATGCCCCAGGGTCTTGGGCGAAGCCCCCCGTCGGGCCAACCTAGATTCCCGGGGCGGGCAGCGGTGCTCGGCCTGGCCAGTTCCACCCCGACTACCGCTGAAGCGTCAGGTGCTCCGCTATCTGGTGACCCCCGCGCACGGTCAAGGTCGGTTCCCGAGGGGCTCCCAGCGAGTCAAAAGGCACGAGCTTAGCACTTCGGCCATACCTAACCCACGCGGGGCATTTTTCATATTTTCTCTCTCTTCTAGCAATCTTTTCCCGTGGCCTCGCTGCGCTCCGGGGCCAGTAGCGCTCGGGGGCATGGAGGGCCCCGGGCCCGAAAGACGGACTCAACCGTTTCAGCAAGACTCGCGCTCAGTTGCTCGCGGTCCCTCGGTACCGAGCTCCCGGGGTAGGCATCTACCCCAGGCCCCGGAAAGGGGACTTGGTCCTATAGCCCGTTCACGGCAGATGGCACCTGGTACTCAGCGTTCCTGGGCCCGGAAATCAAAAAAAAAGAACACCGCAGCGCCTGGGCACGGGGCGCAAACATCAACAACTTCCGGAACAACACAATAAGCAAAGAGCGCAAGCACGCGCGGAGGCCCGGAGATGTCGTCGTACGGGGGGAGGTCACTCGTCTTCCTCGGACCAGACCCCGGGCGGTGTCAGAACGGGACTGGCCTCTTCCTCGGACTCGTCGGTCATCGACCCCACGAGGTGCTTGCCCCGGTCGAAGAACCCCGCCACCGTTGCAGCGGTCTCGGCCACGGCTTTCCGTGCCTCCTCTTCCCCTTCGGCAGGGAATCCCTCGTGCACCGGAGCCAGGGAGAAGTTGGCGTCCCACGCCCGATAGCACCCGAGAACATACTCCGCCACCCGCGGGGCGAGTTCTTTTCCTCCCTTCACCAGGACTCCGTGAACTTGCTAGGGGAGCAAGTCCAGTGTACGCAGCAAATCGCCGAGCTCCACCACCTCATGTCAAACCAGGTGGGCCCCGCGTCTCCTCGTTTCCCCAAGACGTGGTCCTGTTCTGCTCGGAGTGGGTCCGGCCGAGCAACAGGACAGGGGCCACTATCGGCGAAACAGGACTGGGGGCCCACATACCTAGGACGCAAGGATCTTCGGCCATGTCAGCTCCTCCGGGGCCCACATTTGCACAGTGACGGCTAACGGCCGTCTTCCACTAAGTGCCGGGGCCCGAGCATGCGGGCCCGAGTGCACCTTCCTTGGGCGCGTCGCGACGACCGCTCGCATCCACCTCGGGCCCGTGGCCCGGGGACATTCTGTGACGCCTCCCCGACTAGGTGGAAGGCCACCATGTGCATACGGCACCCGATCCCAGGATCAGTAGCCGGGTACGCACAACAATGATACAACTCAGAGTTACAATAAATACATATCAGAGTACACATATATATACAGGGAGATCCATCCAGGACAGACCCGGGATGGGCAAAAATAATCAACAGGTAAACTAGCGAGAACAGCAAAAACAGGGCGAAAGCTGGACAAAAACTACTCACAAGCTCGGTTGGGGACTAGGCTCGAAACCTTCAGAAGTCTTCGTAGTCGGCCTGGTCTTGGAGGAACTCAGCAGCAGTCGGATCTTCGTCTTCTTCTCCAAAACCTACTATACATATATGAACAAGGTGAGTACTTTCGTACTCAGCAGGCCGGAAAAGATGCCATGTCGGTCAGACAAAGAGGCTAAGGGTTTTATTTGCGAAAAACTGCCTTTAGAAACTCTTTTCTTTGCAAACACCAGTGAGTTTAATTTTTAGTTGTCGGAAAGAGGCTCACGCCTCGATCCATTCCGCAAGTTGCTTTTCAACAACTCGCCACTTAATGAATCAAGCATATATATATGTATATCATCTTTTACTTCGCATTTGTTGGTCCTGTATCTCCCGAGTAGCTACAACCACTCGTTGACCCTGAGACTCGGCTACAACCAAATCTCAGCCGTGGCACTTAATGCCCGCTACGCTGGCTACAACCAGCTAGCTCATCGGCCGCCCTGGCTACAACCCGGGGGCTCAACTCGCTATCTTGCTTCCCTGGCTACAACCCGGGAGCTCAAGCTTGCTCATCTGGCTTCCTAGCTACAACCCGGGAGCACAACTTGATCAACTTGCTGCCCTGGCTACAACCCGGGAGCTTGATCAATTCCGTCTTCTGGCTACAACCGAAGACAACTGCACAACTGCCGCCCTGGCTACAACCCGGGGCTTAAGTTTTGCTGCCTGGCTACAACCCGGGAGCATGATCTTCATCCTGTTTACTTTTCACACACTTGATTATGGTGCTTAACACCCCGGATCACACAGACCCGTTTCTGGCCACACAGGCCTTCCGTTTGCTTACTCGGCAAACTCTGGTCACGGTTCCCTTTCCATCAAACATTTTCACAACCCACAGGCAAACAAATCTACGCTATGGGAATCACCTTACATCGCCCTTAACCGTGGGCACGGCTGTTCGAACAGTTCTGCTAATCTCTGCAGAGGGTGTGCGCTTTACCCATCCGACACGAAAATTACACTGAGTACTGGCCTGTACCCAGAAATTCGTGACAAGGCCATTTCCAAAGCCAGTCTAGGGTTATCCAATGCCAGCCGAAAGATCCACACAGGATTCAGTGGTCGGCACTGAATTTTCCTAAACCTACTATTTACTCGGCCAGGGGCATCCCATAATACCCGTATGGTCGCACTGTAAGATGCTCGTATGGAATCTCCAAAGGAAACGGTCCTTATCGGTAATACATAGCCATGCCACACAGGTGCTGTCTCTGTACACCAAGATTTTCACAAGTTGTCTTTATTTCACAAAACGCGCCGATACACAAGGTATCGGGTTTTTCCAATCAGTTTAGTAAAACCCAATGTTTTCCCAAACGACAAACAACGTTGCAGAGCTAAGCCATTCTACTCGGCATCGTATCCTCAGATAGGATGCTAGCGTGCCATTTGTGGGGCTCTCAAGGGAGAAATATATCAACATCCTACCAAATATGTGCGGCTACTGGGTAGGTCCATCGGTTTCGCTTGTAAACCGAGGCCAACAGTTTAAAAAGGTGTAAACTGAGCATGCATATATTTTCCAAACAACATAGTTTTGCATATATGGGAAACAATATGGTCAAGGAGGCTTGCCTTGTTCCAAAGAAGGATCCTCCTCGGCGAAGACGGCTTCGGGATCGTCCACCAGTTCAGGCTCTGAACAAGTAGAAAAAGGAACACTGATAAGCAGGAGGGTTAAAACACCAAGAAAAGGATCAAGAAGTAGTTGGCTGCAGGAAAGGTGGCAGTCGGCTGAACCAGGCTTGCGAACCAGGCGACAGAGCTCCAAAGCTTGAGAGGAGAAAGAGAACTTACAGAAGCTGGAGCTGGCCGGTTTGCAAAACAAAGGAAGAAGGAGCATGGATGGCTCAATATATAGCCTGCGTGCAAGGGTGAGGCACGGTGAAGCTGGCAACGGCTAGGGAGAAAAAGTCAAGGTGAACTGACAAAGGATTTGACAGGGAGTGACTTTGGAGTCCAGCTAGGTCAGGGAGTTGGTGAGCACTATAGCGGCGATGAGACATTAAGGTCAAGGCTAGGACAGGTTGGAGAAATCTCACTGACAGGGCTTCGGACTGACCACTGGTCCAAACGATGCAGCAGGTTATTGTCCATCGGTCCAAGCGGTGCTGCGGGCAGGTGAAGACTGGTTCTTCTCCACTTCGGTAGTCGGCGTCCAACGGGCGGGTGCAACTCGGGGGACAAAGAAACAACAGGTCTCAACAAGGTAGTCGGCCACTTCACAGTGCTTACTCGGCAGCAAGGAGGTCTGAGTAAGACAAGGGAAAGGGCAGGATACAAGGACTGAGTAGCAATCTACTCGGCTCAAGGGAGAAGGTAGTCGGCTGGCCAAGGAGAGAAACTGGGGCACAGCTGACAGGATAGAAAGGGAGCTCGGGAAAGCGAAGACTAGCGGGAAAAGAAAAACGGGTCGTTACACATTCCCGGGCCCAGGTCTCGCCCCCCGGTCCCGGGACCCACTGGCTCGGTCCCGGGTCACGTTCCCGGGGCACGTACTGGGGCATTCCCTGGCCCGGGGCGCGCTTCCCGAGCCCGAGACTAATAGCCTCAGTCCTCGAGGAACTCGGCGCCTTGTGCACGCGGAGGGCTCGATGAGCTCTCTGCCTCGGGCACGAGCCTGACTCGAGCGGATCAACTCTCCAACTACCTGCATTAATGACGAGGCGACGGGGCGTGTCGCCCCTGTCGCCCGCTTGGCCACGCGTGGACGGCTCATGATGGCCCCCGTGGGCCCGCTCCCTGTGCAGTCAGAGAATATTTGACTAAGTGGGCTTCAGTTTTCCACACTCCGGCAGCGATGGCGTCTTCACAACCTAGCTGCCCGCAGCAGCCGTGCCGAACCAACTCCGGCACGGCTCAGCAGGCGGCCGCGTGCGACAAGACATATCGTACCTAGAAAAGCTTTCTCTTGGCATGTGTACTAAGCACTGTGGACTCCCCTTGGACTATGAAAGGAGGATCCATGCCAGCAGGGAAAAGGGGAACTTCTAGAGGAGCTTAGAGGGTTGAGTTCAGCTTCTAGAGAGACTGAGTTCCCAAGTTAGGGCTAGTTCCTGAGCGCCCCTCAAGAACATCTTGTAAGAACAAACCGTATTCATCTCCCACATAGCAGACACACACAGGAGTAGGGTATTACGCCTCCGCGCGGCCCAAACCTTTCTACTTCTTTTGTCTCCCTTGCGTGCCATCGACCAGACGCGGCAACCGTCCTGTGAACCGCTCCCCTGGCCGAACGTCAAAGGGGGGTCCCCAGACTCCCTGCGGTTGGAGTTCACTCCTCCGACAGGTGCTGTCGTACAGTCCGAATCCAGCCTGCGCGAATCCCTTTCCTTGTTGATCTCCTCCATCATTCCTGAGCAATAACAACATGCATGGATCTCCATGCTCCACATAAGTTGGAGACAAACTTAGAAACGAACTCACCTGATAATTAAGCTCACGTGCATGAGCGCGAGTAAGCGGCGGCGTAGGTGTGGACGTATCGACAGTGTTGATGTCCTCATCAGAGGTCCTCAGATTGCTACTTGTGAAAGGAATCGGTCTAGGACTCACCGAGGTGACAAAAATCATAGTTTTGGCTGGCAGCCAGAGTTGGAGAAAAAGACTCGGATTTGGCACTTCTAGGGTCCGCAGCTTCTGGGGCTTGGCCTACGAGGTCGAGTAGCTCCTGCGACGGTGATGACCAAAGGGCGTGGCCGGATTCCAACCGAGCGACAAGAATAGGATTGATGCAGTGGCAAATCTCTGGCAAGGGGGAGAGCACGACGCACGGCGTCACCGGGTGCTCGACCTATGCCACAGAGGGAGAAGAGAGCATTGGAGAATTAGGCATGGAGAGGAGATCGTGTTCCGAGGATTGGCTCGCGGCGAAGCTCACCAGAGATGAGCGACGACAGCGGCAGATCTCGTCAGCACCAGAGACGATGGTCTCGTTCTTAGAGCTCTTGAGGGTATTTCACTGCGAATCACCATGGAACGTGATGAGGGTTAGGAAGTGCTTATGGCCAAGGAGCGGTGCGGGGCGACATGGAGGAGGAAGAGCGGCGGCTGGCGCGGTGGCATTGGGGTGCATCGATGCGTGCTGCGGCACGTATCGAGCGTCCCAGGAGCGGCGGATGAGTGTGCTACTGCTTGCTAACTGACAGGTGGGCCCCACAGACCCTTGGGCCCCCCTTATCAGTGAAAGAAGAGAGGATTTCTCGTGAGAGGCTGCCTCGAAGCTGTTGTGATGAGCTGTTTTGCATAGAGGTGTATTCCATTCTTTTGACCGATTTTGTGTGAGAAAATTCTGTAAGGAGGTGGTTATATAGTCTACAGACCTGCCAAAAATCTAGGCCTGTAGACTTACATATTTAATCTGGTGAAAATGTGAATTGGGCTCGGCAGCAGCAAAATCTGCAGTTACAAGATTTTTCAGTGACTTTGCACTTAACATTTTATATGAAACTATACTGAGTTTGATTTTGACAATTTTTCAGATGTTAGTCACCAAGATTTTAAACCTTGTGACAGAAATTCGTTGGTTGATCAATTAACATGAAATTCTGACAAAAATGTGAAATTTGCATCAGATTAGAACTAGCTTTCAATGTATGCTGTTTTTAGGAATTTTAAATGGGGCACCAAATCAAATGATAAAATTATGAAATTTTTATAGTGGGTTCCAGATGTTGTCTAGCTCCTATGAAATTTTTCCCAAGAATTTATTCATCCAAACTTTTGGTTTATCCTTCCATATATGCACTTAATTCCTATTATGCAATTGCAAAGAAAATCCAAAAACATGGAAATTTAAAGATGCACACCAAGTATAGCATTTTATGTCTCCTAACCATTGCTCACAAGACTTTATTCTGGATTACCAAAAGTTGGTATGTTACACCTCCTCCCCCCTTACCAAGAATCTCGTCCCCAAGTTCAAAAGCTAAAGAAACTAGGGAATTCAGTTTTAAGTCGATGGTACGGCTGAGAGTACTACACTTAGCTTCTTCTAGGATGCGAATTGGATCGATATGTTCTATTGGAGTGAGCTCTGCCGGGACTCGAAGACACTTCTTTAACGGAAAAACATGAAATATATCATGTACTTCTGACAATTGAGGTGGTAGCTCCCATTCATAGGCAACTTGTCTCCATTTTGCAACAATCCTAATTGGACCGATATATCGGGGAGCTAACTTTTTGAGCGATCGGGAGCCCCCATCCCCGAGCGGTTGGCTGAGCTCGAGCTCACGACTAACCCTGAGCCAACGGAGCGGCATGAAGCCAAGCAGGGCCACAAGGCACAGCGCGCTGTCTACTTCATCAGCGAGTCCTGCGGGATGCCAAGACCCACTACCCATAGGCCCAGAAGATGTTGTATGCAATCCTCATCGTGTCAAGGAAGTTGCGCCATTACTACCAGGCGCACCAGGTCTCGGTGGTAACTTCTTACCCCCAGGCCAGATTGTTTACAATTGCGAAGGCACCGGGCGAGTTGTCAAATGGGCGATCGAGCTGGCGGAGTTCGACCTGCACTTTGTGGGTCGCCGCGCCATCAAAAATCAAGCCATGGCCGACTTTGTGGCAGAGTGAACTCTGGTGCCCAAGCTCGACAAAGAGAACTTGTCCACGAACCCCGAAGATGGTGAACACAGGCAGGAAGCCAAGTATTGCATGATGAACTTCGACGGTACACTCACCATTCAAGGCGCAAGGGCTGGAGTGGTACTTGTCTCCCCCATGGTTGAGGTACTCTGGTACGTCATGCAGCTCCACTTCCACGCCACCAATAACATGGTGGAGTACGAGGCCCTGCTCGCCGGCCTCTGGGCCGCGGTGGGTCTTGGCATATGTCGTCTCCTCGTCAGGGGCGACTCTCAGCTAGTGGTCAACCAAGTCACAAAGGAGTACCAGTGCACAGATCCACACATGGCAGCATATGTGGATGAAGTCAGAAAGATGGAGAAGCACTTCGACGGCTTGGAGCTGCACCACGTACCTCATCGCGACAACATGCTAGCTGACGAACTCTCACAGCTGGCGTTATCGTGCACACCAATCCCGGCCGGAACCTTTGAAGAAAGGCTCACACGGCCATCCATCTTAGCTGCCTACCAAGATGAAGGTGAAGCCCCGCACCAAGGAGAGCTAACCCAAGCGGCTCCTTCAGTGGGGAAACCCATCAAGTAGTCACCGTCCGGCGAGGGCCCTATGCTTGCCGGGAGTTTTCAGGAGCCCTCGTAGATCGACGAGATCTGAGGGTACCTGAAAGAAAATATTCCCGACGATGATGTGGCTATAGAGAGGATCGCACGCCAAGCGAAGCATTACATCCTGGTAGACGGGGACCTCTACCAGCGTGGCTCGAATAGTGACCTCCTAAAGTGCATCACACGGGAAGAAGGTAGCGAGCTCCTCGCTGATGTCCATGAGGGCGAGTGCGGTAGCCATGCATCATTCCGCACGCTAGTTGGGAAAGCCTTTCAGTAGGGGTTCTACTAGCTGACAGCCCTCTAGGACGCGTCTGAGCTGGTTCGCTGCTACATGGCGTGTCAATTCCGTGCAAAGCGGGTTCACCAGCCAGCTCAGGCTCTCCAGACTATCCCCCTTTCCTGGCCTTTCATCGTCTGGGGGCTGGATATCCTGGGACCATTCCCCTGAGCCGTCGGGGGCTACGAGTACCTCTACGTCACTATCGACAAGTTAACCAAGTGTCCGGTGGACTTCTTGGTCATCAAGATCGACAAGCACTCGGCACTCAAGTTCATACGCGGCATCACCAGCCGCTTCGGCGTCCCCAACATGATCATCACCGACAACGGCACGCGGTTCACTAGTGACCTCTTCGGTGACTACTACGACGATGTCAGGATCAAGCTCTGCTTCGCCTCCCCCGCTCATCAGAAGAGCAACAGGCAAGTAGAGCGGGCCAATGCTGAGATCTTAAGGGGGCTCAAGACCAGAACATACAACGAGCTCAAGAAGCATGGAGCTGGTTGGGTCGATGAGCTATCGGTTGTGCTCTGGGCCAACTGGACCACGCCCAACTGCACCACCAGGGAGACTCCTTTCTTCCTTGTGTATGGCGCTGAGGCTGTCCTTCCCTCCGAGTTCACCTTGGGCTCACCTCAGGTGAACTTGTATTCCAAAGATGCCCAGAAAGACATGCGGTGCGATAACATCGACTACCTCGAGGAGCGTCGACAACGAGCTACACTGCATGTTGCCAGATACCAGCAAGGCCTGAGGCACTACCATTAGCGCAATATTCGGACCTGGTCACTCGAGGTCGGGGATCTGGTACTCCGCCGTGTCCTCACACGAGCCGAAAAGAACAAACTGTCCCCCATATGGGAAGGCCCCTTCCTCGTGACTAGTGTCTCCGGACCAGGCTCAGTAAGACTGGCCACGAAGGACGGGACCTTGCTCCTGAACCCGTGGAACATCAAGCACCTACGTAAGTTCTATCCCTGACAAGCCATGAAAGTAAAGGCTAGGCTCAGGCTAACCTGCACAAACCCCCTGTTCTATCAAGGTTGGCCGGGGGCTACCATTATGTACAATATTTCAATACATGCGACTTGTGCTCTTATTTGCTAGCCATAGCTGCCCTTTTTCAAAATGTTTCTGGGGTCTTCCTCCCCTTCTTATTTGCTCGCGAGAAGTCCTATCACACGAGGCCCCTCTCACCCGCTTCCCAAGTGCAAACCGGTGGCAACTAGTGCACGTTGCTTGAGTAACCATGGTAGGCTTGTCCCTCAGCATTAGGCACTGTGCTCGGCCTGTGGACAATGCCCCGAGCATCGTCGATGTCCAGACGATTCCGACCTCAGCGATGGGCAGCGATGTTCGGCCTGGCCAGCTCCACCCCGAGCACCGCGAAGGCCTAGGTGCTGTGAGCCACCCGGTCACACCCCCACGTTGCTAAGGTTTGTAGCCCAAGAGGCAGCGGGTAAAGTGATGAGCACTTGCCAGTAGTGTGCCTACGGATAGCCCTCACGAGCAGACTGCTGCTTTTGTTTGCATGTAGGGTCTCTGGCATGTTATGCCACATGCTCAAGGATCCGTCCTCTGAGCGGGTGCATCGCCAGCCCTAGGGCAGACGAACAGCCACAACATCAGCGTTTGCTCTCCCATAAGCAAGCCCAGGGGCTAGATCACTCAGCACCCGCAACTCAGCAGTCAAGTAAAGCAAAGGCTTTCATTTTCCTCTGTTTTTTCCTCTTAAGATTTCTCTCTGGACTCTTTCCCTGCTTACCTGCTCGCAAGAACGTCTTTTCACGCAAGGCTGGGCTCATTCACTTCCCAAACGCAAACGGGAGACGATCCATGCAAACCATTTGGGTGGCCGTGGAAGTTTGCCCCCTCAGTGCCAGGCACGGTGTTTGGCCCGGTGGATCAACCCTAGCCTTCAGCTCGACTGAAAAACAGCTCCTAAAGCAAAGTCGTGTAAGCTTTCCTTGGAAGCATTCCCCGAGGGAAGCAAGAACACAACAGGAGTAGGGTATTACACCTCCGGGTGGCCCAAACCTTTATAATTCCTGTTGTCTCATTTACTTCTCTAGTCTACCTACGATAAATCGAGCACATTCAATCCCCTAGGCCGATTTCACAAAGGGGGTCCCTTTGGATTCCCGCTATTGGTGTTTACACATCAATAGATCGTGTCACGACCAGGAAAAACACCGTTTTTCCCAATCGCTAGTATATTAATCCCCGTCCTAGGAAAAGCCGGAACAATATTGAAACTAAAGACATCTCTTTATTATATCTATAATATTTACATTATTACAAAGACGCCTGACAACAAAAGAAAAACGAAAGCAACGGAAAAGCTGGTCTATGGCTCCATCTTCATAGGCGCTCAACTGGGGTATAAGCCAAAACTCCACCAAGGACTTCATCTTCAAAACTAAGCTCACTGAAGGGGGAAAGATTGAGCAAGAATGAGTATAACCATAGAACTCAACAAGCCACACCAGAGATATGCAGATTTAATGCAAAGGGGGTACAAGGAATTGTTTGATAGGGTTAATTTTGCACCAAACAAGCCTTTTAAATCATTTTAGTATTCCAAGGCATTTTTGAAACACAATCCTAAGTCTATCTCTAAATTATTATCAAGGCCGCAAGCCCATGCAAACCTACCTTAAACCAGGCCAACCAGACCCAAACCGGTCAACCATCAAGTTTTAATCCATTAATCCCTAGTTCCATTTTAATATAGGAAACATCTAACTTGGGTACATTGCTAAGCTTGCCCATAACCGAGGGTGCGGCTATTTGAATAGATTATACTCTGGCCAGATGTGTACATCTTTACCCACAAGACACAATACTTGACTGCACGTCAGCAAACCACTCGTGATACCTAAAAGGTACCCGAAAAGCCAAGATCATGACGAAACCTTCCACTCAGCCCAACCCTAGACAAAAGAACCGACATCGACCCCCGTCTACGACTAGGCCCCTGGGATAGGTAGATGTGGTTGATGTCCCTTGGCATCTCGGCACCCTAGTGGCTTTCATTTGCCAGAGACATCAGTCCACAACCGGACTTCATTTGCCTCTATTCATGTTCCTTTGCCTAAGACTGATCTAAGTTTCAGATTAAGCCTTACCCATTAGACATGTGGTAGTACGTTTTATGCTTTGCAACAGAGGCCCAAGACCGGTCCTTATGACGACCAAGGTATGACTAGCAAAACCATGTACCCCGAGTCCAACCAAAAACAGAGTTTGGGAATTTTGAATGGAGTTCAACATGTCTTGGCTATACCACCATTATTCCAACATTAAGAATGATTTTAGAGTTATTCCCAAAGTCTAGATCATTGCAAAATAACTAAGCTGTTTCTAATTAAGCACAGCTAAGCATAAACCTAAAATAGCTAACAAGCATCACATATAGAACACAATACTTGTTGGTTTTGGTTACCTAGGGTAGATAAAGAATATTACACCAATAATAAGGCTATAACAAGGAATATAGATATGGCTAAATAAAACAGTTATAAACGAGGTAATTTGATAAAGCGAAATGCAATAATTTAAATCAAAATAATTTTCATAAACTGGGTTTAAATATGCTCAAGGAGAGCATGACTTGCCTTGCTCAAAGAAAAATGGTCTTCCAACGTCTTGAACTACACTTCGGGATCCCCCGAAACGACGGAGCTACACGAGACACGCAAAATGAGACTAAAACACTATTCAAGAAGCAAAAACAGTACATGAAAAGCACATATTTAGATTCTTCATAATTTAATAAAAATTTAGAGACTTGAATGGGTCAATTCAGAGTTTGTATGACCGAGATATGGCCATCCAAAGTTTAATAAAATTTAAATGACAATTTCCGAATTATTGGAATTATTTTTGTACTGAAAAATATAGTTATTGCATCAGCCCTAGGAGAGAGGGAGAGCTGCACCACTGACATGCAGGCCCCCCATGTCAGCCACTGGTCCACCGTGAACCAGGTCCACCAAGACAGTCCACGGGGTTAAGGAAGAGGACCCCACTTGTCAGCCAAAGAGAGAAGGCGGCAAGCGGGCCCTACCTATTGCCACGTCAGCGCTCACATGCGTACGCCCAGCGGGCGACACATGGGCAAGGAGGCTGACGTGGCCGCCACAGGCACGCCACGAGGCAGCCACGTGGGACAGAGAGGGAATGGCCAGTGCCAGCGGCACGGGACCCAATGATCACCGGCACGCAGCAACACGGCGAAGGGCAGCGAGGAGCGCAACATGGGCAGGATATCGTGGGGAGCTCACCGGCGAGGGCGGCACAGCGAAAGGACGACAGTGATGACTGGCGGCGAGCAACTTTAGGGCAGTGGCGTTGGGTCGACGATGATGAGGCGGCGCCCGGCGGCTTCGGGCGAGGCCGCGCCGACGACTTCAGGCGACAGGAAGGCGATGCTGGGGTCGAGGTCGTCACAGCAAAGCTAGAGAGGTGACGACGCGTCCAGGCAGTGCTCCAATAGGGAGGAAGGTGTGGCCGAAGTCTGACGGCGGTGGTAGAACTTCGAGTTAGCGTCGGGGAAAGCACACCGGTGGTCATCGGGCTTGGAGAAAGCACAATCGGGGTCGTGCTTGCCATCGCAGAGCCAAAGAGGTCGATGATGATGCTAGGTGGCACTCCGGCATAGAGGAAGGGGCTGCCGGAGTTCCTCCGGTACGGTGGAGAGAGGACGTGCGGAGAGGAGACGAGAAAGCTTGGGAGCTTGCGAGGCGGCAGCAAAATGGGAGAGGAGGACAATGGGACGTTTTTATAGGCCGCCGGGGATGAGAAAGGTGGAGGGGCTGGTTGCCCTTGACAATGGATTGAAGGAGTTGGATGCGGATTAAAATCCGGCGATTAAAGATGATTAAGTGCACAAATGAATAGGGTTTTAAGGGGGAAATTAAGAGTAAGGATTGGGGATTAAACCCCCCCTCCCCCCCCCCCCCCCCCCCAATTCAATTTTGTATTTACTTGGGTGTTGTGGCTGAATTGGAGGGGCCAGCGGTTAGGGTTTCGGGAGAGACAGAGGGGTGGCCGGCTAGAGGTTGAAGATGGGACTGGCGGGTGGGACCGCCTGTCAGTGGTAGCGGTGGCACGGCTGGACGGCAGGCCAGACTGGTGAACGCGCATGGAGGGGAGCGAGCACGTGCGGGAGCTAGGCCGAATGGGCTGGCGCGCGTAGGAGGAGTAGGCCGAGGCGGCAGTGGCTGGGCGTGCGCGGGAGGGAGGAGGCCGAGGCCGAGATGGGCCAGGAGGCGCTGGAGGGGAGAGAGGGAGCCCGAGAGAGGAACGGGCCAGTGGGAAGGAGAGAAGGAGATGGCCGAGCTGGTCCAAAGGACAAAAGGATTTTTATTTTAAGTTTTTCATTATAAAAACACTGAGAACTGTTATTGTTGCTTAAAAATTAATTATTATGCTCTGTAAATTAAAGTAAAAATTGAGGGAATAATTTAGAGCATGGAGAATTTAAGAAAAATACTCCAAGGCACTTTCGAATTTTTCTTGGACGTATTTTATTGTTTGAAATTTTTCTCTTGGTTTTTAATAATTTCTATTATTCCATTTAAAGGATGATTTTTATAAAATCGGGATGCAGATATCTACTAAGTACACCTCATCACGTATTGGGCCAATTCCATTGTGATTAAAGGCTTATAAATTTATCCTAATTGCCATGAGCAAAATTTCGGTCATAATTGTCTGAAGAGTTAAACTTCGCAGTATTTGTCACTCGAGAAAGACTTAAAGGTTAAAGTTTTTGGCTCTACGTTTAGTTGCTTTATAACTAATCATAGAGTTGGAGGCTACACCTAATAGGTACACCTATTCAATGCACACTATTCCATATTTTTACATAAAGTCCTTGATAGCCTCATTGCCAGCTAAAGCGGACTCGAAAAGAAAGGTACCTAGGATAACGAGTACTCGGGAAGATAGCATTTAGGAATTTCTTCATCATGTAGGAAGAGTACTCGGTGATAAGTTATTACTCGACTATGAAGATCTCAGGGACTACTATGGAGGACATGTGTCCCGGGTACCCTGACAGGAGGCAAATACAACCACCCGAATAGGAAGTGGGCCTGCCCATGTAATTAGGAATAGAGTAGGACTCGGCTTCATGTTACCCTACTTAAGAAGGAAAGGAATAAAATTCTAGCCGAATACTATATAAAATTCTGGGTCATATCCGATTGGGTTTTCTAACCTATAACCCTTACCCCCTACTCATATATAAGAGGGTAGGGATCCCTCTTGGGGAACAACTCAACCAAAACAAATACACCAGCCAAAGCAATACACCACAATAGAAGTAGGGTATTACCTCATATCAAAAGTCTGAACATGTATAAATCGTTTTGTCTTTAAAATCTATCTAACTTTAGATCTGATGCATAACCCTATATTCATATTATCAATATAAAGTATCGACAAGAAGAACCTACAAATCTTTGGATAGCCAGGGATAGATTGGTACGGTTGGATGTTACCTTATTCAGTATGACACTGTTGGTGGCGACATGTCCCTCTTCGACGATGCCTTGAGCGATCTTAGCGAAGTGCGCGAGCATGATCTTTTCTATCGCCGCCATTTGCCGCCATCTGTGCTTCAACCTCATATCGCTTCTACTCGATCAAATCCTTGATGGTGAGCAGGTTGATTCTCCCGTTTGTCATGCCCGCTGAAGGTCTACTTCCTTGATTGATTTCGGCCGTTTCGTGGCCGAAAACCTTCTGTACGTGTACGTCAAACAATAACGATAATCCCGGTAGCAAACCGTATGGGTTTAACAAATTCAGTTGGAAAATTGATTTACTGCCTTTTTACTCGTGCACACAGATCGCCGTGTCCGTGTGTGAGCAGGTCATCACCGCCGACGTATAGACGGCGCACTGATGATATGTTCCAATCAGTGCTGGATGTGATACCGACACTGATATTATCTAACGAGTCAAAAAAAACAAGCCAGCTCAAATCGAGCCGAGTTTCAAGCAAAACTATACAAATCAATGTGAAATTTCATATCAATACCGAATCAAGTTCATAAGTTCATAGATAACACATCTCATTACAGATCAACAAAGAATAAAAAAAAATCAACAAAGAACCAAAAAATCACAACAGGAATTGCTCGACGGAGGTTGTGCCGTGGCCGCTGAGACCGCCGCTCGCCAGCTGCCGCTTGCCCGCCGCTGCAACCGCCGCTCCCCCGCCGCTCCCCCGCCGTCGCCGCTCGCCCTCCGTGGCCGTCACTCCCCCGCCGCTCGCTCCCCGCTGTGGCAGCCGCTGCTCCCCCGCCACTCGCCCGCTGGCCGCCGCTCGCCTGCGTTGCTCCCCCGCCGCTCGTCCGCCGCCGCCACAGCCGCTGCTCCCCCGCCACTCGCCGCTTCCCTGCCGCTCACCTGCATTGCTCCCCCGCCGCTGGTTGGGAAGATAAGATAAGAGAGAGAGTGTGGCTAATCGGTTTTTCTAATTAACCGATACTGATACTATTAGTTTCGGTTTTTTAATGAACCGATACTGATGTGATGTTATCAGTATCGGTTCTTGTCTATACAGAGTGTGATGTTATCAGTACCACTTTTTGTTTATATAGAGTGTATGGTGGATATGTGAGTGGAAAACTAACTATCGGTGTTAGATTTTTTATAACCAACACTAATAAGATAGTACGATTGAGTAGTTTTGTAGCAGTGGGTTTTGCTTGGTGTAGACGGGCTGCTGGCCTGCTGCTCGATGCTTCCTTTTGGTTCCCATGTGCATGCAGCAGGATGCAGCAAGGCAGCTGCTGGTCATCGGCCAGAGCAACCGAGGCAACACGTACGTACACAAGAAAGCGAGCAGCTGCCTTGCTGGAAATAGGGATGGCAACTTTACGGCTATCCGCAGATACGTGCTCATGAGCGCGGAGGGACGTGTGTTTACCCCTTTTTTTTTTTTTGTCTCGGGCACGTTTAAACCGATGTCCGAACCTTAACAGGTGATCGTGGATATTGTTTTATCTCCGAGTCATTTAAATCTGATTGATATATATGTTTCTAATTGATTCCGTACATTTTATCACAAAAGTTCTTGGGCATGCGTGTGTTGTTAGCGCGCATCCAAGCTGCTGCCCTCATGTGCACAATAAAAAAAATAAAATATTAAATATTAAAAAATCAAGTAAACTTTATACCACTAATTTAAAACTTTTATCTTTAATTTTTAAATTTTCAATTCAATTTTTAAAACTTTCACCTTAAATTTAAAAACTATCAGCTAAGAATTTAAAAAATCTACTTAACTTTTAAAATTTTCAACCCAAAATTTAAAACTTTTAATTATATTTTTAAAACTTTTAACTTGAAATCTAAAACTTTTTACTCTGCTTATTTATATATTATTTTATAATTAAAAATTATTAAGTACTAATAATGATGCTTATGGTTGATTAGAGCTTAATGATAGTGATTAAGGACTTGTCCATACGGCCGCGACGCGCGCGGGTTAGCCAACCGTACACACGGCCTATCCACGTTCCATATGTTTTGGCCTATTTAATAACCGTAGTATATATAAACAAATTGTTGATTTTGGCTCAAACTACTGTAAAACAGGCAATTACAGGCGGTCAAAAAACCAATTTTTGTAGGCGGCTAGCCAAGCCTCCTGTGACCAAAAGTTAGAGAAAATCATTAATTTTTGTAGTTATGTCTCTATTTGTTTGTGAAATCGATTTTTGTAGACAAACATTCTAAGAGATTCACTGTGAAAATTGATTTTTATAGACGATACTCTAAGTCATCTACCTATAAAATGGTTTTTTGCAAAAAAAAATTGATTTTCGCTGCTCACCCACTGTCGTAGACAAGCTCTCCTCGCCGGCACCGTGGACGAGCCCCGTCGCAGCCTGAGCTCCGCCCGTGCATGAGCTCCGCCGCCGCCCAAGCCCACGCGCGGCCCGAGCTCCACCACAGCCCGAGCCTGCCCGTGCCCCGCCGATAACTGATCAGACATGGCTTCAGTCTAGCCATGCCTGACCCGACCGGTTGCCATCTCTACATCTGCAGCAAGATAACTATGCGCCGCTGCTGTCTGGTTCCTTGCAAGTGTGACCCCACGGCGGTCGGCGTCGAATCAGGAAGTTGCTCTGTGTGCTAGCCAGACATGTTGCCGATCAGATTATACATGCGAGAAGATGAATACGGCAGTGGCTGTCAGTAGCTAATAGTAGATCGATCGATTATTGTCAATTTCGACCGTACGGCCGAAAGTATCGATTCGACCAAAAGGGATCGATCTGATGATGACTAAAAACAAAATTGTAGATTAAAAGATCAGGCCGTAACATAGCCGAATAGATCAATTTTTCCAAGGGACGTGACGTCTTTTTTGTCAATATAAAGTTATATAGAGATTCGTGGCCCTTTAATCTGACCGTTTACATAATCATGGTCAGATTGGCCTCTAAAAAAAACTTTGATCTTTTTTAAGTTTAATTCTTGCTATAAATCTAAACTGGTGTCAAATTTAATCATCTACGGCCATCTCTAAAAGTAGCTCAAGAAAAAACCAATATGCTCAACTACACCTATTCATCCAAAGCAAATAAAACCGTACTATCGTGCTTATGACAAGTACAAGAAAAGCATCAACATGATTGTGAATTTTTTTTCTTTCATTTTCTTTCCGTTTCACATGCTCATTTTTTTCCATTTTTTAATCAACATCCAGAAATTTGTAGCAAAATCGCGTTGGTACTTTTGACCATATCTTCAGCTAGCCCAAGGACATCAGATGCCATTTGAGCCTCACTCAAGACATATACTACATGGTGTCTCCGCAGGAACTCAATTACGACCCCAACAAATAAAAAACATAGAGGGTTTTTGTCCTATGGAAAATAATCCTACGGAGTTATTTGAAACAAAGACTGATTCCTACCAATTTATCTAAAATTCGTATGGAATAGGCTATTTTAGACGAATTTTAGAGAACAATAAGTATAAGTTCCCTCCTCATGTTTTTTTCTTCATGTATCTTAAATTCCTGCGTTTTTACTGTGACCAGTCAAATGACTGTCTTATAACTTTCGTATGTTTCATAATTCCATAGAAATACAACGTACGTCTGCATTTTTGTGGAGCTAACAAGTTGGGCAGTTGCCATATGAGGGACCCAGTTCCACTTCTGTCAATTCATAGCAACCTGGATACTTTGTTAAATTGTAAACTCATCCTTGACTCGCCCTGTTAAATTCTAAACTCATCCTTGACCACACACTGAGTAGAAACATACCTGCGTGAGACAACGATAAAACACAAGCTCGTCATCCCAAAGGTTGAGAACCGAATATAATTAAGATCCCAAAGGTTGAGATTTGGATTTTATTTGGTCCACTTATGTTGCCACCAGCCTCTTCTTAATTATTTTCATTATTGGTAACTTTGGTAACTATCACCGAATGCTCCATACATTGAATCATTGATGAGTGATATGTTCAAGTTTCAATGGGAAAAAAAGGACAAAAACATGTAATTGACGATGCTCAGTGTCTTTTGTTGAACATGCAGGCGAGGTGCACGGCGCTGGCAGGCAGATCCAGGCAACCGCGAGCTCGTCCATGGTGGCGGCCAATGGATCCAGGCGAAGTGCACGGCGCCAGCGGATACAGGTGACCACGAGCTCGTCTACACCCTGATTTTTTTTTCTTTTTTGCGCCAAAAACTTTTCACACGCAAGTCTCTCAGGAATTTGTTAGTGAAAATCAATTTTTATAGACGGTTGTGGAACCGCCTATAAAAATTAACGATTTTTACATGTCTTTAGTTAGAGACGGGCCGCTGATCTACTTATAAAAATATGTTTTGCTCGCCTGCGAAAATAGTTTTCATATTTGTGTGGGCTGTTAATAGAATTTTAATAAGGTTTGGGATGTGTCGCAGGTCTCTAGCCTCTGCCTCTTTAAGTTTGGGTTAGAGGGCACATTCATAGTTATGTGCTCGTGGTATTGCGTATCTAATAATATGGTTTCGTGTGCGTCTATCGTCTAATTGAATAAATATTTACAGATAATTTGGTGGAAGTATTAGATTTTCAGTAATTCCCAAATCTAGGGGCAAATCGGGCATTAGCAGACTTACGTAGTTATGCCTGTTAAACTATATATGGTGAAATTGACGTTAGTCTGTGGTGTATTACGGAATAGGAAAAGAGTCCATATTCCTCGTGAACTATGCTTGAATGAAAGTCTCGTTAGCACCCTAAACATTAAAACCAGGTATCTCACACCCTGAATTTATAATATCGTTCATATAACCATAAGTGGTTTTGGACGATGGTTTTGCATGTTGGAACTCAAACGAGTAGGTTTGGGCAATCCAGGACAGTATAGTTGCACTTTGTCAACCTTTGGTTCTCATGTTATATCAATGCATGGTTCTCATAAAAAAGAAGTATCAGTCCATGGTTGAGAGAAAGTGGATAAAAAAAGGAGTTAAGGGAAAATTTTGGTAGTTTTCAAAACAAATGTGAATTTTTTTTTTGTATATGTCCAATGTGTATGTGACTAGCCAAATTCATCCAATGTATACATAAATTAGATAAAAAAAAACAGTCACGCTAACTAACGCCCAGCACGCTACTTAATATGTAGTGCGCCTTAGAGCTTCCTCACCTCCTTCTTTTTCATTTTTCTATTCTTGTCCCCATTCCTCTCTCTTTTTTTCTGTTTCCCCCATAGCGAGTTCCCCTCATGTCCTGTACTGTTCACAAGTAAAAAAATTACTTGCCTCCCGTCCCTCGCGGGGTTCATGATTAACACACAGTCACATTCACGTGTAATAAAATAATTACTCCCCTCTTGTTTCCTACAATAAGCTCCCCTCCCACATCCTGCCTCGTTCACGACTCACGAATAAGAAGAATATTATTTGCCTCTGGTGGCCCTCTCGGGCTTCATGACTAACATCCGTCACATTCATCAATAAAAAATTCACTCCCCTCCTATTCCCTTTGTCCCGTTTAGAGTACAAAAGTTACTCTCTTGTAAAAGAATTACTCCACTGGTAAATCGCCACCACCACTTACCCGGTTACAAAATTAGAATTAGTAATCTATTTGCTCCACTTCATTAGTTTACTTTATGCTTGGTATATTGCCACCGTCGGTTAAAAAGCAAAGAAGTAAAAGTTTTATCTTTTGCCATGGCAGAAAATGGTACTGATAATACGTAGATTAGAAACTTTTTTACTGCATGTAGTATTATGCATTGAACCAACATAGTAAGTAAAGCAATTATACATCGGGAAAACATAGAGGAGGCCACGTCCTACCCAGATCTAGTGACACTGCAGCAACCACTACCTGCCCGGATCTCGCCACCCGAGGCCGACGCTTGGCGGAGGTTGGGGTTCTTGATTCCGCCACGATGGTAGGGGCAGAGAGGTCATGGTAGTAGAGGACACGGTGCTGGTAGATGGCGCCGGGCAGGTCCTCGCCTGGACCTATCATCGCATCGATAGATCTAGGACACAACGCCGCCACTGCTTGGGCCTCACCATCTTCTTCCTCTTTGCCACCACTCCCTCTTCCCTCTTCGTGCTGGTCATCTCCACACTTTCCAAACATCTAGGATGCGTACGCCGGGCCAGCCACGCCGCTCCATCGCATTGTCGGGCCGTCACCACAAGGGGTGGAGGCGGCGTCGTGCTACTCACCTCCCTGGGGATGGACCAAAACATAGCGAAGATGAAGGCTACGTTGCACTCATCGCCATCGAAGGAGAGTAGGACCCTGGCAGAGACAATGATGGTGGTTGGGAAGCGCGAACGCTGGGCTGGTGGCGGCTCGTCTGGTGTCACCATCAGAGGAGGCGAGGACGAGTGGTGGTGGCTTCAAGAAGCGGATGAAGGTGTCGAGCTCAAGATCTAGCTTGCACCTCCGCCACCAGCCCACCACACCGTCACCATGCTCCAACTCTAGCCGACCGCCAACCTCGCCAACTAGGCAGAGTGGACTCCGAACGCCGCAAAGCCATCAGTTCGGCCAACGCCTCTTTGGATCCACTGCTCACATCATGCCACCCATCGACCTCGCAGATCCATCGCCGATGACCTTGACTCCGTCTCCAACCCAACCTCCGCCTCCGGCCACCCTAGCGCTGGAACCGCCCGCTCGTACCCAATCTATAGCACACAATCCGCCATCAGTCCAAGCTCCACCACCTGCTGCCCGCTGCCACCGGGATCTGCTCCTCTCATCACTGGTGGAACCGCGCCTGTTCTGGAGGATTGCGGTGAAGATGCCACACCATGCTTCTCCATACCACCTACTCTAGCGTTCACTCAAATCCAAAAAAATGGGGGTGGTGGGGAGGGTTGTAGGCTTATGGCATGATAACTGGTAAAAGTCAATATAAATAAGGCACCGATGGATAGTAAAATTTATTACCACATGAAAAAGAAACCGCTAGAGGAGGCGCAGGGTGGACGGGACTCTCGATGTGTGGCATGTTGTATAGCTAATCAACGCGCTGGGTGTTATATAGTAGTTCTCTAAAAGAACACTTTGCAAAAACCATTTTAGGGGTTTATGAATGTGTTGACACCGAAAATCACCGATCAGTGCTGAAGACGAGTTGATGATCTGGTTCGGTGCACTAAACACGCGAAGGCCTGGGAGATCTGCTTAACTCCAGTGCAAGTCCTAAATAGTTGAGGTTCGTGGGCGTGCCAGTCAATTTGACCCAGCAATTGACAAGGAGATAGAAAAAAGTTAGATCATTGATCCAATCGGCCAACAAGCCGATACAGACTTCTTCCAGCCGATTGCCGATGGCACTTGTACATCGGCTAGAGAACCGATAATATAAAAAGATAGAAAACCAACCGACTTCCCCCGAGCTGACTGCCTACCGATAGCACTTGTGTATCGGCTAGGAAACCGATAACGATATAAATAAATAAATCAGCCGACTACCAATAGAACATGTGCATCGACTGGAAAGCCGATGATAGTGTAGATAATCAAAATAATAATCAAGACAATGCAGTCGGCTTTATCTAGTAAAAGATAACTTATCGGCTATACATCCCGATAAGACACTTGCATAAAATCTATCAACCTAGCAGGAATAACTTATCGCAGGCAGTTTAGTAGGTCGGACCTAACCGATGCAGCACAAACTGATGATAAATTATCCCTAGTAAGTCGATAAAATCTATGCACGCGTGATGTGATATATCCACTCGGCCTAAGTGATCAAACTTAACTGATGCAGCCGTAGACAGAATAGATACACCGTGGTAAGCCGACTACTGTAGATCAGCTAGAATATCGGACCTAACCGAGAAAGTCCTAGCTGATAAGGTAGTCGAGGTAACGAGACTTACCCTCTCGCAGGAGTTCGGACCTAACCGATGCAGCCTGGCTCGAGAAGCAACCCGTCGAAAAGAGTGGCGATGCGCCGAATTTGTATTGATCTGAGAGATAGTTTACATGGTCCCCGGGCATACGTATTTATACCCTGAGTTGATACTGTCCTGATCGGATACGAAATAGGAGTTTCCTAACTATAAAAGGAAAATTAACAAGCCCTGATCGGACACGAGATCAGGTTTTTCTAAAAATTATTAAAGCTACCTAATTTATAGATAAAATACTAAACTGCCATGCTGTGGTCTTCACGATTCCTTTCCAAATTCGGGCTCTTCTAGATTAGCTTCCATTGGCTGATATAGCCTCTTTTCTTAACCGAACCTGATAACGAACCGTACCAAATTTTGGCGTTAACAGAATGGCATTATAAAGTTTGAGGGTTAGATATCTGGTTTTAAAGTTTAATGTGCTAATGTACTTTCGTGCAAAGTCTAGAAGGTATTGTAAGTTGTAACATCGCAAAGAATTGTTTCTGTTCATACCTTTTAATTGCCATGCATCAACCTGTCAATTACTTTGCATCCATCCAACGCAAGAATAATGAACAAAACTGAAGATTGTAGCATTTAGTACTGTCTTGCTGTGCCCAAACGACCTTAATTATTTCAATTGAAACTATTACTTTTCTTCAATCAAGAAGTAATACCAGGATGAAACATAGTTACCAACAATGGCAAAGCAAAGTTTTCAGGCTTGCAATTGCACAACAACTAACCAGTTTAGTTACTTTTAAAGAGCAAGCTGTTAATAAGCGGAAAAGCTCCTGAACGCATGCCCGAGCCTTCTGCCCCCACATGCACAGAAAAAAAATAAAATATTAAAAAAATCGAGTAAACTTTATACCACTAATTTGAAGTTTTCATCTCTAATTTTGAAACTTTCAATTTAATTTTTGAAACTTTCAACTCAAAAAACTATCAACTAAGAATTTTAAAAAATTTACTCAAATTTTGAAATTTTCAACCCAAAATTTAAAACTTTTAATTAGATTTTTGAAACTTTCAAATAAAATCTAAAACTTTTACTCTACTTATTTATGTATTATTTTATATTTAAAAATTATTAAGTAGGTGCTTATGGGTGATTAGGCTTAATGACAAAGATTAGGGAGCTGTCTATATGGCCGCGGCGCGTGCGGGTTAGCCAACCCCACGTGCTCTAGGCCTGTTAATAAGTGTGTACGTATGGGTATGCATATTTTGTTTACTCAACCAAGTCCAGATGAAGACTGGGATGAGTAACACCCTAGTTTTCAGGGCATTTAAAAACAAACTAAAAAATTTTATAAATGGTCAGTATGTTTTGTTCACAAGCTATGATCACACATTCACGCTTGGCCCACTGTCCCACAATCTCGTTTTAATGGCAGTGTAAAAACTGGTTGATTTTCTGTGTGCTATGGAACCAATGCAGAAATGGTCCTAAATCCATACCATCCGAATCTCCCATTTCCTCTGAATCCATATTTCAAAACTGAATAAAAATCCTCAACTCGAATCCTTTAAATATTCTCAAACAACAAATTCCAAGAAACATACCAAAAGTTTATACTGCTGTTTATCTGGGCCAACCTTTCCCTCTAGTTCCTTCTGGCCCATCTCTTCCTCTCTCCCTCTCCTGTTCCTCCTCTCCCTCGTGGTCACTGCTTACTGGCTGCACGGCGCCGACCACCCCAACTTCATCGAGCTCCACCGCCACTAGACCACAGCCTTTCTGTGCTAGGAGACCACAGACTAATTTCCTCGCCGTTTGACCAGGCTCTTGCCCTCCTTCCCCTTTCACCTGCTAGATCGTCCGATTCCGGTAGGCCACTGGCCGGTGGATGCTGAACGGCCGCTGCCCCTGCCTTGGTCCTTGCTCCCTTGATCGCTCACCCTCCCATCATCTCCAGGCTGCTGGTTGAGTGCGTGGCGGCTCGTACTGTGGGGGGTGAATAGTTATATTGTCCTAATGTTCCTTCTTCGATTCCCAATTGGCGTTAAGTTCTCTGGCGGTGGCTTCCCCCGAGCTACCAGGCACAGAGGGCAGAGCAAAGCCCTGCCCTCCAAGCGGCTAGGCGCAATGCCCTCCCTGGAGCCGCTGGGAATGCCGCGCAAACATCCTCAATGCCTCGCTTAATCGGGAACGGCGCTGTCGTCGCCGTCACCACAGCCCCCGGATTCGCACGATCTTGAATGACAAAACCTCGCCTGGGTTATTAAACTTTACAATTTTGCCCTTGCATTCTATTATTTCATTGGACAATTATAACCCTATTCGATTCTTCTACCACTAATTAAGTTGGTAATATAATAGATCTGGTCCTTTAGTTAGAAAAAAACCAATGATTAAGATTAATTTCTACTACCAGTAGAGAAGACGGTAAAGAAGCTCTTGAATTAAAATTGCAAGCATATTTGCCACTAAGTTAAAAAGAATTGGCAAAGGAAATCCCCTGCCTTAGACCTTAAAAATGCCCTATATCGTCAGTGACCTTAATAGCTACACTACCGCCCCTCACAATTTGATCTACCCAGTTAAACCATGTTGGGAGGAACTTTTCATTCTCAGAGTTTGCTGCAAAAACTTCTAGTCTACCTTATCATAAGCCTTTTCAAAATCAAGTTTAAAATGACTATATTTTTTCTCTTTCTAATGACTTTTTGAGCTACTAAAGCTATTCTATTAACCATGACCTTTGTAAAGACTTTAAAGCTCATATTCAGTAGGCAAATTGGCCTATATTGCTGAATTTGCTTGGCTTCCTTTTGCTTTGGTAAGAGTGTGATAATACCAAAATTCAGACTATGTAAGGGTAGACTCCCATCATGAAGATCCTTTGACTTGTGAAGGTAACTTTGAAATATGTATTTTCCTAATTCTTTGAAACTGTGTTATGATGAAAACTGAGGACATGACTAGTGTATGCACAAGTTACTGTAATTTTTACTTGCACATGTACATGTTTAATCAATGGTTTATTTGCCCGATTTAGAGGCTTGAGAGGAATTGAAGACTAGAAGTTATTGTTTTGGATGGAACATTCACCTTATTATTTGGCAATAAACGGGAACAAAAAAGATTTAGGAGTAGGGAAAGGATAGAGGGGCTTATGGATTTTCCCTATTAGGGCATGTACAACAGCAATTAATAATAGGCTCTTAGAATTGTTAACAAGGTAAATTTCGATGTTAAGCTTAACATCGGTTTAACATCGACTCTTAGCATTTATAAAAAAAAATTTCTGTATGGAGAAGGGGAAAACAAAACAAAGGCAATAAAAAATTGTTTGGTGCATTAATAATTAAAGTTTTTGTCGTCTCAACCGTTGTAAGAGAATAGTCTCTAAATGAATTAAGAGTCTACTCCAGGCTCAACCTCTGAACATACCCTTATGTTTTCATCTTTCTCATACTATTCCTCCAAAAGTTTTTCCCATCTCCAATTGCCTAAAAAGAAGGTAGTCATTTTATACCCTAAATTTGCGTCAAGATCTCACCAGCCATTTTGGTTGCTACTTTCATGAGCTTCCTCGGCCACATATTAGTCAGCGGAAAATGATGACATCTGAAACTGCCAAATGACAGGCTGGTTAAACTGTTACTCCTATATATTAGGTACCGGAAAACGGTGACATTTGAAACTGCCAAACGACAGGCTGGTTAAAATTGTTGGTCAAGGCATGTGCTACCTGACAAGTATATTTTGGTTTACGTCACTACGCTGGCGTGAAAAAGGTTGAGAACCGAAGATAATATCCCTCTAAAGAGGACTTTATTCGGTCCTCTTTTGTTGCCACCAGCCAGTTCTCAATTATTTTTTTTTTCATGCATCCAACACAACAATACTTCAACAAAAATGGTACCTTTGGTAACTATTGCCAATTGCTCTATAAGTTGATGAGTGATATGTTCAAGTTTCAAGGGGGACACAAAGGGCAAAAACAGGCAAAAAAACGATGTTAAGTATCTATGGTTGAACATCTCATGGTATCATATCAATCATCGTTGCCAGAATCTATATCAGAGTTTGCCTTTTGGTGGGCTACTCCATTTTGCGACCTTACCCTTCCCCTTGTTCTTTTCATCCTCCTCTTCATTGTTGTATTCGCTCTCGTTATCGTCATACTCCTCTTCTTCCTCCTCTTCTTCTTCCTCAATGCCATCCTCTGCTACTGGCCCTTCTTCAGCCACACGACCTCTTGTTCCTGCACGGCTGCACTTCAGGACCTTCAACTTCAAGATAGTCTTGGTGTCACAGCCTATCAATGCATCGCATAGACAGAAGGAGGTCAGGTTGTGATTGCCCTTGGCTGGGCCTTGGAACTTGCCCATTACCAACCTACTACCTTTCTTTACTCTGTCGACCGCCTCTCTAACTGCAATTCCTATTTCCTTGGAGCTTGCACCCTAGTGCTTCTTGGGTCTCTTGTATAGCTTTTGATGCTGCAGTTACAGCAGTAGTCTCACCTCATTTGATGCAGCATCTGCTAGAAGCAGCAAGAAGTTCTCTTCCTTGTGGAACGGGAAGGAAGGAGCATGGGGAAGAGCAGCAGTTAGGGCATTGCGGCGGTGAAGTGAGACCCAAGCATACATGGTCACAACATCACCCTCTTGTATCCCCTCTTTGCCTTCCGTCTCACATTTAATATCCACTTCAATAGAAGGAATCATCTCCAGCACGAGCTCTACATCTTGAGCATCTTCATCAGAAAGCCCAGCAACCTGTGTCAGCAATGTGGCACATTCCTCCACAGGCATGTCACAGAATTCTTGGAACGAATGGATTTTCTGCAGTCAAATATGAAACAAATTTATTATTTTATTTCTAAAATTAAAAACATTGCTACAAAAGACAGGCTATTAACTTGCCATTTTAATTTTGTTCACTAAGAAGGCAAAACCGAAAATACCTTGCGAGCAATTTTTTTCCAAAAAATATTTTCCTAAAAATAAATTATTTCCAAAATCATATTTCATTTTCCATAAATACCTTTTCTTTTAAAATAAAAAGAAAAAGGGCAGAGAGGAGATCTAATGGAAACTTTCTTTTGAATTCAGAAAGCTTCTATGGGTCACCATTTGGCTTGTCCTATGGTTAAGGTGGCTCTGATATCAACTTGTCATGGTCAGAATTTTCATCCAAAATTCCAGCATACTTATGTATATTTAATCCCATCCAAGAATCAGCCAGGTACACAAACGACATAATTGATAAATAAAGTACACGACGTTATATATTAAATAACGAGTGCAATTATTACAGAGATGGATAATACCTCTCAAACTGAAATAAAGTCTAGCAACAGAAAAGGTAAGCGTCTAGCGTAGGCGTCTCCACTCAACAAGCATCTTGACTAGCCGCCAGCTTAGTCCTCCATATCGTCTTCACACTGTAGTACTATTCCTCTGATGGCGTTGATTATAGAAAGGTGAGTATATAGAATACTTCGCAAGTCATACAGCAAAATGCAAGTATGCACAGGGTATAACAAAGAAGGCATAATAGGGCTATTTTGCATAAACAACATTTAATAAGCATTTGAGAACTTATAAAATAATTAAATAATTAAGCAATATTAAACAACACTGAACAACCCTTCCCGGCTGAACAAGCTCATTCTCCATACCCGGAGATTAATCAAAACCACCTCTCCATACCCGGAGATTCTATGTTAACCACATTATTCCAAATTAACCACTTATGAGCAGTGTAGGACTAATCACAAAAACATTGTTAGGCTCATCTATAACCGCGGGTATGGCTATTCGAATAGTTTTACTCTGATCTTACAAATTTATCCAAAAAATACGATTCTGCACACGTTTCCATGCCCCAAAATACCACCATGGTACTACAAAGGGGGGAAATCGTGACATGACCCATCGCATAAAACAATCTAACATGGTTCACCCACCGAGATCCCAGTCTTTCCATACCTGAAACAGACTCACTCCGTACCCCCATAGACTTATTACCGCCACTTCACAGTCTAGTGTTTCACATCGGATCATACTATACAACAAATCTAGCCGTTGTCTATTTTGGCTTGTGGTTAGTACGATAAATACTTCATAACAGTAACTCACGAACCGGTCTTAATTGTCATGAGCACGACCAGCAAAACCATGTGCTCACAACTCACCATTAATCAAGTTTTAGTTGGACATTAATTAATGAACCATGACCAGCCGTCGTGGGCTACAAATGATTATCCATGATTAAATTTAAGTGAAGCATATGGCATCCCACATGAAATGATACTAGTGTTTCTAAGTATGCCTAAGAAAAACCTAGTTAAACTAGCCAAATCAATATATAAGATCATGGCTAGTCAAATTATATCTCAAAGTTGTCAAGGTAAAGGTAAGAATAACAAAAAGGCCAAAACAAAGGAATATAGGTTCACCATCCCGATGACATTCAAAAATAAATACAGTAGCTGAATGAAAAGAGAATTTAAAACATAGGATCAACATGCTCAAAGGATTTTGGACCCATGTGACTTGCCTTGCTGCTCGGGATTATCTCTCATGACTTCCTCAAGGTCCTCCAAGATGTCGGTAGCTAAAGCAAATAAACGAAACGAGCAAAACAATACATAAGAACATATGAACAGATCATGGAAATATTTTTATTAGATAGATCTCAATTTTAGATGGATTTTTCAAGTTAAATCATCCCAAACGGAGTTCATATGAATTAGTTAAGATTTTTAGAAGTTTTAACCGATTAAAACCATATAAAAAATTATTAAGGAATTGTGACGCAATAAGAAATTATTTTTGAAAAGGAAAAGAGGATTCATTGCATCATTAAGCTCGGGTTCACCATGGACCGGGTTCACAAAGACGGTCGACGAGATCCGACAGCCTAGATCAGTTTGACCGGAGTTAACCAAGATCCAATGGCCAAAATTAAACCGAAGAGGATGGAAGGCTGAGATTGGTTCGATTAGATCGGATGGCTGAGATCAAATCCGATGGGGAGATCTTACCCGATGACATCCAAGTTGCCACATGGATGCCACGTGGGACAAGAGAGCAATGGTAGTTGCAGACGTGGACTGCCACATCGGCACAAGCTCATCAGCGAGAGGCGGCGCATGAGATTCGATGGTCGATAGCAAACGGCAGCACTGCAGCGTGAACCGAAGGCATCAGTAGAGAGAGGAGTTTGAGGCAAACCTTCTGGTGTCTTGCAACGTGGCAAACGGTGATGAACAGCGACCGGCGACGACCTCGGGGCGGTGGCACTTCCTGGCTTAAGGCGATAATGACGTTCTGACAGTGTACGGTGACGACTGACAAGCAGCTGAGGTGTTCCTAGTCCTGGCGAAGCTGCTGATGCCATCGGCAAACTCCGACGGCGATGAACTAAACGGTGGTGAGCGGCTGGAAGCTTACAGCGGCGGCGGCACTCTGGTGCGGTGTCAAAATTACGGTAAACGGCTTCGACAAGCTGCCATAACGATCTAGATCGAAATAGGAGGCGCCTGGGGTCCTTATAAAGGGCAAAGAAGAAGGAGACCGGGTCGGACACGGCCAGGCACAGCGGCACAAAGCTAGGGTTCCTGCCTCAACACGGGAGCTCGTTTTTCCGCCAGTTCGCTTGGGATTCTTCGGTTTCCTAATGGTGAAATGAAAAGGAGAGACCAAGGAGCAAAAGCCCTCAATTAATTTTGGAAATGGGCAATGGTGGCAAGCGGATTTGGCAGAGATAGACGGCGCCGTGGCGAAGACGGACTCCGACTCCGGGAGGGAGACGAAACTGACAGGCCCCACCTGTCAGCAAGAGGGAGAGAGGGAAAGCCTCGCGAGCTGGCTGGGCCATTGCGTGGGAGGGCGGGAGAGGGAGAAGCGGCGGCTCTCGGGCCGAGCGCGGGTGAAAAGGAGGAGGGCAGAGAAAAGTTGGGCCGACTTTCGGCCCAATGGCCAAGAAAGATTTTCCAAAGCATTTTCTTTAAATGTAATCACTGAAATAATGTTTCATTCATTAAAAATACTTCCCTTACTCCAAAAATTCTCAGAAAAATCCTAGAGACTAAGGATTAAGCAAAGTATTAAATAAAAATTTTATCTTGGCCAATTTTTGTAGGGATTTATTGTGAATTTTATTTTCAAACCTCTTGAGCATTTTAATTTAATTTCTAAAAATGCTTTGACAAATAATTTATTATTTAGGTAATTTTCAGGGTGTGACAAACCTAACCCCCTTAAATGAATCTCATCCTCAAGATTAGAAAGAACTAGCAAACAGATCAGGATGGGCTGACTTCAACTCATCTTCTCGCTCCCAAGTGGCTTCGTCTTCCGAATGATTACTCCACTGAACCTTGCAAAACTTAATCACTCGGTTTCTTGCATTCCTTTCGTCCGTTTCCAAGATATGTATTGGCTTCTCCACATAAGTCAGGTCCTCTTTAATTTTGATCTATCCTGGATTAGCTTCCTTCTTGGGTACATGCAAACACTTCTTTAGTTGTGATGAATCCCTGCCATGGATTGAGGCAATTCCAATTGATACTCAACTTCACCTCTTCTACTCAAGATCTTATAAGGTCCTACAAATCTTGGTGCCAACTTCCCTTTTATCTGGAAACAGTGTACACTCCTCAAAGGCGTAACTCGTAGATACATATAATCTCCTTCTGCAAAGCTTAAATCCCTCCGACAATTGTCGGCATAACTTTTTTGACAAGACTATGCTACACGCAACCTTTCTTGAATTATCTTTACCTTTTCTTCAGCTTCTCTCAGAATATCTGTCCCGAAAACCTTTTCTTCTGCCAGTCTCCTTCTTCTTTGCAGAACTTGCAAACATTATTTCCTGGCATATAGACACCAGTTGGAGCCTGACCCTGAGTTTTGAAGAGTTGGCCTTGTTCCCTCCTTGCTGATAGGGGTGTTTGGCTTATTCTTCTTGGAGTTAGAACCTTCACATTGATAAAACTTTCTACTCTTACCCTTAGAATTGATGAGGTTGAGTAGATCCTTAACTTTCTGTTTTTTAACTTTCTGACTCTCTTCCTCAACTGAGTGGGAGATCAACTCTTGTATGGTCCACTTATTTTTCAGAGTGTTTTAATGAATCTTGAATGGATCAAAGTCTGAGTTGAGAAAGTTCATAATAAAGTAGACAAAAAAACCATATGATATGGATATATCCATTTGCTTTAACAAATATGCCTTATGGTTCTTCTCTAAAATGTGCTTCTTGATACCTTTCTTGCCATTATACTGGCTAGAAACCATTTTCATTATTAGTGTAGTGGCATAAGTCTTAGATGAGGACTTAGAATTTTCCTCAATGTTTGCCAAGTACGTCTTAACACCTTGAGAGTTAGTGATCCCCCTTATGATATATGGAGAGATGTTACTCTTGATGTACATCAGTGACATCCAGTTGGACTTCTCCCAAGCGGCTAATTGTTCATCATAAGCCCACTTGAGATCCTCGTAGTTCTCTGAATCTTCCGAGGGTTCCTCAGGAGCATCCTCTCTAATAGCCAGATCGTAGTCCAGCATCCCTAAAATGTTTTTCCACTCAGTGAAGTTGGTCCCATCAAGTGGTTCAACAGGCCTAAGTTGTGCCATAGCTGGAAAAAATAATTAAACAAACATTAGTAACAATATGCAATTAATCTCCATTGGTATAATTAATCACATGCTAATAACTGAGTTTCTAAATCAAGTCACCGTTGGGAAGAAAGGATTTAGAAAGAAAATAATCGAGAAACTAATTATTTCGACATGAATTTATAAATAACATTGGTAAAAAATAAATTCACATCACTAAAATCATCTAGATAAACTTCCTGTTGGTTCCATTTAACTACAAATAATTTATTTTGCAGATATAAAGCTCATCTTAATTTTCTACAATTTTTCTAATAGCCAAGAAGGTACTTAAAAGGATTTCTGAAATTGGAAACTAATTAAAAAAATTTCGTAAATTGAAAAAACTGATTTCGGCCTGGTTGGCCCACTACCCGAGCCGGCCCAGCACGATTTGGGAGGCGCGCGTGGCCCACTTGTGTAGTTGGCAGCGGTGGCGGCCTAGGCTTCAACAGCCTAGGAGCTCGCGCGGCCCATCAAGCCGACCGCAGCCTAGTTAAACCGAGGCGGCCCACTAAGTCCCCGCGGCCCATTCACCCAAATCATTGGATCCGATTCGACGGCCGAGATCAAGCGAGGCCAACTGATGCGGAAGCAGTGGCAATGGCATCCGTAGGATCTTAATTGAACGACCATGATCGCATTGAACCGGGACAAAACAGCTAGAGCTGAAGCCCTAACCCTAATTTCCCCAATTCTTCCTTTCCCGATCCCCTCTTCTCCGACAAGTGAGGGTGAGCGGGTGGCAACGGCGACGGAGCAGCACTCCGGCGAAGCAGTGATGGCGGCACGCGTGGGTCGATGCCATGCGAAGCTGCCTCATCGTCGCAATGGCGGGTTTCCCGACCCAAGCGGATCGGTGCCGCGCGGGTCCGGTCTGAGGTCGCGGTGATGCGCGCTGACAGAGCTGAGGCCTACATGGTCGCAAGGAGGAAGACCGCGAGCTAAGGCATCAAGGCAGAGCTGGGCGGCCCTCGTGATCACACAGGGTTGATGCCGGCGCGGCCGAGGCTGATGCCCAGCTCCTCTCACACAGGTTGATGCCACGCAAGATCTGGCGGCGGTGCACTCACGTGGGTTGATGCCATGCAAGGCTCTGAGGACGACGAGCTCCAATCAGGTAAGTGATTCTTCCCAATCTGAAGCTCACGCATTCTAGGGTTTCTGAGTTTTTTTGGGGATTTTGAACTCAGGGTTCCTGAGTTGGGAGAAATTGGGAAATTTCAATGTGATTTATCCTCGATTTCTCATCTAAGTTTGCCGAAGCCGACTTGCTACTGAGTTGGGGATTCCTGAATTGGGGATTGGGGATTTCAATCTTGTGTACCCAAATCCCCTCCTCTGATTTGAATTGCATCATAATCTACACTAATTTTTCATCATGCCGAAGAAGGAGTTTGAACTAGGCATAGTGGCTTCACTAAATTGGATGATGTGTGAATATGTGGCTAAAATAAGGCTCTGATACCACAATGTAGGAGTCTAATTTACAAAAATTAGATCTTAGCCTATACATAATCATCTCTACGAATATGGAACTAAATTGTACGGACTACTTTGTGAAGTCATTGATCTCCTCCTTCTATTTTCTTCTTCTACTTTTGCTTTTGCCTCTTGATGCACCGGAGTTGTGGAGGCCATAGGCTCCGGGTACCTCATGAGACTCATGAGGGGTACCTCATGAGACTCATGAGAAGCATTAGGGCCACTCGGACAGAGGATGAGGATGGGTCTAACCTTGTAATTAGGGATACGATAGGACACGTTGTATTCCTAGAAAGAAATCCCTTGGTCGGAGTCCGATCGGGATTCTTACCCTGTAACCCTGTCCCCCGGTATATAAGGGGAGGCAGGGTGCCTCCTAGAAAGAAATCCCTGATCGGGATTCTTACCCTGTAACCCTGTCCCCCGGTATATAAGGGGAGGCAGGGTGCCCCCTGAGGGCGGAATCACCAAAACAGAGACAATCTCATCAGAGAAACCTCAAAACCTGAACTAGGATAAATCGTTTCGTGCTCCTTTGAAATCCATCAAGTTTAGATCTCACGAGTAGTCCCATATTATTATTACCGATATAAAACATCGACAAGAGTAGAGCATCGAGATTGGTGGCTTTAGGTTAGCGCTATGAACCCCTTCCAATGCCTGAGTTAGATCGGGTTCTCTCTAGGGTTTTAGGTTTGGCGACAGAGAGGATTAGGCCTCCCTTCTTCCTGTCACATCTCCCCTTATATAGTGTATTGGTGTGGCTCGGGGGCTAACCAAATTTATCTCCAATTTCGTTGCTACCGATCACAACTCTTATCCCTAAGTTTCTTTCTTGTTCGGAAGGGAAAACCGGTGGATAATTTATCTCCCTATTTATTTTAGTACCATACCGAAACGATCAACCAACAAGGAAACCAAATCAAAGTGGATACGATTTGGTAATAAACCTAACTAGACAATCTAGTCTTACCATATGCTATTACAATTTCACTAATTCAGCTTTATCTTTCAAGGTAGGAATTCCAAATTACCATAATGACAGAAAAATGTAGCACCGTTCAATGGATAAAATGTTAAGTAACTCATGGGAAAACACATTAAAAGTAGCCTTCTCGACAAGTCTATGAAGAAGTAAAATGTCAATGAATATAATACCTTAAGCTACATAATTCTAGTTCCTCTTCGAATTAGCAATTAATTTAGGTCTGGAAAGTCTAACTAAAAGCAGCATATATGCACATTTCAAGAAACACTGATTCACTACAGATTGGCTGCAGCAAAGTCATATGGAAAACTCGAAACTGTACCTGGATGATATTTTGGGAAAGCTCAATTACATGTATCGGTGTTCATATTTGGTTTATTTAACCAAGTCCGGATGAAAAATGGGATGAGTGTAAAGGACACGGATCCTTTGACTTAGAGCTAAGTCACTGCCGTACAGTCACTAACTTAGGGAAGCAAAAGTCACAGGTGTGCGGTAGCCTCCATATTCACCGTCCATCTTCATCTTCTTCCTCCGCCCTTTGATTTCTTATGTCATTTCCTTCGCTTGCTAGTTGCTACAGGAAGATAGCTCCTGTTATGCACTGCTCCACCCACCTGAGATGGCAGTAGCAGGCACTTTGATGACCACACGTTACACGTATCCCATTTGCACTTTACGGCCATGACTTAGCTCCTCTAAGTCAAAGGATCCACGTCCCTTTCCTCCAACCCCACCCAAACACCTCTCGACCCCCACCCCCATACCTTAAATAGCGGTATAAAAATTGGTTGATTTTCTATGTGCCGTAGAAATCAATGCACGAATTGTCGTAAATCCATATCATCAAATTCTCCTATTCCTATGAATTCATATTTCAAAATTGAATTGAAATCCTCAATCCAAATCCTTCAAATATTGTCAAACAAGAAATTCCAATAAACATACCAAAAGTTCCTAGTATTTATCTGGGCCATCCCTTCCCCTTTGGTCCCTTCCGGCCCATTCCCCCCCCCCCCCCCCCCCCTCTCTCTCTCTCTCTCTGCCTCGTAGCCCTGGGACCAGTTAACCAATAAACCGATAACCGAACCGAACCGAATTAACCGAATAAGTCGGTTAATTCGGTTTTCGGTGTTCGGTTCGGTTCTTGTTTTTTGTTTGTTCGGTAGTCGATTTTTAACGTCTATTAACCGATCTACCGAAAAACCAAACAACTTTAGTACGTCACGGTCTTTTCCAGTTTTCCTTCCCTTCTTCGAGTCTTCGATCTGGATCCAGACCACATCCGCCTCCACCGGAGCACCGCTCCACGCGACCACGCCGCCTCCGCCTCCAATAGCCGGGCCGGGCGCCGCGGCCGCCGCCTCCGCCTCCACGCCGCACCTCCACGCCGCCGCCGCCTCCCGCTCCTCGCGTTGCTGCCTCCACGCTGCTGTCGCCTCACTCGCCTCCACGCCGCCGACGCGCAATAACGGCGGCTGTAACCGAGCACTCCTCCAATGTATGTTCTGTTTTCCGTTCGATTTGATACTCTTGCTGCTTGTATGCCGCGCTGGATGCGTGATTGCGTTGCTAACTTGTTCCTGCTGGTGCTGGCGTGTTGATTTGTAGATGGGAGGAGATGATGAGGTTGCAAGGTCTGATGGTGCATCAACTGAACCTGAGAAGCAAGACACAACAGAGAAGGTCTAAGAGGAGCAACCGGAGAAGGAAGTGAAGAAAAGAAAAGCTATGGCACCAAGATCAGAAGTGTGGGAGAGCTTCATAAAGATAACAGTTGGAGGTGAACTCATGAAGGCTAAGTGTAAGTACTGCTCCCGTGAGCTAAAGTGCAGCACAAAGACTAATGGTACATCCTCAATGAAATATCACTTATCAGTTTGCAAAAAGAATCCTAATAAACATCATGATAACCAAGGAACTTTGCAATTGCAACCATCTAAAGGAGATAGTAGTGTTGGTCATGTTTCTACCTGGAAATTTGATCTTGATGACCTAAGGAATAGTTTTGCTGAGATGATAATTGAAGATGAACTCCCTTTTGTGTTTGCTGAACGTCCCGGCTTTAGAAAATTTATGGCCAAAGCTTGTCCACGCTTTACTGTCCCCTGTAGGAAAACTGCAACTAAGGGATGTGTTAAGATTTATGATGTTCAGAAGGAAAATCTTAAGTGTTTTTTAAGGAAAAACTGTGAACGAGTTTGCCTCACAACTGACACATGGACTTCAAACACACAGCAGAATTACATGTGTGTCACAGCACATTTTATTGATAATGATTGGAAGCTCCACAAGAAAATTATAGGATTTTTCTTGGTGAAAGGCCATAGAGGGGAAGATATTGGTAAATCACTTGAGAGATGTTTGGTAGAATGGGGTTCCTGAAACAATGAGGAACTGTCCTGGGATTCCTGAAAAAACTGATTGGGAGAATGTAAGGAAGATGGCTGAGTTTCTTGAACACTTCTATGAGCTGACTCTTCGTGTTTCAAGCACAAAATCTGTTACTTCCAACACTCTTTTTCATGAAATTGCTGATGTTTTACTTTTGCTGAGAGAATGGTGTGATAGTTCAGATAAGACACGAAGGGAAATGGGTTACAGAATGCTGGATAAGTACTACAAATATTGGGGAGATAACAATGAGGAGAAGCCGGGAGAGCAGCTGAACTTGGTCATTTTTTTCTGTGTTGCAATTGATCCAAGGTACAAGTTGTCTAATTACACAAAGATGGCAACATTCGAGATGTTTGGTCTTGAAACAGGGCTGGTATTGTGGGACAAAGTGAATTACTCTTTTCGGGCTTTGTTTGATGAGTATCGCAATATTTATGCTCAAAAAATGAGGTTGGACAGTGGTGCAATGAGCTCTACCAAGTGAACTTGAGAAGTACCTAGCTGAAGAGAATGAAGAAGATAAGGACTTTGATATTCTTGAATGGTGGAAGGACAATGCTAATAGATTCCCAGTATTGTCTTGCATGGCCCGTGATCTATTAGCAATTCCTATATCAACTGTTGCATCTGAGTCGGCTTTTAGTACAGGTGGGCGTGTTCTTGATGACTTTCGGAGCTCACTCACACCACATATGGTTGAGCGCCTAATCTGTACACAAGATTGGCTCAGATCATCCATTAATCTTAGTGTTGAAGAAGACCTTGAAGAATTGGCTAAATTAGAGGAATGTAAGTCAAGTAACAATTCTAGTTTTCGCTTGTCTATGTTTTATTGTTTATTTCAGCACTGTTATGTAAACTAACTTTGTCCAATATTATATTGCAGCACTGATTGATGATCTAGGTGGCCTCATATTTTCTTCTAAGTCAAATAGCAAGTCTGGTCCTATTGAACATGATGTCTAAGAAATCGATTGTTATGTCCTGTTGTCATGTCCTGATTGTGATGTCCTGATGTAAGACTTACGTTCTTTATGGAGTACTATCAGTTATTTATTGGACCTTGATAATACATGTTTGCTTGTTGTTGTTTTATGTAACCTGGTAAATTACGGTTATTTCGGATTAACTGATTAACCGAACCGAATTAACCATAACCGAACTGTTCGGTTATTGGTTTTTTTCCTAGAATTTCGGCTGCCATTTTCCAATAATCGAATTATATTCTAACCGAATTAACCAAACCGTTTAAACCGAATTAACCGAAATCCTAGGTAGTGCCTTGGCCCACCCGTGCCAGTGCCCTTCCTCTTCCTCTCCCCTCACCGGCTGCATGGCGCCGACCACCCCCACCTCGTCGAGCTTCCCGCCACGCGACCACCTCCTTCCTGGCTTCCCGCGCCATGAGAAGCTGCATTCCCCGCTGCTTCCATCGCCTCTCTTCTCCCTCTCTTCCACCCCATCCTTTTCACCTACTAGATCATCCGATTCCGGTAGGCCGCTGCCCCTGCCTTGCTACATGATTCCATGCTCCCTCGGCGGCTCGCCATCGAGCTCCCGTCTCCACGCTGCTGCGTGACTCCTTCCCATTCTGGCGGAGAAATGGTGAATGGATTTTTTTTTTCTTCAATAATGTTCTGCGGTTCCTCCTTGGTTAATTTCCCTTTCACTTTCCTGGCTTGATCCTGCAGCTCTTTTGGCTTAGTGCCATGCCAGGGGACGAATGGTGCTCCCAAAATCAAAATCTTCTGTATGGGCTCGTCTTGCATATTTACTTCCAGGTATGGTGATCGTCTTTGATTGTTTAGCTACTATTTGTGTGGCATAAGACTCGTTTCGCACATGCCACACCTAATAATCACATGGACAATGATCATTTTCTGATTACATATGCAGCTTTGATGATAACAAACTTTTTCCTATTTGGACTATTTATACTGCCAGGAATAACTAGGCCCCATATAAATAGCACTATAGCATTACTCCTAGACTTACACATGTGATGCATTTGCCACCAACTATCGTGAATCATACAGCGTTTCATGAATCGTGGAAATGGTAGAGAAGAACGAGAAGATTGTGACAGCTAGAAAGTATCAGGACTTGATGAAACCCGTAGATGCTGCAGAACTGCATAAGTAGTGTTACCCTAAATGTTAGGTTGAAAATATATAGCATTTTTAGTATCATTTTCCAACCAGTTCTCACCTAGCATTTTTAGTAGCATCTCTTTGTAGAAGAATTACATGTATGTTATGAACAATCACAGTATCAGCATAATGGCATGTCAGAGTAAGCCCATTGTTAATGAAGCAAGTGCTCTAGTGTGCATGTCGTGATCATGATGGGATAAACACCACCGAGAGGATAGCCAGGCGGCATCGGCTGTTAGGGCTGGGATGTAGACTTAGGTTGGGGAGACAAACATTGAGAGGGAGATTAGATTAATTCTGACTCATTGCTTAATCTAAATGACAATACAATCCATCCTTTATATAGATGGAGGGAGGACTGCTACATACCACGTAGCGTGAGGGTACCGTTCGCTCGATTGGTACTGGGCTGGCTTGGGACTTGGCCTTTCGGTCCAATGCCCATGACAGTGCATGGTACTTCATAACTAAGGGATTAGAAGGGAATTCTCCTTGATGGGGTGTAATAATTAAATAAAATGATAGACCACATCGATAAGTTGGTACACACATTTGAGACCTGTTTACAACTGAAAACATACATTTCTTTTGCTCCAAAACTCATTTGAATATGAGATTATAGCATGGCTCTTAGGAACTTAGCGTGGCAGTCCAACAGATGTGGTAAACTCTCGCTCCAAGCTATAGCATTTGTGGCTACTTTGAGACTCAGGATTAGAACTGTCACCCAAGTTAATTACCAACGGTTCATGACTAGCTTTAGATCTTGTACATAGCAATGGCTGCATCTCCTCAACATTTTCTGGAGCATCGTGACATAAGTTCAACCTTTTCGTACGCAAGCACTGTAAATTCATTTCAACCTGCTTCATAGTAGGTCTGTCTTCACTTCGGAGCCTCAAGCACATCTCCGCAAGAGAAGCGACACTGTCTATCTCTTCATCGGTAGCTTCCTCACGAACTTGAGCGGCAACTATCTCTTTGATCGGCCTCACCTTCAGCTCCCAAAGAAAGTAGTTGGACAAATTCTGCTTCGATCCTGACACCCTTGTAAAAATAGGCTCTCTTCTAAGTAGTAGTTCAACAAGTACTACACCAAAACTATATACATCACTCTTCTCATTCAACTGCCCAGTATGGTAATACTCTGGATCTAAGTAACCAAATGTGCCTTGTACATTTGTGACGACATGAGTTTGGTCAATGGGAACCAATCTCGAAGCACCAAAGTCTGATACTTTAGCAGTATAGTTTGCATCTAGAAGGATATTAGAAGATTTCACATCACGATGGAACACTGACACTGAAGCTGCCGAATGGAGATAATAGAGAGCTCCTGCAGCTTCCACTGCAATTCTTAGGCAGTCATCCCATGACAAGGAGAAACCATTGTTTGAACCAGAATGGAGAATACCAAATAATGAACCGTTGGGAATAAAGTCATATACCAATAATGGGACCTCGGTTTCAAGACAACATCCAAATAGTTTCACTATATTACGGTGATTTATTTGAGACAGAATTGCTACCTCATTAATGAATTGATTAATCTCACCTTCCACGATGTGGTTAGACCTTTTTATTGCAACCACACGTTGGTCAGATAGAATGCCTTTGTACACCATGCCATGCCCTCCACGACCAAGGATACGTGTAGGATCAAAGTTGTTTGTTGCCTTGTCTAGCTCATCTAAAGAGAATATCTTTGTCTTATCACTTGCATTTTCATCTGAAGATATTATTTGTTCTAGGAGAAGTCCTTGGTTCTTTCGGAAATGCTTCCTTCGTAGCTGCTTTTGTATGTCTTTTTTCCATCTATGAATGAGAAGCATTATTCCTAAGCTGAGAAGTAGGATGCTGAAGCCACAGCTAAGCCCAATGACAATACCTGTGATAGTTTATATGCTCGTTAGTATGGTGTCATGTTCATTATGAGATCAAGAGTGTATAGGACTCTGGAGTCACCTAACATAAGATTTTGTCTTCTTGTCCGGGTGCACTGCATTGTTGTCATATCATACTGTGTTTTGTCAGGGCATGCAATGCAACGGTAACTTCCAGGAGTATTATAGCATACTCCTTTACAGTTGTTTGGCACCAAGCATTCATTAATATCTGCAACATCACTTAGTAAGATCAGAGAGAGAGGGAGATCGAAAGGGAGAGGGAGTGGGGCAGAGATTATAACCTTGACAACCATCTTTGATATATGGATTTCCTTGAAAGCCAAGTATACAATTGCACCGGTAACCAATGTAATTATCTGTTGAGTTGACACTCAAGCATCTGCTATTGATGCTAACACAAGCAAATCCAGATTTATTTTGCTGTGCCTCTTGGCAAGTTAGATTGGCAACAGCCCATTGCACAGATGCTGATTCCCCAGAACCAATATAGAGATAAGGTTCCTGCGGTACATTCATCCCATACATGTACTGCTTGTACTGTGTGGTGTCTTCGATGCCCATGAGCCCATTGCTGATATTTATATACGTCACACGGTATTGATCGTTCAGCTGGAGGCTGGATGATAACATGTCTGTGCAGTTGAGCTGAAATGTTTTCCTTGCAGAACATCCTTCTTCTAGGCCGAATGGATATGGGACTTCGATGCTCCCACACTTTCTATTGCATACCTCCTTCTGTTGGAGCGGATTATATCCTATTTTGCGAAATTAAATTAACAGTTTCACAATTAACAGTTGTTTAATTAGGGAATTTGTATAGCAATTCAAAGTCGAGATGTGCTCAAAAACTGACTGCCATCCATACACATATTAGACTATAGATAGGAATAATTTTCTCCGTATTTTGACCTTACTTTGCTCTCTTGCATGGTTTATATGATGTACAAACACTTTATATATGTGGAATTAATCCTATTGTAAATTGTGATCACGTTCATGAGGCCCACAGCTAATTGGACCAGGTTTATTATAGTTTCCTGTTTCTTTGAGCTAACTGAGCCGCAATTATGCTTTTCATTTTTCAAAGAATGAGGAGGGGACAACTAAGGGCCTGTTTGGCAGGGCTCTAGCTCCTAGATTCTGGTTTGGTGGAGCTGGAGCCCAGCCAAACGGTCCAGCTCCAGCAAAAAATGGATGGGATCCGGCTGGATCGCTCCTGGAAAAATAACTAGCAGCTTGGAGCTGCCTTCCGCCAGCTCCATGCTCCAGCTCCAGCTCCGTCCAGCCCCTCGGCCCCTTCCCACTTCTCTCCCGTCCTGGAGGAGGCGCTGTGGAGGGGGAGCAGGAGACGGCTGCCGGAGGGGAAGCAGGTGGACGGTGGCCGAGGGGACGCAGGCGGCGGCGGCTGGAGGGGAAGCAAGCGGCGGCGACGCAACTCGCCTCCCCTCTGGCATCTTCATCCCCGCCCCTACCTCAAGCGGCGGCAGATCCAGGGGCGGCCGCGACGGCTGAGGGGGAGCAGGCGGCAGCGGTCGGAGGGGACGCAGGCGGCGGACGGCGGCCGAGGGGACGCAGGCGGTGGCGGCTGGAGGGGAAGCAAGCGGCGGCGACGCAACTCGCCCCCCCTCTGGCATCTTCATCCCCGCCCTTACCCCGAGCGGCGACGGATGCAGGGGCGGCCGCGACGGCCGAGGGGGAGCAGGCGGCGGACGGCGGCCGAGGGGATGCAGGCGGCGGACGGCAGCCGGAGGGGATGCAGGCGGCGGACGGCGGACAGCGGCCGAGGGGGAGCAGGCGGCGGACGGCAGCCGGAGGGGACCCAGGCGGCGGACGGCGGACAGCGGCCGAGGGGACGCAGGCGGCTGCGGCTGGAGGGGAAGCAAGCAGCGGACGACGGCCGAGGGGGAACAGGCGGCGGCGGTCGGAGGGGACGCAGGCGGCGGACGGCGGACGGCGGCCGAGGGGACGCAGGTGGCGCACCGGCAGGGCCCTCGCTGCATCCTCCTCTGCATCCCCTCTCTGCACTGCACGGGCGGCGGAGGGCGGCGCAGGCACGGGTAAAATTGTCCATCTTCCCCCACCTATCTCTTTCAGGATTTCTGGAGCTGATCAGGCTAGCCAAACACTTTCAGGCCACCTCCAGATCCTACAGGATCTAGCTCTCGTTAGAGTTGGATCCAGGAGTTAGGATCTAGGAGCTGGAGCCCTACCAAACAGGCCCTAAGTAATGTTTCTCTAGAGAGCAACCCACGCTGGTTCAATTTTATACACAGAACGAGCTGGCAAATTAGAGAAAATTGCACTAAGAAGTTGGATGGAGTGTGCCAATCGGTACCTATGAGTGGAAAAATATAACCTCATAGTACTACCGTCCAATAACAAATATTGTTTCTGTTTTTTCCCTTAGATAAGTATAGCTGTTGGATTAGTACCAATATAGATTATATGATTGCGCTAAAATTGTCAGACTAACTCTAGCTAAAATTTCTTGATACAAGCTAAGTGTTGAACTGTTGACCATATGTATAATATTGCAATCAAATGAAACGAGTTGAATGAGAAAATATTGGAAATATTGACGCAAAGATAAAATGCTTAGGGTACAAAGCGAAACTAAACTGTTAGAATTTTTTTATAATATGGAATTGACGGGGTACATTTTTTTGTTCTAGGATGTTACGTATGTCTCCCCCTATTATTCTATTCCCTCCGTCCTAAAATATAGCTACCTAGGAGTGTTTTTGGAGGAATTAAGGATTGGAGTGAAAGATTTAAAATGCCCTTATTAGTAAATGGTGGGGTGATAGGAATTAAGAGTAATATTGGTGGGGTGCAGGTCTCGAGGGTTAGTGGAATGATAGAACCCACTAAGGATAGCATGAGAAGAAATTGGGTAAAAGGCACCTTTTACATATCCTAGTTATTTATATTTAAGATAAAATTTAAATCTAAATATAGCTATATTTTAGGGATGGAGGGAGTATTAGAAAATGCAATGAACTCGACTTGCTTGCAATTTTCCAGAGTTTCATGGTCACAAGCTTGCTGCTGATCACGAAATTTTGCTAAATTTTGTAGTAATAATAAAGGTCAGTAGCGGTTCAATCCAAGAACCGCCAATGAAAATAGCCACAAACCTCCACTGGTAATATAGTATCAGATAGCAGTTCATAATTGTTAGAACTGCCACTGATGGTTGTAAACATCTCTCCTGACCTATTATCATAATTTTATCTTAACCTTCAACAGAAAAGTGCCATATGGGTGTATAATTATTTGAGCAGATTAGTAAATTACCTCTATCACGTGCGCAGCCATCTAGTATATATGGATTGCCTTGATACCCACCATCACATAAGCAACGGTAACCAAGAACCGGTGTGAAATAGACATCCATGCATCTGCTGTTCCTGCTGACACAGGCATAGTTGGTCGTATTATCCAAGGCGCTGGCACACGTCGGTTGGTCCAGGATTCCCCATGCAATGCCGGCTCGGACAGTTGTTACGTTGATTGTGTTCCATAGGGAGCTTTGGTTTGAGCTTGCATCAAGTTTGAGATCCCCTTTGCCATGGTGGACAAACATAAGCTGGAAGGTGTGAGCACGAACTGAAACATCGATGGAGCAGCATCCGGTGCCGTTGCAATCCTGCCTAGCAACGTCCTCGGTGATTCCTTTGTTCGGGCATGTAACGTTGCAAAGCTTCGCTGGAACATTTCCATTTTGATCGAGCACATGGTATATATCGAAGTCACAGCCGGTGATGTTCAGTTCAGCATATCCAAGGATGAAAGATTTCCCAGGAGCATCCCATGACATGTTGTACACACTGACATCGTTTTTTATGGAGATGGAATGCGAATAGGCAACAGTGAAATACGCTGGGAGACAGAAAAATATAATGGAGAGGAAGTTACAATATGAACAATTGACGTACGTTTATAGGCATAACGATAAGGGGACAACACAGTTAAACTACAAAAAACGGAGCTTTTACTTTAGAGTGGTTGTATGATTTCATTGTCTAAAACAAAGCCTCTAATAACACCTTCAATACTTAGACGGTAGTATTCCCCAGCAAACAATCTAAGTACAAACAGGGAGCTCTTACACAAAGGAGTTTATAGGTTTAATGGTTTTTATGCCTATAAAAGTAAGGGATTGCTATATCTTTTGCCCTCTCTTCCAACAAAGGCAGTGCCCTGTCCCCCCTTTGGTCCAAAAATATTTTCACCATTCAACTTAATATGTTTAGTTGAACATTAAAAGTTCAACCTGAAATCCCCATAGCTGAACTGGTATCATGAATCTGACTTGAAATCCGATTATAGTTTATTGTATTTCTTACCAGCACTGGGGGAGTCCATGATCTCAGTGGTGCCATTTTTGAATAACAGCCTTGGTGGTTGTGTGGTATTGTTGCAAATAAGCTCGAAGTCGGGCTGCCTAAAGCAATGGGATGATCCAATGCCGAAGGGATAGTCGATGGTCAGATTACCGCAGCTTCTTTGGCAACCAGCAAGCGTGGCAGCAGATGGAAGGCTCGTATTTCTTTTTGAAGCTTGCATCACAGGGGTCATAGTAAACACAATTAGGAGCAGAGGAAGTAATCCATCTAATAGGCTCATCTCCGCACTCCAGAAGTCTTCAATTTGTGGGACTGTTTGGCAATAAGAGTAGTACAGAGGATGAAGGGTTTTGCTTTGGTGGCCAAGACAATGCCGATGCTTTATACTCTCGTCATTGAAAAGCTCTCAGGAGTTGTTGTCAGGACTAACAGCACTGGTGCAAGACTGCTAGTGCAATTGCGCAAAGTGCACATGGCGCAAATACATGTCATTTTGAATGGTTTAAGGCCTTGTTTTTTTAGGTGGGTCAATATAGTCAGATTAGGATATTACATAACTCTTTTTTCCGGGCTATGTGTTTCAATATATAGGAGCGTAGATATGTCATGATTTGGAGGGAGAGAATGTCCTATGGGAATGGTACTTTCTAATTCGCAGTATGATGTTTAGCTAAATGCTGAATTCAGGGCATATGAAGATCCTTTGACTTGTGAAGGTAACTTTGAAATATGTATTTCCCTAATTCTTTGGAACTGTGTTAAGATGAAAAATGAGGACATGACTGTGGTGTATGCACAAGTTACTGTAATTTTTACTTGTACATGTGTTACAGAAAATGTGTACTTGGTAGGCGGATGTGTATAAAACCCTGTTTAGGTGAGTAAAAGGCTTATGGAGGAGTATAACAATAGCAGTGGACAGGTATATCTCTTTTTTTTACTCTCTTTGCATTTTTACTGGCAAGAAAACAGTATTTCATTTCTTTCTTCTTTGCTCACCCCCAAAAACAAGCTTTCATTAACAAAAAGTAGAGAATTATATAGTCAACAATCAGAGTATTTCAGATATTGCAATGTATCCAAGATATACTACCATTTTCATTTATCCTTTTCTCCTGTTTAATCAATGGTTTTGTGTTGAACCAATATAAAATTTAGTCGATACATTTCAAATGGATGTAATAAAATAATGTTAATTTATGTCCTTGACTCTGTTTCTGTGCTTTGCCCGATTTAGAGGCTTGACGGGAACTGAAGACCAGAAGTTATTGTTTTGGATGGAACATTCACCTTATTATTTGGCAATAAGCCGGAACAAAAAAGATCTAGGAGTAGGGAAAGGATAGAGGGGGTTATGGCTTTCCCCTATTATGTTTTCATCTTTCTGACACTGTTCCTCCAAAAGTTTTTCCATCTCCAATTGCCCGAAAAGAAGGTAGTCATTTCATACCCTAAATTTGCGTCAAGATCTCACCAGCCATTTTCGTTGCTACTTTCATGAACTTCGTCGGCCACATATTAGTCAGCAGAAAACGATGACATATGATACTGTCAAATGACAGGCTGGTTAAATTATTACATATTAATCGTTGGAAAATGGTGACATTTGAAACTTTCAAATGGCAGGATGGTTAAAATTGTTAGTCAAGGCATGTGCTACCTGATAGGTGTATTGATCATGTCTTGATAATGATTTTGCCACCATTCATCCAGCACAAGATGGCTGAAATCCAGCATTTTGTTTTTCATACGGCAAGATGACATGTACAGGAGGCAGGGGGGAAGACAATTGTGAGAGCCAGCTGCCTATATTTACTTCAATCACCATCGATTTTACTTTTCATCTAGTTTTTCTGTACAACGTTGTTACCGGAGAGTTGTGGTCCGTCAACGGTGCAACTAGGCTGGTGCACATTGGCATCACCTGCTGCCACAACTTTCTAACCCATAGAAGGGGCTAACTGGGTGTTAGAACCGTCGATAATTATTGGTTGGTATGGTCCCTGAGACCCTGACTGCTGGCACTGCCTATCCTATGTCCTGACTCTCAAAAAAAAAAAAAGAACAAGACTGAAGAGAACATATTTGTAAGATTACCTCACAAAATTCTAGATGCAACAATGTGCAAAGAAAACATAGATGTACCAAGAATATCACAGTAATATGAGGGAAAAATTTCGCATTAATTCCAAATGGAGCCTTGGTGCATAATTGTAAGTTTGTAATAAACAATATGAAAGCTAGGTTAGGGAATAAATCTTTTCTTTAACATTCATGATGCTACTGTAACTGTAGTTCCAGTTAATATCCAGTTCATGGACGCAACATGCCTCAACATTATGTTATTAATACATCATTACATGGGTAATGATGTTAGAATTGGTGGTGCAATGTGTTGATTATCGAATTTAACACTGGAACAAGTTTATAGCAAGATTGAGCCAGATTTGAAAAGAATTAGAGCTTCCGGTCTAACCGAAGACATAGCGGTCCGACCGGAGAACCCTATGGCGGCCTGACCAACAAACTTCACGCGAGTCCGAGTCTAATTGAGTTCTTTCTCGTATTTTCTTGCTTAGACCCAAGGTTTTTTTTACTCCTAATGTATCTCTAGACTACATGGACTTGCAGACACTAGTATAGCAAGACCAACCCTTTTCTAAGGGTTATGGATGGTTCTATTAGACAATCAACACACAATCCAATCAACGAATCGTTTTTTCGATTTTGCCTCTACCTATCACCCTAGTTTAGTTTTAATTTGGCCATCTTCGATGGTTTGCACTATAAATCATCCGTTTTCGTTACAAGAATGCGAATCCTTTTGTAGGTTTGTTCCAAAAACCTTTCGTTCTGCCCACGAGACGGGTGTTTGCCCTAATTTGTCTAAATCAACTTCACTAGTCGGTTTTGATCTCTTTATCATCTTTGTCAGAAACTTAGTTAAGATCAAGATGGTTAATGACTCAATACATATAAGTCTTTATGTGAATCTATCACAGTGATCCATAAAAAGGCGTCAACACAATGCCCTTCTCTTCTTTCCTTCTTTTTTTCTTTCCATCCCATTCCTACCCTCTATTTAGTGCACCTCTTTTTTTTGTGGAGTATACTTGCTGGTTCTAAAACCTGCTGAAACTTAGGATGAAATCCTCCTTTTGTGTATGAGATCAAATCTTCCTTTCCTGTATAAAATCCTCAGAGACAGGTGTGTGGGTGAGATCCTAAAATCCTCTCTTAACAACTTCAAAAAATTAGGACTCGCAGTGACTACATATATGATCCCACAGTTGCATGCCTGCAATACTAGCTCAAATGGTTCCATTTTTGTCAAGCCGTTTACGAACAGGGGCGCAACTGCCTTCGCAATTTCATACCAACTCGAGTAGCTGACTAAACATTTGACGAGAGGAAATGCTACCAAATTTCAAAGTCGTTATTGACACACCGTGTCGCCGGTCCAACGACCGGTCGTAGCACAAGAAGACCACACGTTTCCTTCAACAAACGGACCCCACGCTGAGTAGAAACATACGCGAGCCAGCCCAGAAAAAAAAAAACACTCGCCATCGCCATCCCGGTTTACGTCACTACACTGGCGTGAAAAAGGTTGAGAACCGAATATAATATCCCTCTGAATTGGATTTTATTCGGTCCTCTTTTGTTGCCTCCAGCCAGTTCTCAATTATTTTTTTTCATGCATCCAACACAACAATATTTAAACAAAAATGGTACCTTTGGTAACTATTGCCGATTGCTCTATAAGTTGACGAGTGATATGTTCAAGTTTCAAGGGGGGCACAAAGGGCAAAAACAGGCAAGCAACGATGTTAAGCGTCTATGGTTGAACATCTCATGGTATCATATCAATCATCACTGCCAGAATCTATATCAGAGTTTGCCTTTTGGGGGGCTACTCCATTCGTGACCTTACCCTTCCCCTTGTTCTTTTCGTCCTCCTCGTCATCGCTGTATTCGCTCTCGTAATCATCATACTCCTCTTCTTCCTCCTCTTCTTCTTCTTCAATGCCATCCTCTGCTACTGGCCCTTCTTCAGCCACATGACCTCTCGTTCCTGCACGGCTGCGCTTCAGGACCTTCAACTTCAAGCTAGTCTTGGTGTCACAGCCTATCCATGCGTCGCACAGACAGAAGGAGGTCAGGTTGTGATTGCCCTCGGCTGGGGCTTGGAACTTGCCCATTACCAACCTACTGCCTTTCTTCACTCTGTCGACTGCCTCTCTAACTGCAATTCCTATTTCCTTGGGGCTTGCACCCAGTGCTTCTTGGGTCTCTTGAATAGCTTTTGATGCTGCAGTTACAGCGGTAGTCTCATCCATGAAGCTGACCTTCTGGGATAACCAAACCTCATTTGATGCAGCATCTGCTAGAAGCAGCCAGAAGTTCTCTTCCTTGTGGAACGGGAAGGAAGGAGCATGGGGAAGAGCAGCAGTTAGGCCATTGCGGCGGTGAAGTGAGACCCAAGCATACATGGTCACAACATCACCCTCTTGTATCCCCTCTTCGCCTTCAGTCTCACATTTAATATCCACTTCAATAGAAGGAATCATCTCCAGCACAAGCTCTACATCTTGCGCATCTTCATCAGAAAGCCCAGCAACCTGTGTCAGCAATGTGGCTCGTTCCTCCACAGGCATGTCACAGAATTCTTGGAATGAACGGATTTTCTGCAGTCAAATATGAAACCAATTTTATTATTCTATTTCTAAAATTAAAAACATTGCTACAAAAGACAGGCTATTAACTTGCCATTTTAATTTTGCTCACTGAGAAGGCAAAACCGAAAATACCTTGCGAGCAATTTTTTTGACAATCGCTTCAGTAAAATGCGGTAGCTGCAAGAAAGGTGCTATTCCTTCAGAGTTGCCTCCGCTAGGTTTCCGAGCACTGAGAGGAACAGCCTATAGTATGCAGGCAAACAATTTTTATACTGACATTAGAATGAGCTTATAAGATAACTCTTTTCTAAATGCACCAATAATGAATATATGCAGAAGAATGCTGTAATGACGAAATGAAGAAACAATGGAACCTTGAGCAGAGTGAGCCAAAAAAAACACGAGAAATACCACACACACCAACCAGAGATTACTTGAAAGTACCCACATTACCATACTCAAGCAGTCAAATACCTAATCTTACATAACATAAATAATTGTTTTCCTAAGCTATTAATCCTGATTTTTTAATGAGCAGCCATATATAGGATCCAGGTTCACAGAGTTGATGCTGTTAGTCATGTATGGCAACTCACTAATTTCCTTCGTATTCGCATGGTTCCATAATTATATAAATTGCTGTCCTGGAGAGACACATGAATATTTGCCTTTTCTATAGTGATAAGCTGAGCAAGTAAACCAAACCAAAGTGGATACAATTTGGCAACAAACCAAACTAGACAATCTAGTCTTACCATATGCTATTACAATTTAACTAATTCAGCTTTATCTTTCAAGGTAGGAATTCCAAATTACCATAGTGACAGAATAATGTAGCACCGTTCAATCGATAAAATGTTAAGCAACTTACCCATGGGAAAACACCAAAAAAAAATATCCTTCTCAACAAGTCTATGAAGAAGTAAAATGTCAATGAATATATACCTTAAGCTATGTAATTATAATTCCTCTTCAAATTAGTTATTAATTTAGGTCTGGAAAGTCTAAAAAAAGCAACATATATGCACATTTCAAGAAACATTGATTCACTACAGATTGGCTGCAGCAAAATCATATGGAAAACTCGAAACTATACCTGGATGATATTTTGGGAAAGCTCAATTACACCAATTGCAGGCCTGAGCCATCCAAAACCATGGGGACTCCTTGGCAGTAGTGCAATCTGCAAGCCAGCAAACATATTACAATGTAAAAAAAATGAAACAAGCGCAGAAAACAGTGTGTCCATTCACAACAGAAATAAATTACACCAGCATAGGTTTGTGATTTGGTGGCTATTTATTTCTGATGAAATGTCAAATTAGTAAAATTAATGTGCCACTGTGCAATAAGAAAATACTTTTCCCTATATGTGTTACAGAAATTGGAGTAAATGATTATGCACTGAACAACAACTGCCAACTAGAAATCTGGTCCATCAAGACTGCAAGTCCAACAATTGCGTGGTTCACAAATATCTCAGAAACATAAGATTCGGCCCGGGCATGTGATTGCTTCTTAGAAACCACAAGTGCATATGAAGTTAGAGCTTGAGCAATGCATATCCACAAGGCATGGTCAATACAGCCACTCACTGTTCAGGCACCTCTTCATTCATTGGATACTACATGAGGTTTAGTAACATGAGCAGCCACAGTCTATAGCGGCCCAGTCATAAAATCAAACATTGCTACCACAAAAGCATCTTATAGCACATATATTATAATGTGCATAATTATATTTGTGTGTAAAGTAAAACTTCAACACAAGTATGTTTACATACACCTACCTATAGAAAAAAGTAGTCAAAACAAATTGTTTTTTTTTATTTTGTCATCCAAAACTAGAAAGCAATCTCAGCTCCAGACTTGCAAGTTTGTGGAACCAGTTCATGTGGTGTCACTCTCCCAATTTGAACAGAATGTCAAACTGATAACCAACCTATCCGAGCCTACGGATATATTATATGTGCCGATTGAGCCAGTTGGTTCAGAAAATTGTATATACATCCTATCACAATCGTCTCATCTGAATTTGCTGTACTAACCATATCATGTGGTGCCAAATAGCTAGGGTAAGCAACATAAAAATCACCCAATTATCCAAGACAATTATAGACAACAAAAGTGAACATAAATTATGTCTAGAGAGCTATCAGAATACATGAACAGAGTACATGTGATTTTTGGATTTTCTATAAATTGCAATATCCTCATTCATAGAAGGCATAGAGTTTGAAACACCATACAAGGACAACAATGTTCAGTACATATAAATTGTGAAAAACTGAAAGACATAAAGTTTAAGCAACGAGCAAGCACCTTAACAAGTTCATCCAGAAGACGAGGTGCAAGTTCAAGCATGTGCCTATAATCCTTTAGTAGCGCTGGTGTCAAAGCAAATGACTCTCCAGTGAGGTGAGCCTGAATCAAAAGCTCCATCTGCAAGAGTAGATGGCAGGTATTTAAGTTTGAAAGATTTTTCATATAACATAGATCAGTTTGTGTCATAACACTTAGCAGCAAAAGACCAACCTTTACTAGAGATGGATGCTGCTTCCAGAACTTAGCTTGTTCTGTTCTAATATTCTTCAAGTCTAGATTTAATTCACTCCTAACAGCTACAAACAATTTCTGCAAGGGTTCATCGTCACTGCGCCGGACTGGCATCTCCATATACTCTGCAGCCTTAATGAAGACATCCATGACTTTGCTGCAACATACGGCCAATAGTTCCACTGATCAGATATGTTAAAACAAGGCATTTCCATATCTAGAACTGATAACAGGATAAGATGTTCAGGGCCATTTGGTCTATGATTCAGACATTCAAATACCAAAAAACAAGAATTAGAACACTGGTAGGTTTTATAAGTAGTCCAGTAAAATTTTCTAACTCTAAATTGGCAAGTGATTTTTCAGTTTACATTGGATTACATATAATAATGTCACCTTTTATTCTCAAACAAAAGTAAAATTTGAACTTCCTAACTGCCTTATGTCCAACAGAAATCAGAAAAGTTCTTTAAAAAAAACTCTCGAGTTCAAATAAAAAGTTAAAAAAAACTTATGTTCACTGGATCATATGGTAATACCCAATATCTCAAATAAGCTAACTAATAGTAAACAACAGATTCAGAGAATGTAAGCATTCTCCAGTCTAATTTAACCATTGTTCACATTGCCTGACATTCAGATAGCAGATGATGATATAAGTATATTCATTCAAAAATAGATCTCAATATGCTACATCCTACATGCTGTACCAGCATGCCAACCTGTTAACCTCAAAAAATGACCGTATGTTAGAATGAGGTGCTTATTAGTTGATACCTTGGAGCCAACGAAGGCTTCATGAAGTAGTAATAAGTGGACAGAGTTTGATGCATAACATAATTTCCGGTGTACTTTGATGACCTTGACAAATAAATAACTGCTATCATCAAGGGCAAGAGTATGCAAAGTCCTACTATTCCTAGAAGCATTATTCCACCAGATGCACCATCCATATTCAACAAGAACTTGGGCAAAGCAATGCCCATTTGGAACCCCTGGACCATAAATACGTCATGTTAATGTTTGTCTCAAACACCATGAAACATCACATGTACAGGATTAATTTTAAGTTGAGTGTCAAGAATAACTGATGTTTACCTGGCGTCCATCTGGATGACCATACTTCTCATAATTTTCACGAGATACAGGATCAGTTAAAGCCTGATATGCCTTGGATATAAATTCAACAAAGTACTTGTGGGCCTCTGCGAAAGTAGAAGCAAGATAGAGAAAAATAAGCCTGCTAGATTTCTTATTTAGCACCATTGATTATCAAAAGTGTTGAGAAAACTTTACCAGGATCAGGATTTTTATCAGGATGGTATTGGATAGAAAGTCTACGGTACGATTTCTTGATATCAGACTCTGATGCACCTGGTTCCAGTCCAAGAATGCTATATGGCTCAAACACTTGGACCTAAGAAATCCAAAAACACAGAAGACCAGTTGAGCATTTATGTGTACTCATCTGCAAATATGCAACTTAAAAAACAACAAAAACACGTATGCACGCTTATTTGCAGCCATAAAAGAACTAAAACGGGGGTGGTTGTAGAACACGCCAACACCTCCAACTCACCCTTTTTATAAAACTAAATATTTATATATGATTAAATGATACCAAAAATCTTCAATAGCAAGGTCCAGATCACAGTTTGGACAAAACATATATGGTTTTTTGATAATTTTAACAAGAGTCACACCAAAATGAATCCACAAAAAGATTGGGCAGAAACTAAATCAGCGATGTGACATGCTACTCTTTCTAGTACGTCCCAATCCCCAACAAAGTGGCCGGACCAACTCATGTTCATCAAAGTGGTAAAGCGTCGTTCTGTAGATGTTGGAAGTGATCAAGCATGAGCATTGTGGCGCTGGCACCATTATGCAAATCTAGCTAACATGGGATTTTTTTTTTCAAGTAGCTAAATGTCATCAACATGCATTTAAAGTTGTATGTAAGGCCACCAATTTGTTTTAAGTATATTCACATAAAAGCCAGTAGCCCAGAACAATTGACTGAAAGGAATAAAGTTAATTAAACAAGAAATCATTCTGTATCAATTTTGCACAAGCAAAGAACGGAACCAACTCACTGAACACACAAAGAACAACAGAGCAGACAACTTGCACCAGCCAGAAATGAAAATTTGACATACCTCACGGCTAACATGCTTGATGTAGTATACAAGGAAGATCATAACTATCCATAGAAGCAGAATGGTCAGGTTACTGCACGTGGAGAAGTTGGATATCTGCAAGAGACATCCATAAAACGAGTCACGCAACACGCACCCCAACCGAAGGGAAGAGCCTCAGCAAACAAGCATGGAAGGAGACAGCGCATCGCATCCCCACCCTCTTGTAGATCGACTTGCGGTACTTGCCGGAGCGGTGGCAGCCGGAGCAGCGGCAGTGGATGGTCTTGGCCTTGACGGTGGCGGCCCGGCAGAGGCGCATGATGGTGTAGGGCACCAGGGGGAGCGCGATCATGGTGAGGATGAATATCAGGAACAGCGAGCTGTTCTCCTCCGCCGCCGCCATGGCCGCTACCGCTACTACTACCTCACCGCCCTACCGGATAAACAAACCTCTGCACCAACAACAACAACAACAAACAAGCAGCGAACAGTCAAACCACCGGAATCCCGCGGGCGCGCGTGGGCGGAGAGGTCGTGGGTTTTGCGGCAGCAAGCGGAGAGGGATGGCTCACCTTCGGCGGGGCGGAGGGCGAGCGGAGAAGGAGGGCCACCGGATCTGGCGGCGGAGCGGGAGGAGGGGCGGATCTGGGGCGGCGCGGCGGGGTGAGATCGGTGGCAGGCGAGGCGGTGGTGGAGAGAGAGAGAGAGGAGGGGGGGATAGGTTCGGCCGGTTCGGTGGCTGGGACCACCACGACACGAAGAGGGAGGTGATGTCAGTGAGAGAGAGATGGGGAAGGGTGTTGGACTTGGAGCCTGGAGGTGGTTTTGACGAATTTTTACTGTTACTAATTTAATTTTTTTTAATTTATAAAACTAATTTTTGATTTCGTTTATTTGCAAAAGTAACCTCTTGTCGCCGTGGGCCAGGGCGGTGTTTAAAAACCGCCGTGGCCCAGGGTGGCGAATGGCCTGGGCCCACCTCGGTGTCACCAGACCGTGACGGCGGCCCACGGCGTCAGTCGGTCGGGGTGACCGTGCCTCTTCCTCCCCGCGCGCCTGTGCCCGCGCCCGCGCCCGCGCTCGTCTCCCGCTCTCTCTCTCCCTGCGCTTGGGGCCCACGCGTCAGAGCGCCTCCCGCTAATAGGCCGGGCGCGGGCACGGACGCGGGGACGGGCGTGGGCACGGTAGCGGGGTCGCACGGGCGCGGGCACGGGCGAGGACGCGGGGACGGACACGGGCACGGACGCGCGGGGAGGGAGAGGCACGGGCGGCCCGGGGCCATTCACCGCCGTGGGCCACCGTCACGGCGCTGTGGGCTCAGGCCATTCACCGCCCTGGGCTACAGCGGTTTTTAAATACCGCCCTAGCCCACAGCGGCAAGAGGTTACTTTTGCAAATAAACGAAATCAAAAATTAGTTTGATAAATTAAAAAAAATTAAATTAGTAACAGTAAAAACTCTGGTCTTGACTCTCTGCAGACACCAGCGGCTACGGCCCGCTAGGGGACGGAATCGGGTCGTACTGTGGTGGGATCGGACCGGGCCTAGGGTCATGCTTGATATTGTGCAGGTCCATAGTCGACGACAAATAATAACCACCCTTGTTGAGACACTGCTGGTCTGGTCAAGAGCAACAGCATCACGATGTAAGAAAGGCTTTCACCGGATAGAACTGTACATGGTACAGTGGCAGGAGAACTGTCAGTGATGCGCGTTGGCTAGGTTCGACTATAGGTTCTCTCGCCTTTTGCTCTTCAGAATTGATACCAGTAGGTTTCATCTCAAACAGATTATTCATCAAATTATTAATACGGACTATCTACTTAATTATAGAGAGAAATTAAATATTATTTAAAATGCACTTAACAAATAACGTAAAACAAATGGTCGGAGCAATATGGTAGAAGAAAGTTTTTTTTTGGGAAAAACATGTCTTTTAGAAGGCATGGAGCAAATAGTCCGGGGCAATGATCCGGTAAAGTAGCTGTTCCTATCGGAGGCAGAAGATCAGAAGACAAAGAGTGAGGAGGGTTCCTATTTGTAAAATTATTGTCATGATTAATATTTTGTAACGAACAATTGGCTTTGCAAATGATTTATTTAATAAAAATTGGTTTGCAAATATCTGTGGATGTTGGTGTGAGTTCGTGTGACTAATAAGGGTCAGATTGCAATATTTGTGTCCAGAAACAATTGTTTTGTCTATTTGTGTGCAGGTGACTTGAGGTCACTTTTGGTTAATGGTGAGGACCGGGACTACGCTCAGGGAGAAGCCGAGGTCTAACACGGTTAGGATGCCATGTACCAAGGTTGTACTAAGTCAGTTTGTCTTGGAGTCAACATCGGTCAACGGCTGGATCGGGACAAAACTCAGGGAGGAATTGAGATACAGAACGGTCAAGAATGCCAGTTGATGAGATTGAACACAATGTGACATACGGTGGATGGACACCGTATGGGGAGGTCTCTGTAACGGGCTCCACAAGGTTGATGTGCAAACGAATGGTGTTTGCGAAGAAAATTGGGAGCGAAAAATGGAGGAGAAAAGAGGTGCCAGAGTACTCAAGGTGTACTATAGCAACAAGGCATACATGCGTGCTACATTTGCTGGCTCGGGAGGCTTGCTGGCCCACGTGGAGTAGGCCCACGAAGCAGTAGCAGCCTGGCAGTAGCAAGCCGTGGAGCGGCACTGGTGGGCACGACCGTCGAAGGTGCGCGCGGTAGCGTCTGAGGACGTGGAGTCCGATTCGATTGATTATGCGGATGGCTAAAGTTGGATTCCGATTTTAGAAGAGAATTTAATTTGGTAAATTGTAAAAGTTTGGAATACAAGGGATCGAGTTCTACTAGGATTAGGAGTCTTACTCCTAGTTTGTGTCACAAGTTTTGGGTATAAATAGATGAGGGGTTGAGACCCTAGAGGTATCAACTTTTGGAAGAGAGAAAAGCTGAGTTTAGTTTTGAGAGAGAGAAGTGCTTTGTATGCACTTTGTAGGCACATCTTGATGCAATAAAGTTAATCTACTTTCAATAGTTTCGTCGAGTTGCGTTCTTTGTTCATGGGCAGTTAGATCGGCGGCATCAAGGCATTCGGAACGCTGGCAGCACCGCGATTGGACCGACGGCAGGTAGGCAATCAGACCGGCGGTATACGGCAGTGCATTGCAACTTCATTCAGGTCAGAGGTTTCTTTTATTTTCGCTAAAAGATTTGGCTGTTTGGTTTTTCCTACCATTCACCTCCCTCTGGTAGGCTTGGTTCTTGTGTTCGATGAGTTGGCAAATAGATCATTCCCGGGTTTCATATGCGTTGAGATAAGATTGTATTCATTGATGGTGGACCTTAATCACAACAAGGATGAAAAGCATAGAGATTAAGCTATATGTATCACTATTTCTCTCCATCTACATGTTGTCATTCTATTTCCATGAGTTGACATATGCATATGAGACTAATGTTTTATTTGAGCCTTAATCTTGTTTAGTCTCTTTTAACTTGCAAACATGGAGATTACAAAGGTATACATTTTATTATGCATATATGTTTAATTAATGCCTTCGGAACTTGTATAGGATAAACTCCCATTAGTTTATCACTAATTATGCATACACTTGCTTCACACAAATATTTTCCATGCATATATTTAGGGGGAGCAAATCCTATACCTTAGTTATGCATGTATTTGATCCAAATTAATCATTTACATTCAATTAGGATCTTTACATTTATGCACATATGTGAGTATATGACACTTGTGGTGTTGATAAATACTCATCAATTTATATACGATCGGTTGATCAAGAAGTGGAGGTTGACAACCGAACAATTGGGACTAACAATTTTGTTGACTTGAATGAAACAAATAGGTCCTAAGAATTGAAAATGGTGTTAATGCTCAAATGAAATCATGGCACCTAAAGACTTAAGATGAAAAGCTAGAAGATGAGAATCATACGTTGATCCACATCAAGAGTGATGGATAAAAGGCAAAGAATGAAGACATAAGTTGAAACACATCAAGTGGCTTGAAGAAATAAAAGTGACTAGACATCATATGAGTGATGTTTGTTGTCAAGTTAAGATACGAGGATAAGCACAAGACAAAGGTGAAAGTGCAACTAACCCTTAAGTAGATTTTGGTGGATTAATGACAAAGCGGTTAAGGGACTAATGAGTTTATCGAGAATTGTGCAGAGAATTAGTCCTAGATTGCTTGGTGTGGTGCATGGACAACCCCACATAAACATGATGCAAAACGGCGAAGCGACTCAGAGTTTATTTTAAGTTTTTTTGAATTTTCTTTTGAGTCGTGGAAAAACCGTACTATCAAGAGGGGTTGCAAACAGTGTTCCAAGACCACTCAAATGCTTAAGATCCAAATAGTTGAGAGTCCATCACTTTGACATAACACATACACTTGGGATGGGCTAGTTTCAGTGTCAGGGTCGGAGGTTCCTACCCCTGGGGTTGGAGGCTCCGACCAACCCTCTCGGCCAGAGACTAAGTGTTAGCCGGAGATTCCTACCCCTAGGGTCGGAACCTCCTGGCCAAAATTTGTGAGTAACAGCTAAGTGACGTAAGCCAATGACTATAAAGCCTAAACTTTGTTTCTAGCCGTTAGTTGGTCATTCCACCTCATTTCCACTTATTCCTAGCCTCTCCTAATGTCCTTTGAGCTCTCCCAACTAGTTCTAGAGCATCTTTTGTGATTCTTGTGAGGATCTAGTGGGAAATTGAGTGAATTTTGTTAAGAGAAGGTTAAGAGGATCTTGTGCACTTGAGGAGGACGCGGATTGGTTGCTTGGAGCTTATTTCTCTTGGAGGAAAACCTCCTAGACGGTTAAGCGTTTCCCGCGAGCTTCCTCTTGTTGTGGATTATCCCGGGGAAGTTTGTGAATGTTAATCTCGCCTCCACAAGGAAAAGAGGTAAATTCTAGTGGATACCAAGTTTGATCTTCGTGGTCACTTGGTAAGGCAAGGGGTCAATCAAGACCCAGCTCTTTGGAGCTCCTCAACGGAGACGTATGATCTTTGTGATCCGAACTTCGGGAAAAATCTTTGTGCCTCTGTTGTGTTTTCTTGTTATTACCTCATTTTGTATCTTTCCTTGCCAGCATTTATCTCTTGATCCATTACTTGCACCATACTTGATCTCTGTCGAAATTATCCATTATTGAAGTATCTTGGTAAAATCAGAACTCTAGGGTCGGAACCTCTGGTGCTCTTGGCCGGAACCTCCGACCAGCCCTCTCGGCCAGCCCGAGAGAATCGGTCGGAACCCCCTACCATTTTGGTCAGAGGTTCCTACCAGAATTTTACTGCTGCATTTGGAGAATTTTTCAGGAACGCCTATTCAACCCCCCTCTAAGCGACATCAACGAGCTTTCAAAAGGTATAATTAAGCTAAGCATATTTTTCTTAGCCTTTTACCAGTCTCGGTATTTGTAGTAAAGACCGGATTAAGTATAGGAATGTCATACTATTAAGAGGGATGCAACATTATTTTCTAAGTTATATCTCGGTACTCAAAATGATCTGTTCTTGTGTGAATTTGAGAAACCTAAGCCAGAATAGCAACTCTGGTTTTGTTTCACTTCTCACAACACACACACCGGGTTTCATTGCAAGTTTTTCTCTATATATGAGAGGTTTTGGGCCATGTATTTCATTGGGTTTGGTAGACCTTGAAACAAGCTTTTAATAGAGTCCAAGATCATTAAAATCGGATTTGGAAGTAAAATGTTGTGGCATTTTTATCTGAGTTGGATCAGAATATCTAACCATACATCGGAATATCCAACCACCGGAATAATATCCGATGTCCCAGACAATCTAAAATTCAAAGGCACTCAACTCTTGGATTGGGACAACTTTTTAATCGAAATATCTAACCTGGTAGCTGGAACATCCGATGGTCCAGACTGTCTGATATGTCGAGGAACTAGAATCTCTGTTTGGTTTTAATTCTCATATCGGAATTTCCGATGGTGACATCGGGATGTCTGATCCCTTTTTTACAGAGATCTAGGATTTGAACTTGACCATTGGGGCACTTTTATATGAATCGGAATATTCGATCCTTGGATCGGAATATCCGAGGTGGGATTGAAATTTCCCCTAAAGGATAGATTTGTGGGTTTCCTATTTAAACCCCAACCCAAACCCTTTCTAGGGTTAGCCCTTTCATTCCAATCCTTGTGGCTTTGTAGATTTGAGCTAGTACTTAGTGATTTGAATCTTGAGCTCTCTTTTTCCCTCTCAAATCCTTTTTGGTTTTTGTGATTTGATTCTTGTGGGTGTTGATTTGAGTTGGGTTTGTAGTGTGGGTATAAATCCTTGATTTTTGAGCACTAGAGTTCATTTTCAAGTAAGTTTTGTGTGCATTTGTTACTCTTGGAGATTGAGGTCTTCCTAGACAGCTAGGAGTCACTCGTGAGCACTCGACGATTGTGGTGTGCCGTGAGAAAGTTTGTGAAGACTTCGATTTCACCTCCGCAAGGGAAGAAATCAAGAATGAATCCAAGGAGTGCATTTGTGCAACCTCATGAGGAAAATGGTTGAAAGTGACCCGGCTCTTTGTGAGCCCCTCAACAGAGACGTAGGAATCTCTTTATGAGGGGTCCAAACTTCGAGAAACAAATCTTCACATCTCTATCGTGGTTATTTCGTATCCCTTACCATATTACTTGCAATTCCTTTCATACATTGTAATATAATCTTGTGCTTTGTGCTATACTTCAATTTGTTGTGATGCTTATCATGTTGTAGCTTGAAGTTGTTATTCTTGTTGATAGTTTTTCATACATTAAAGTCTAAATTGTGTACTGTTGTATCGGAAGTTCCGATATATATTGGAATATCCGGTGTCATATCGGAATGCCCGATTTGCTTCTGCTTATCTTGCTTTAATTTTGTAATAGCGCCTATTTACTCCCCTCTAGGCGACATTGAGGTCCTTTTTGCAATAAATCCAAAAATAAACCTCTTTAACTCCAAAACCTACCATTGACACACCACACATTGAAAGTTGAAACCACAACTATAGCCTTTGCCATGAAGCCACCTAAGTTTTCATGTAATTTGGCGATGATCTTAGCCAATGTGTCAATTAATGGATTTGTAAAATCATAGTTTCCCACAGCACCTCTCCTCCAGTCAGCACGTCTTCCAAGTCCCATGGCCAAATGGAGTACGCATATCATTTAGGGACAATCTAGACAAAATCCATACCGAACAACATTAGTCTTTAAGAATCACAATCTAGAACGATTCCCAAAAATCTAAAGCAAACCCAAGCATGCCGTAACTTCTAGTCAAACTGCAAGAGAGGCTAAACGATGGTGGCAACTTCAATGGAACAACAAATATGGCAGTGGATGCGTCTCTTCAATATTGTTGAGCATAAGTATTTATTAAGTCTATCAACGAATTGATACGATATTATGATACTTTTCAATGTATATTGAGTTGAAGCAATAACATCAAACACATGTTTTCTACAAATTATTCATGTTTATTTGGTTTCTACATGGGTCTATCAAGTCCTTTTTCTCACACACAATCAATGTGAGTTTCTATGCATATTTTATCTAGAGTATAAAACCGGTGGCAACCATGGTTGGTTACTAAGCGGTGAGTAATCTAGAATTGATGAGTGGTGACAAGCTAAGGGTTGGTTAATGGGCATAAGACTAAGAATTCAAACTTTTAATTTATAGTTGTTCAAGCCAGTTTACGTCGACCTAAAATTCAAAGCTTTGGAGCTGAATTTTTGTCTGGAAAAATCAAGTAAATGTCTAACTCTTGGTAACTTTGGAAATAAGGTTAGGCCTCGCATATTTTATTTGAGATAAGCCTCGTTTGAATAACGGGAGGAATTTTTTTCATCCACCGAGGAGTAACTTAACCATCAATTATTTCCATTCCATCTCTATCCCAATCTCAACTCTTACCCATTATCAACTGGGTTACCCTATTCAGCAGTTAGTATAGGAGATGAACTTTTAACTTATGCTTTTTCTCTAAAGAGAGAGGACCTTTAGGCCCTGTTTGGCACGGCTCCAAATTCCAGATCCACACTAAATTTAGAGTTTATATGTTAAATTATAGTAGTTTAAAGTTTTATATTTTATGTAAAATAGAAATAAAATGATTTATCCAAATGTTATAAATGTAGTTCCATATCTAGATCTATGGATTTAGAGTTAGAAATACTCAGCTCCACAAAATCTTAGATTTGGAACTGTGCCAAACAGGACATTAGTGGATGTCTCATCTAAGAGCAACTCCAAAAGACTCTTATGCCTCTCAAGCCATATTTTGGCCATCCTGGTGAAAAATCAAGCTCCAACATAATGGCCAACCGCCTGGCCAAAACTTCCCCCTCACTGGCTAAACTTGGCCAGCCAAAACCGCTGGCCAAGTGTGGGTCTCATGCCTTCTATCGCTTCCTCTCACTTGTGGCTCACAGCAAACATTGTCACATCATTCCACCGTATGCCATTGCCGCTGTTGTCTTGTCCTCGCTTCCCCAGCCCTCCTAGAGCAGCGCTCTCCGTTGCTGCCTCCCCTGCTGTTCCCCGCGTCAGCTGTCACGCCCAGAAATTCATCAGAATTTCCAAAGCTAATTTGTGCAATACATCCTCGTCCAGGAATCAGCCGAGGTACACAAATCGACAATTTGATAAACATAACCAAAACGATAAGCGATAAATACTTACAACAGAGGCACTTAGTCCTCACACAAAAGAAAACAGCAGCGGAACGGCAACTAGCGTAGCTTCAACACCAAGCCACAGGCAGCTCAACTGGGGTATAAGCCAAACACCAAACTTCTCCTCCTCGCAAAGCTTCACTCTAAAGATTGCAATAATGCAAGACTGAGTACCACCCACTGTACTCAACAAGCCACACTAGGAAATGCAATGTAATGCAACAGGATAGAAAAAGGAAAGGCATAATATGGCTTATTTGCGTAAAACAACATTTAAAACATTTGCATTCGAAATCATTAAAAATAGTATAGTTTAATTATTAATCAGTATTGAATCAACCACTGAACAGCGCTCAAACGCAGTTCAGCCCCAAACCATAACTCTCCAAACTGGAGCTATCCGTATTCCATCATTTATTATCATTATTAAATAGTATGGGACTAATCACAGAAAACATTGCTAGGCCGCTCATTAACCGCGAGCACGGCTATTCGAATAGTTTTACTCTGGCCAGAGGTGTACCAATTTACCCATGTCGGAGGATGAAGCTCCAACCGCGGGAAGTCAGGAGACCCCCCTTTGAGATTCGGCCAGGGGAGTAGTTCTCAGGCGAAGCGGGCGTCAGGGTGTAGAAGAAAGATGCGCGAAGAAGACGAGAAGAACAGTGGAGTCCGGACCGTCCGAAGCGGGTCCGGACCGTCCGATCCGTGAACGAAGGCAGAAGGGTCCGGACCGTCCGAACCCTGGTGAAGCAGAGAATGATACTGAAGAGTCCGGACCGTCCGAAGCGGGTCCGGACCGTCCGAACCGTAGAGATCGCGCGGGGAAGACGATGTACAGTGGACGGTTCGAAGGATCGATTGACGCACAAGGGAGACGAGAGGATTTATACAGGTTCGGGCCGCCGGAGCGTAAAACCCTACTCCTGTGTGTATGCTATGTGGGAGAATGTGAATATGGTTTTGAGTGTTACAGGATTTTCCCGGCGAGCTCAGGGGCTTGGAGCCGAGGAAGAAGAACAGTGGCGAGAGTGCGCGATAGAGGGCCGGTCCTAGCCAGAGGGTGGTTGCTAATGCCGAAGCTTGCTTGTCCTCTAGAATGTGGCATGGATCCTCCTTTATAGGCGAGAGGAGTCCACAGTGCCGTTACACGGAGAGCGAGACCTTCTGGTGAGTTCTCCTATAGCCACGGCTGCCTGCGACGTCCTCGCCGGGGTTGGAGGAACGTCCAGTCGCTCCTGTCCGCCTGCGATGCCTACTCCGGAGTTGATATGCAGCGGGCAGTGAAGTCGTGGAGATGTGACGACGCGTCAGGTCTCGTCTGGTCGTCTGCTGCTTTGACTCCGGCGTATGCCCTCGCCATCGAAGTCAAAAGCCTCTGACTGTGAACAGCGATTGCACAGTGAAAGGGGCCTTCGTAGTCAAAAAAGGCTCTGACTGCACAGGAGCGGGCGACAGGCGCATCACCCCCCATCGCCTCATCGTTAATGCGAGTAGTTGGAGAGTTGGTCCGCTGAAGTTCTTCAGGTGGATCGGTACTCGGGGCCGAGGCGATCGGTACGCACTCGGGGCCGAGGAGATCGGCAAACTCGGCCGCACTCGGGGCCGCTTGGGGCCACTCGAGGCCGTACTCAGGGCCACTCGGGGCAGAGGCGATCGGTACACACTCGGGGCCGAGGAGATCGGCAAACTCGGCCGCACTCGGGGCCGCTTGGGGCCACTCGGGGCCACTCGGGGCCGAGGCGATCGGCGCTCGGGGCAGTGCTCGGGGCCGAGGCGATCGGGGGCAGTCGGCAGTCGGCACCCGGGGCCGGGCATCGGCTCCCGGGGCCGCACTCGGGGCCACTCGGGACCGGGGGATGCGCGCCCGGGCCCGGCAAGTGCCCGGGCCCCTAGATACTTGGCGGGAGAGCGGCTGTAGCCGGCCTTCTCTTGCGCAAGATGTGGACTCCGGAGAAGGCGCGTGGCAGAAGGTCTTCACGTCCCCGAGGACTGGGGGACCCCCAGTCCCATTTTGCCGACAACCCATAAGACACAACTCCACAATACATCACTGTGCGCCTTAATACCACCACGGTACCTCGGAAAGAAATTGTGATAGGATCCTCCATGTAATCCGCACAACAAGGGAGCCACCCGCTGGACCACCAGTTTTCGGCAGGAGCTGTTAAGGCCCCCAACAGGGAAACGATCCAATGCCCAAGACATGGACTTATTAACGCAGTCATGGTGGTCTTATTGACACAGCCACAACACACCATGGTGGACCCCGGTTGAACGTACTACACTTTGGTTCCCACCATTACCCATACTAGCTTGTGGTTAGCACGAGTATTGCTTCGCAACGGCTAGTCCGCGAACCGGTCCTTAATTGTCATGAGCACCGCTAGCAACATTCCAACCTGGTGCTCACAACCCACCATCAATCAAGTTTTAGTTGTCACATTTTAATTAATCAACCACGACTCACGGTCGTGAAATTGTAGCCATTGTCCATTACTCATTGATAAGTGATTCATTAACTTCCCCCACATAAAATGTCACTATAGTTTCTAGGCATGGCTAAGCAACTTCTAAATAATCTAGCTAGACCATTAAATAGTCATCCAGCTAGTCAGTATTATTCACCTAAGGTATCAAGGTAAAGATAGCAATAACAAAATGGCCATAAATATCAAGGAATAGTGGCTATTAAATAATTACCCGTAATAATGTCATTCTAAATCATTTCATGCAATAACTTTAAAATAAAATAGCTTTCGCAAACGGGATCAACATGCTCAAGGAGTTTGTCGTGTGACTTGCCTTGCAATCGCAAAAGTCTTCAAATAATCTTCCGAACTCTTTCGCAGACTCTGTAGTCTTTCGAAACGGCAATATATATGTAACTACATGTAAAACGATAATAAATCCTAAGAAACTCCAAATAAACAGTACATAAAAATACATAAACAAGTAAATTATGATTTTAGATAAATTTAGGGAGAAGAACAGGTCGAATCGGAGTTCGGACGGAAAAGATATGGCTTTTGGAAGATTGAATTCGGAATAAATCCAAAAGGAATTGGAAAAGAATATTCTCGGGAATATTCTCTGGATTTTCGATTAGAATAATTATTTTCGATGAATGCTGATGTGTGGGGTCCATAGTCAGTGACCCGGTGTATGGTAGACTTGGTTCATGGATTTAGAAATAGGAGGGGCCGGTGGACTGCTGAGGTGGCTAAGGCTGATGTGGTACCGGATTGCGACATATGGATCCATAGATAGAGACTCGATCTAGACAACCCGACGGCTAGGATCGGCTTAGAATTTTATGTGATTGGACGGCCTGAATTAGGTCTCAAAGGATTGACGACGGGGATGGCTTGAAGACATATTCGCTGGGGTCCATGCAGCAGTGGCACGCCGTGGAGCCAATCGAGCTCGACCGTCCAAGGCGTAGCACGGGAGACACACCAGCGACGGCCTGGGAGTTTGACGACGACGGCGATTAACGGTGCCATGACAGCGATGCGTTGGCGAGCCGAAACCAACAAGAGACGGGGCAATGCAATGGTGTTGTCGGCCTAGAGTGGAGAGGAGGGGATGCGACGTGCAAGTTCGGCATGCAGGCTCGCCAGCGGCAGGTGAGGCGACGACGGCTTGGGACGGCGGTGTTCGACGACCAGACGACAGTGGCGCACAGGAACAAGGGTGGCAGCCTAGGGCAGGGCACAACGGGCGGCAGCGCCGGGGAGGAGACGACGATGACGGAATCGACGGTGATGACAACGACGAACAGGGCAAAAGGACGAGGCGCCGGTGTAGATGACAACGGCGATGGGAATGCAGCGACAGACACGGAGCAGAGTAGGGCGGCGGCACGGTGCGCAGGGGACAGGCGCAGGAGATCAGAGCAGGGCGGCGGCTTCGGGGGTCACCAAGGCAGTGCGAGACGACGACGGGGGCGGCGCTCTCGGGATGCAGCAAAGGGGGAGGCAGCAGCACACAGGCGAAGCGGTGGCTGGCGGAGTTGGCGCAGATGATGACGTCGGCGACGACAGACAACAGTGCGCCAGGGAGTAGAGAAAAGATGTGGCAGCCTGGAGCGCACCAGCGGCACTGGATCGCGGAGACGGCGACGACAACAACAGGCAGAGGAGGAGGGAGGAGGCTCCGGCGGAGAGATGCTGGGGAAGAAAGTCCACGGCAGGGACTCACCGGCGACGGGCTTCGGCCACAGGGGCGACGATGGCGACGGCTAGATGCAGGGGCGGCGGCGGCTTCCCGAGGCGGTCGGCGGGCGGCAGCTCCCCAGGCGACGGCACGGCACAGAGAACGGCGACGGCGCACGGGCGAGGCGCTGGGAGAAGAAGAGGCAGCGGCGCCGGGTCGACGACGAGGGTGGCGGCGGTGGAGGACGATGGCAAGCAAGGGAGAGGCCGAGCGACGACGGCGGCACGAGGACGAGCTGATGGTGGCGGCTAGATGCTGTGCGGCGGCGGCGCTAGCGACAGTAGGGCGGCATGAGGCAGTCGGTGGCGGCGGCGCTCTGCCTCGGGGCAGTGCAGCAGCAGAGGAGGCGGTGGCGGCGAGGGGAGGAGCCGACGGCCTGGCGGCGTGGAGGGGAGCCGAGCTGGCTAGGGCATGGGATGCAGCAGCTAGCTTTATAGGGGAAGGAGGAGATAGGGCAGGTGCGGTGGCGCAGGAGCGGCGACGCAGTGGATTCGGCGGCGACCGTTGCGGGCTGTGGCGGCGTGGCTAGGTTGGGCCGGGCGGTGGAGCAGTGGGCCAGGGAGACGGCGGCGCAGAATTTTTACTGTTACTAATTTAATTTTTTTTTAAATTTACAAAACTAATTTTCGGTTTGAATCATTTGCAAAACTAGTCTCTTGCCGCCCTGGGCCACGGCGGTTTTAAAACCGCCGTAGCCCAGGGCGGCGAATGGCATCCCCGTCACCCGGGGCTAACGGCGGCCGCCGCCGTTAGCCCCGGGGACGCCACGTGGATAATCCGCCCTGGGGGACGGCGGCGAATGTCCGCCGCCGTCCCCCAGGGCGGATTATAGCCATTCGCCGCCCTGGGGGAGGGCGGTTTTTTGCCGGCCCCTATAAAATCCCTTCCTGCAGTCGCCGCGCGTCATTTCTCCCTTCCGCCTCCAGCGTTCGTCCAATAGAGCTGAGGGAAAAAAGGAGAAGTACAGCGGCGAAGCCCTCACAGATTTTTTAGCCGAATCCAGGTATTTTTTTGATCTCCCTCTGTTATGTAGTCAATTTTTTAGACAAATGTTAATTAGTAGTAGACTTGTAGTGTAATATCCGATATAGTATGAAAATATTAGCGGTTTGGCATAACCATCGTTAGTGTTAAATTTATTTGGCCGTACTAGAAGAACATAGCGGAGAAGTAGTAAATTGTAGATATTTTAAAAATAAATATGCTCCGCCATGGCCATCGTTGGTATACGTCATTTTGACACGTTAAATAAACCTAGCGTATAACTTTATTAGCGCCGCTGGGTCAGTTTGTAAAATATAGAAACGGTAATGGTTTGACTCATACGTATAGCCTTTTTATGGAACGAATATTGATTAGTACAGATTAATAAAATCTTTTTTGTGAACAAAAATGGCAAATAGAGTTGTATTCGCGATATATCACGGTGAAGGAAATGTCAGAGAAGGACAATATGGGGTAGATTTATCGGAGTTCAACGTAGCACAAAAGGGAATTATAGCTCCAGCTGAGAGAAGTTTTCCTGGAGTTTACAATTGGTTAATGAGGGGATTCGGAGTAGATCCTCAAGTAAATGTAATTACGGTGTACGCACTGGTTAGCTGGGCTGTGGAAGGTTTTTGGTGGAAATTGATGCCAATAGATTCAACGGCCAGCTGGGTATTTTTTGTGGAGAGTGCACTGCAGCGAGGATGGGCACCGAGCATCCTAGTGGTAGTGCATGACGTGGTCAGCATTGATCAGGCTGGTCCGAGTACAGCGGAAGGGCCCGATGAAACAGGGGAGCAAAATGAGGCAGAAGACGAGGGTGCCGGAGAGGAAGGAGGCCAAGAAGACATGGGACCGGGGGGTTTGCAGATGAAGGAGAGAGACACCCAGGTCTAGTACAGGAGATGGAAATTGAAGACTCAGAACCTGAGCATATGGAGGATGATGATTCTTCGGAGGACGATGTACACCCGGCAGAATGGGACAACGAGGACTTCTCCGGACTCGTTGTCTCAGAGGGGCACACCGTGGCATGGGAGTATCGGCAGAATGAAGTGGTGCAAGGCGCTAGATACGCCGAAAAAGCACAGTTGACAGAGGCTGTGAAGATGTGGGCCGTGTCACTTGGGAGGGAGTTCTGGGTATCAAAGTCCACAAGATCGGTGTACGAAGTGAAATGTGCAAGTTCAAGCGATGGATGTCCATGGAGGATGTACGCATCCAAGAAGAAATATGACAACTGTTGGTCCGTGTCAATCGTGACGGAGCACAACTGCCATCTTCCGGGTGTTCAGAAGTACCACAAGAACATATCATCTGCATTCATCGCTTCAGAGCTGTATTATGCTGTTGTGGAGAACCTCCGGTTCGAGCCCAAGTCAATTATCAGCCGCATCGAGGAGAAGTACAAGTACACCATTACATATGCCAAGGCATGGAGGGCCAAACAGAAGATAATTAAAATGAGATTCGGTAGTTTTGAAGCTTCGTACAATAATTTGCCTCGTCTACTGCAAACCATCTGTGCGAGGAATCCTGGCAGCTACTCCGAAATCAAAAGTTTCACATCGTTATCAAGTCCTGGGCAGAGCGTCCTTCAGCGGGCCTTCCTCTCTCTGCAGGCGTGCATGTTTGCATTTGTTCATTGCAGGCTCATTCTCTGCATCGACGGCACATTCCTAACTGGAAAATACAGAGGGCAAATGTTGACGGTAATCGGAGTAGACGGGAACAACCAAGTGTTGCCAGTGGCCTTTGCCTTCGTCGAGGGCGAGAACACAGAGAGTTGGTACTGGTTTCTGAAGCTGGTTAAGGAAAAAGTGGTGGGGATGAGGCCAGATGTATGTCTCATACATGACCGTCATCCAGGGATGCTGCGTGCAATTCAGGAGCTGCGAAACGGCTGCGCAGACAAGGGATACCCTCCGGTGTGGGAAGATGTGAAGAGCAGATGGTGCATGCGTCACATGGGCGCAAACTTTTATAAGCAGTTCAGAAACAAGGAGCTGATGGCCATGTTCAAACGTTTGTGCGCCCAGAATCAACAGAAGAAGTTCAATGAGCTGTGGAGGAGACTTGATGAGCTGACAGCCAAATATAGACGCGAGAGTTCTGCAAGACCCCCAGCTAGAGGTGTTGACGGCCCTGAAGCTCTAGATGCACTTCCCACCGATGACGGTACATTCAGAAGGAGGCCCGGTTCCTCGGTTAGCAGATTTTTCGCAGTGGATCGAGCACGAGCCGAATGAGAAATGGGCATTGCTGTACGATGAAGGTGGAGCAAGGTACGGCATAATGACCACGAACCTTGCAGAGGTGTACAACTGGGTCATGCGTGGTGTTCGGCAACTCCCCCTTGTTGCCATCGTGGAGTTCATCCTACATAAAACACAGACGTACTTCCACGACAGGTGCAGACAGAATGGCCCATCTATGGCCGATGGAAACCTTTGGTTCGGCACCAAAATGACACAGTACCTTGAGGACAAATGCAAGAAGGCAAGAGAGCACCGAGTCCGAGTGCAGGGCACACGAGAGCGTAGATTTGAGATATTGTGTGCCGACAGGTCCAGGCGTGGCATATTCGCAAGGAAGCCTATACAAGAGTGTGTCTTAAAGGAAGATGGGACATGCACGTGCTCCTGCCGGAAACCAAGCTTGTACCACAAGCCCTGTTCTCATGTCATTGCCGCTTGCGGGGAGTGCGGCATTGATGAACGCCAATATGTGTCTCCGTACTTCAAAAAGGAAGCAATCATGCATACATGAAGTACCGAGATCTTTGGTTTCGGCATCGTCGGCACTTTCACTGAAGACACAAGTCCAGTTTATTACATCCCTGATCCGACGAAGGCAAGGAACAAGGCAGGCCGACGTCGGACACGGAGGATACGCAATGATATGGACGAATCCGAGGCCGGCGTTAGCGCTCAACGTTGCAGTAGGTGTGGAGAGGAGGGACATACCTACAAGAAGTGCACGAAAGATGCCGAGGCCGCAAGTGCAGCGGAAGTTCCTATGGAAGGATCAGGCGCCGACGGAAGGCGGCCAACTGGGGAAGGCACCACTGATAGGCAGCGTCGTCGCAGGCGTCCTCGTGCACCTTCGGGTTATGTTGTCTAGTATAGCCACTCGTTGATGATGTAATCTCCCTGTAATGTGTTAATTTTCTGTTAATTTCCTGACTATAATGCACTATGTTTAAATGAGCTAATCCGTTCCGCTTCTTTTTCCTTGCAGGTATGGACTACCAGACGCCTGAGCTGCTAGATCACGCCACCGATCAGTCCCACCGGTCGTTTCTCTCGGCGGTGCAGAACCTCGAGCTCGGTACCTTACGTCCTCGACCTTCCAGGCGACTACTTCCCGTGGACGACAGGTTCACGACTAGGTACGTACGAACGTTGTACTGTGAATCTGTATATGTCAACTTACTAACTTGCTTTGTTTTGATTGTCAGGTTGCGGGAGGCAGGCCTTCTGCCGCTGTGTAGGCTGGTAGCAGCCGCGGTCGAGCCGAATGACCCGACGAAGAAGTGGGGTATCGACCGGTCGCTCCTCACAGCTCTTGTGGACCGGTGGAGACCGGAGATGCACACCTTCCACCTCCCGTGCGGTGAGATGGCCCCCACGCTGCAGGACGTCAGCTTCCTCCTTGGGCTGCCTCTAGCAGGCGATGCGGTGGGGCCAGTTGACGGGCTCCAGGCGTGGCGAGAGGAGATCCTACAGCGGTTCGCCCCGGTTCACCGTGCTCCGGTGCTTCCCCTCGTCGGCGACATCTCCCCGTACACGCATACGGGCCCCCCTCAGGCTTGGGTATTGAGCTACACGGTAAGAATGCTTTCTTGTTGTTTTATGTTTGTCCTTCAGTCCGTACTAGAATTACAGTGTCAACTTCGTTATATGTTAACGCAGCCTGATCAGCTAGCACCGGAGGCCGACGCGTACTCACTGCAGAGGAGCCTGGAGGCGTACCTGTTGTGGGTGTTCGGGTGGGTGATGTTCACCAACTCGCACGGCCACGCAGTCGACAAGGGCTTGATCCCTTACGCGAGGGAGATAGCCGACGCCGAGGACGGTGCTGTTCCCCAGTACAGTTGGGGATCGGCAGTCCTTGCCGCCATGTACAGGGGTCTGTGCCACGGCTGCAGGAAGACCGAGCCAGAAGCGGTCTTCACGGGTTGTCCACTCCTCCTACAGCTCTGGGCGGCAGAGCGGTTCGCGATCGGCCGCCCCGTTGTGGACCACAGTCCGTATGAGGCGAGCCTGTACGTGGGTGTCCTACCGGAGGACTATCCGACGATGGGGACGGTGTGGTGTCGTCGTGAGGTATGTTCGGTGTTAGAACCGTCTCGGTTTTTTATGTTACTTGGACTAACGAGAACTCTTTTCCTGTTTGTAGCGTCGGTACGCTCACGTGCAGACGCAGAAGTCGTACCCAGACTTCGTCATGGAGTTCGACAGGATCACGGACGACGACGTTGTCTGGGAGCCGTATAGCGCCGAGGCGAGGCACGCGCGTGCGCCGCACGGGCTGTCGTCCCTCTGCACCAGGGACCAGGCGTACTGGCTGACGATGACGCCGATGCTGTTCGACATTTCTGTCAAGCCGCACTGCCCGCAGAGTGTGATGCGGCAGTTCGGTATGCGACAGACCTTCGGCCATCAACAACGCAGGGGCGTACCGCAACACGTTCACAGGTATATGTGGAAATGAATATTCCGTATTGTTATGCATTGTGTCACCGGTTGTGCTCTGCAGGTTAAGTCGGCGTGGCCAGGCCGCCGGTAGGCTGTGGAGACCCACCGTCGTCGACTACATCAACGACTGGCTCATAGCCACGGAGGACGTCATCACGGAGCTGCACCCCTACACAGCCGCCAGGTACGAGCAGTACCTTTCCTGGTACCAGGCCCGTACTAGACTACGGGTGACGTACACTCCCGAGGCTCCACAGGCGCACGTCGCGGGGGTGCGAGACGCATACCCGACGCACCGCGACCAGGACTACTTCCGCGCGGTGAGTCAATGGTTTTCATACTATTTTCAATGGTAGGTGCCACGCGCAACTAACCACGCATGTCCTGCTGAACAGGCGGACGATGCTAGGCAGGTCCACACGGAGCTGGACCTACTGCGACAGCACCTACAGGCTGGCATCCCTCTCACGCAGCAGGAGCAGACGATCACGTTCGACCGGATGTGCAACACGATGCGCTCGGTCGTCCGTGCTCTGAGTTGTCGCCGTCCCGATGCAATCCCACCGATGCAGATACCTATGCGAGGTCCCCATGGTGAAGGGACATCGGCAGGAGCGGCGGGTTCTGCAGGGGCCAGTACGTCGTGGGGAGCAGGTCCTTCTGGTACCGCCGGAGGATCGAGGTCGGCAGCCTCCACGATCGGGCGAGGATTGTCAGGTACGTCAGGATTGAACCTATTCTACATAACTAATTGCACTTTTTATGCGGCTAACGCGAGATTTTCTTTACCAGACCCACGCACCGGATCTCACCTCCACCTGGGGGACACTGGGCGGGGATCTGCCCCGAGCACCTCTGCTTGGATCTCTACCGAGGACGACCTCCTTCCGGAGCAGGACGTGATCGGGTCGTCACAGCTCGGAGGTGCACCGCACACACAGCCGCACGACGCCGGTGCTTCCCCTGCTGCTCAGGCGGTCCGAGCTACCCGTGGGGTACCGACGGACCGCCTGACGTACTCGCGCGGGCACGTGCGAGCGCAGCCTAGGAGGACGAGGAGGCGTATGACCTAGGGGCTATTGTTGTATTTATTTATTTATAGGTCTCGCATTACTTGTTTAAATTTGTCATGTCCATATTCACCTCCTGTAGACTCGATCCCATCCTTCAGATACATTGTACTGCTAACAATGTAGTCTCGCTTGTTGTATTTCGTACTATGGGTGTCGCATTCATCATGCCGCAATGCGAATGGCTCGCATCTACCTATTATCATGTCATTAAAACGGACCGGCCTATTACCATGTCATTAATTAAGTTTTACCAAAAATAAACTTGAAAAAATGATCAGCACGATTTTACAAACCAACGCCCACCATCGTCGGATTATAAAAAAAAACTGTCAAAAACATACCCTAAACCACGATTAAAACTAAATTTTGTTAAGCGTGTAGGCGAAAGACGGGGAGGAGTGGATTGCGAGTGCCAATCCAGACATACGAGGAGTGGAATGCGAGTGGCGATCCGGGAATACCCTCAGTTTGACAAGTTCTTTTCATGACGTGAACAGTATATGATATTTGGTTTTTTTTAAACATCGACTCAATAAATGCAATGGCACAATAAATAGAATTTAAGAATTTAATTTTGACAAATAAATTTTCAAAAATTTTGGGGTGAAAAATTAGCAACAAAATTTTCAAATTTGGTAATTTGCAAATGGCTCCAGGGGGCCGAGGCCTGGGCTGGGCAATGGTCCGATCGGGAGGGAACGGTTTGATCGGACGGTCCGATCCCTGTGCGAACGGACCGTCCGATTGCTGGGCGGACGGTCCAGTGGATTTGCCGCCCTGGGGGACGACGGCGAATGCCCCCAGGGGGCCGAATGCAAAATTGCATTCGCCGCCGTCCCCCAGGGCGGCGAATGTAATTTTGCATTCGGCCCCCTGGGGGCATTCGCCGCCGTCCCCCAGGGCGGCGAATCCACGTGGCGTCCCCGGGGCTAACGGCGGCCGGCGCCGTTAGCCCCGGGTGACGGGGATGCCATTCGTCGCCCTGGGCCACGGCGGTTTTTAAATCCCGCCGTGGCCCAGTGCGGCAAGAGACTAGTTTTGCAAATGATTCAAACCGAAAATTAGTTTTGTAAATTTAAAAAAAAATTAAATTAGTAACAGTAAAAATTCCGGCGGCGCAGACCGGGCCGGGGCCGAGGGGAGGCGCGTCGCCGGGGCCAGGCGGAGCGGCAGCAGGCCGAACCTAGTTCGGCCTCTAGGCCGGGAGAAGAGAGGAGAGAGGAGACCAAAGGAGAGAAGAAAGAAAAAGGACGGTGAACAGGAGAGAGAAGAGGAAAAGGAAAATAAAAGAAAGGATGGGGAAAAAAGAAAGGAAAAGAGAGGTGTTTTGGAAAAACTCAAAATTTGGAAATTTGGGAAGTTAGATATTTAAGGAATATTTCTGAATTGAAAATTTGTAGAAATATTACAAAATTTAGGAATATTCCGGTACTCGGAATATATATACATACCTACATACATATATAAATTTGAGAATCGGAGACCACTTGGAGGAGATTAGGAAATGGAATATTTTGTGAGATTCAGAGAATGAAGAATATTTTCTCGAGAAATATTTGGGGAATAAAATATCGGATTATTCTCCGGGTTGGGAACTGAAGAAGATTTTCCAGGAACTGGGAAATAGAATATTCCGAATAAAATATTTCGGGATTACGGAATTACAAGGGTGTTTTATTGGGATCGTAATTTGGAGAAATCTCACACAATTGGAGATTTGGATTTGTTTCGACGGAAAAGGAGTTTAAGGGAATATCTGAGATTTATCTCAAAAGGAAATATAAATATTTCTAATACAAAGGATCTCGGATTGGGAGTCCAAAAGAGTTCTAGGGTTTTAAAAATAAATAAATCTGGTAACTCCGAATTTAGGTTTTCGATGTGACTCCCTAGAAGAAAAAGGGAGTCAGAGTTTACGATGAACGGGGAGACTTCAAAGGACTAAATCAGGAACAACCCGAACAGGGGGAAGGAAAAGAAATTTATTTATATTTAATTAATTTACTGAAGTGATCTTTATTGAATTAAAATTAATTCTGTAGCTCCGAAAAATCCGAGAAAATTTCAGAGAGTTTATTAAATCACAGGGAATTTACCAGAAGTAAATGCCACCACGAAACACAAAGAATTTATTATTATAAATACTCAAATGCTTAAAATACTCCGACAAAACCCCTGGAATATAAAAGCATCCAAGTATTTATTTAAAGATTTAAACTCGGGAATTTTAATGTTGGAAATTTTAAAATTTTATTCAAACTCTTTTCTCAAACAAAATTTTTCTAGTGTATTCTTGTATTTCCATTTACCCACGATAATTTTTAATTAAGATGATTTTCAGGGCGTTACACCAGCTCTATCGCCAATCCGCCGGAATTAGCAGTAGCAGCGCCACCGCTTTCGCTTGAAGTAGGAGCACCGCCACCGTTTCCTCATCCAGCGCGAGCAGCAGCGACGCCGGTTGCCCATCTAGCCCGGCGCCGCAACACCACAGCCCCCGCTGTCCCTGCAAGCACCGTCCTCTAGAAGGAAGAAAAGGAAAAGGAAAAGGCTGCCCCCACAAGCACCACTGCTCGCAAGCACCGCTGCCCTCGCAAGCACCACTGCCTGCCCACCGGCCCAGCGCCACCGGCCCCACGGCCTCAGCCGTTCCCCGCACGCAGCAGCAGCGACGCAGGCTGCCCATCTGGGCCAAGCAACGAAGAGATCCATGGAAGGAAGAATAGAAAAAGTGACGCTAGGAAAAGGGACGCTGACACGTGGGACTCACTATCAAATTGGAGAGTTTAATGGAGAGAATATTGGAGTGCAAAGAAAATATAGAGAATAATTTTTTTGTTAGTTAGCCAAATGGGCAAATGGAGAGCAAGATTTAGACGGGTGCGGCTACGGTGCACTTGCGCGCAGACTTGTTAAGTAGCGTGCGGGACGGCACCATTAGTGCTAATGATGGATCATTAGCGTTTAATGATTTTTAATTATAAAATAATACATAAATAAGCTGAGTTAAAAGTTTTAGATTTTAGTTGAAAGTTTTGAAAATCTAATTAAAAGTGTCAAATTTTGGGTTGAAAATTTTAAAATTTGAGTAGAATTTTTTAAATTCTCACTTGATAGTTTTTAAATTTGAGTTGAAGGTTTTAAAAATTGAATTGAAAGTTTTAAAATTAGATATGAAAGTTTCAAATTATTAGTATAAAGCTTACTCAATTTTTTTAATATTTGAGTTGAAAAGTTTAAAATAAAAAAATCGGTGAACGCGCAAAACAACAAGGTTCGGCCAAAAAAATCAGCAAAATCCGTCCGTGAAGTCAGCAACGTGCGCCAGCATCACGCGCGCGAATTATCTTTTTGGATTTAGGGCCTGTTTATTTCGGCTTCTACCGATGACTTGTAAGGTATACATAAAACGAGAAACATCATTAGTACGTGATTAATTAAGTATTAACTATTAAAAACTTAAAAAATAGATCTAATTGATTTTTTATAGATACTTTTATATATAAAGTTTTTATAAAAAATACACTGTTTTATGTTTTAAGAAATATACTACGAAAACCGAAGAAAAAGTCAGAAAGAAAAAACCATATCACATATTAGGGAGGCTTTTAGAGATGCTTGTCTTCTAGTCTCTCTCACTCACTGGAGCCAAACTGGCTGGCCCGGATAGAGGGCAGGTTGTCAATGTCACCAAAACTAATCCAAATCTCCCTAAATCAAGCACGCACGCACGCCGTCTCTCTCGCCCGGCCAGAGGCTGACACATAAAACCACCCGCACCGCCGCGACTAGAAGATTCCGACGGCCCAGGCGGAGGCGATGGGGCGGGAGGCTGAGGCGGAGGCGGAGGAGCAGCTGCTGCGCCGGAGCCTGCGCCTCTTCGCCGCCGGGGAGCGGTCCTTCCGCCTGGACCGCCGCTCCCCGGACGCCGCCGCCCTCCGCGCCGCAGTCGCCGACGTGCTCCCCCGCTTCCTCGGCAGCTACACCGACGACATCCTCGCGGTACGTGTTGCGTGCCCGTCCGTCCGTCCGTCCGTCCGGCCAGCCTCACCTCCACCCCTTCCCTCTCGCTCTCCTCCTAGTCCTCTCGCGTGGAAAACCCTAGAGCGTACGCGCGGTGGGGGGCATGGTATTCGTAAGACGTGGTTGATTTGTTCGGTGCTTTCTTGGGTCGAGAGATGAAGTACTGGAAGTTAGAGATGGGATTGATTGGAGAAGGAGATGCCCCGGTTTTACAGAAGTAGAAAGGGGAGGGGAAAATTTAGTGTCAAATGTAGCTATAATGAAGGTTTAGCTTTTGTTCTTGCCCTTATCTGTATTTTGCGTTGCTCTGGTGACAGATAGAACATATATATGATAAAGTGGTAAGTCTATGTGATGAAATGTTGATATGTTGTTTTCGAGCTAATATTCGGAATTCTCTAGCTTATTGCAGTAAGTACTAAAATACGATCTTCTAAAAAAGGGACTAAATCTGATTACAAAATGTCATACAAGAAACAGAGTGAGAGAACTAGGCACATGGAATTCCAGTGACTTAACATGAAGAGTATTATGTTTGAATATGGTAAAGACAATATGTACCCCAGCTTTCTTGTAAAGATGGAGGAAATAAGCGAACATGTACTTTTGGTTTGTGGATGTTGAGCCAGTTATGGGCCTGACTGGCTTCAAGGTTTAAAGTGTTTTTGCCACACTGATACAGTATGTATATCTACTCTACTTCTATAGGTTAAGACAATCACTTTTTGCATATCATAATCAGCAGGTGGCCTGTGAATATTTATAAATACTATTCTGAACATTCAACTGGTTTTCCTTGGAAGTATGAACTATTCTCATGAAAAGAAGTGAACCTGCTTAGTATTAGTTTTAGCCTCAAATACACCTGTAATGGCTTGAAGATATCTTTGGAGAACTGTAGTTATGTTATGACAAAATGGGAATTGAAGTGTCTGGAACTCTCATAAACAGTCCTTTTGAATTTAAAATCTACTACCTTCATCTATGGATAGAAACAGGTGCGGAATGGCTGGTGCCTCCTCAATCCCTGCCAGGCCATCCCCACCCTTGTGCCTACGCTAAGTATTTCACTTCTCCTTGTGCATGTAGTTCTAAAATTAAATGTAATGCATTGATACAGATTTTGTGCTAAACATAGAAGTACTACCTACATAATATTAGAATTTCATTAGAAATGAAACGACTGGTATACATGTGGAATTTCTGCCCCTGCCCCACCTGTTTTGCTAGCGGTCCCTGTTCCCTACCCCAAGAGGAAATTATGCCTCACGTCCCCGCTTCCATGACTATGCCTTGAATTTTGAACTCTAAAGAATTCAGCTGATAATATTTGTACTAGATTCTAGGCATATTCTCCTACAAATATACCTTGCTTGAGACTTGGGAGCTGTTGTAAAATGAACTTAAAAATGGAAATCTATTTCAGTCTTAACCTTTGATAGATACCGAATGATTCAGCACAAGATTGATGGCATTAGCTATTGTCTTCAAATGATGCTTCGGCATAGGTGCTAAATACAATATATGCTGTTTGAGTTGCCCATGTTATATTTACTTTCATGTTAAATTGGGTGCTTCATTGATTATGCTTATTACATTCTGACTGATTATTTTCCTCCTTGGCTGAAGGAATACATTGTTATTCTAGTCTGTAATGGGAAACATCAGTATCAAGCACGTGATGACTTGGAGGCCTTTCTTGGTGACGATAGTGCAAAATTTGTTTCATGGTATTGTATCTGTTCTCTTAAATCAGTTAGCTATATTTGTTTATTTTGTCTACCTATATGAAGTTATGTTGCTTTAATACGGCTATACAGGCTCTGGGGTTACCTCAGTAAAAAGGCTTTAACATTGGCTGACAATTCTAGCATCAACCATGGTCCGACAAATGAGATTTGGAACCGTAATGGCAAGAAAAATCTTCAGGTTGCAAAAGCGCTCTCTGAGGACACTTGCATTGTAAGAATCTTACTGCATTTCTCTTGTGATCATTAGTGTCCATCTAGGTTTCCTGGGCCGGATTGGTTGCTGGCAATTACCAGAATTTATCGGCATTATTTCAAATACAAATTAACAAACTAAATTTAAATTTGTATTTGATGTACTCTGGCCAGCTTTGTTCCGGTACCGGTAACCAGCCAGTTAGCACCAGTTTTTCGGACCCTGGTGTCCATACGGTGTTTGGCTTTTTCATTGTATATCTGAAGTTCTAAACTAACATGAACACTAAGGACTTTAACTAAAATTTTTTTTGGTCTCAAACAAACTCATCCAATATTGATCAGGTAAATTCAGATATCTCATCACCTCAAGAGCATCATGGTCTTCAGAAGCATGACTCAACTGAAGGACAAAATGTGGCCCGGCGCCACATTAGTTCGACGGTTACTGTTACTCCTGAAAGGTTGGTTGACGAGCAATGTTATTGGGAGGGCCAGGATCAAAAGGTCAATATGCTATACATTTATTCTAAACTACTACTTTTTTATGAAAGGTGGCATCTAAGTTTATGATTCTCTCTTAGAGCAGAAAGATCAGAGATCATCAAGTGGCAGAAGTTTCTCCACACTGAGGTCTGGTGTAGCTGCAAGGACTGCACAAGCATTGGCACAAGGTAAGCATTTTTCTTACTCATCTGTGCCTCTGAATGCTGGGACAGTTTTATTCTTCAAAACTATTCCAAGTCAAACTTTAACTTTGACTATCAATGACTTTTGAAATATATTTATTTTGAAAACATAAAAATGGCATGTGTAGATTTGACTTGAAAAGTACTTTCATAATCTCATAAACTTAATGCTTATTTAGATTTTATAAACTTACTCCAATATAAAATTGTGATCAAAGAGCGCACCTCAAAAACCGTGAAAAAAGGGTCAAGTATTTTTTGACTGGAGAGAGTAATATTTAGTGCATGATTCCAGTGTTAAATTCTGTCATTTCTATAATGAAATCTTGAACTATTGCTGTAATGCTGCCTTGAGCTGACCTATTCCTCCTTTTATACTTGATGATTTTTTTATTGAGAAAACACTTATGAATTCAATTCAAAAGTATACAGCAGACGCTACAGAGTTCCGTGATTGGCTATATATCCCTTTTCTATTAATTTACTATTGTTGAAAAATGTATTGCAGAGGAACTCCACCATGAAGAGTGCATTGGAAGAAATTCTTCTGCAAGACGGTTTCCTTTGGCTGTAAGAACCGATGATGTGCTAGAACCAGAATCTATGAAAAAACGTGGCAATGTTTGGGATAGGCTAGGAAAACCTGCCATAAAGGATCGTATTTTTGCTACAGAAAGCGATGACATGCATGTTCAAAATGGACTACATAAGAAGGCGAAGTTAATGGTCACTGAGCATGAGCTAAGATGCCGTATGAACTCAAGTACAGAAGGAGATTTATTTGATATAGCAAATTCCAGAAGATATCCCAGAAGCTACTCAGATGTCAACACAGTACAAGCACATGAACATGCAGAGAAGTCCAATAGAAGCAGGTTGATTGGTCGGATAAATTTTGGTGATATCGAGCGTAATCAGCTTCAAGTTAGAGATGTTATTCGCCAAAAGTCCAGTTCAACTTTGCCAGTAAGAAGTGTTCCGTTACAAAGTCGGAATGAATTCACATCTGAAGTGAAGAGCTCACCAACAGCAGTCTCTGAGCCAGCATGCCATGTGAGTAAATCAACAAAAGAAGGACAAGTATCAGGATCTAGCAAATTGGCTCAACTGGCTACAAGCAGAAATTTAGAGACTGAAGTTTTGCAAGGTCCACAAGTTAACAGCCCGGCACAATCTAAGACAGGATCTTCTGTACATGAAGATGGTGGAAATTGCTGTAACAAGCCTATGAAAGATGTAGGCTTTTATCTGCTTAAGTAACTTCCTTACTACATGAGCTCTCCTAATGACCTAAAACTGGCCTTTTTTCTTTATTAATTATGCAGGAAATGTTGGATATGAAACTAAAGCTCAAACAAATGGAACTGAATGTTCTCAAGCTTCGTTCCAAGCAGGCACAGATAAACAATGTGAAGCAAGGTGTCCTATCATCAGGTTTGTCTATATTGTTTTGCTTATAGAACCTAGAGTAGATCACCTTGGGATATCATGCTTATATCCTTGCTGATTAATCATGTGAAAAAAAACATCGGTCTGCTGTTTTGTTCTCGCACATCTATGATCTATCTGGTATTCAGGTTAGGTTAAGCTGTGAAACATGGGTTGCTGTTTTCTATTTCAACCATCTACATGCAATTCTAAAGATCAATAATTGTTGATAATGCCATTGATAGTGAAATCACCTAGGTCAAAAATATACTTGGGTCATCTTCCTCCAACAAATTTTTGGCTAATTCTGTGATATGTAGTTTTGTATGGTCTCTTGACTACGTGGGCAGGAAGAAGCACTTCTAGTTGAAACATGAGGGAACTCCTTATACATTATGCTATTTACTATCTGAGGCATATCCATGAGAAAGATGGAAGATGCACTTCTAGTTGAAACATGAGGGAACTCCTTATACATTATGCTATTTACTATCTGAGGCATATCCATGAGAAAGATCTATCTCATTGGATATAGTCATAGGAAACAATAATAATTTCTTTGCCTTGCCTGTATTCTGTGGACAATGTTCTCTCAAACTATGATTTCAATCTTTATCTCAAAGTAGCTTCTACTTTTCTTGATCATGGCACAACAAGGTACTAGTACAATGTATGCAATACTTTTTCCCAAAGCACATAGAGGAAGGCAATAACTTATTGGTGAAGTGTTCTATGAATTTTGCATGCCTGTGGTTCAATTGGCAAAACATTCTTCATTATATTTGTACTAAGCACAATGTTGTGTCTATTGAAATGTTAAATTTAAAGTGTGAAAATCTGATAAAACTACACAAACCATTTATTGAACATACAAACACGAATATAATAGTCTCCTTAATCAGTAATTACCTCTGAAAAAGTAAAACTGCTACCGAGGAAGTTCTCTGTTTTTTTTTCAAGGGAAACTGTTAGGTGGTGGCCTTGCCGCACTGACTTGAGAGTTTTTTTCATAAATCATAACCTTTTTTTTTCACTTGATACCGTTGTGCTGTGGATAGCAAGTAATAACATTCTGCAATTGACCTGTGGCTTCAAATTTTTATGGCTGTCTTTTTCTGGAAAAGCGCCCATGTTGACATGATTCACCTAAACTCATACGGATATGTAAAGCAACCAGGAAACTACCCATAAAAGGTATCATTAGAGGTGGTCAAATTCAGTTGCGAGGACTTGTGTTACACACTGGTACTCATCGTGCTTAGCAATTCCTCAGATCAGATGTGGTATTATGAAATACGGCGCAAGTCTGAATGATGTCAAGTGCATAGTTGATGATTATTGTAGAGTACCAAAGCAAAGGTGAAGAACTAATAATGACAAGGTAGAAAAGATTCTGCGAAGTTGTCACACATATTTTAAGAAAAGGTCCATTATTTACCATAGAACAAATCCCAGTTCCACAACTTGCATGAAATAACTATGTATCTGTTGATTCTGTTCCATGATAGAAGGTTTTGAATTTAATTCACAACATGCCTGTTATGGGCTTGTTTATTGGCTGCCTGGACTTATCGGCACAAGAAGGCTGGTGTGCAGATCAGCAAAACACCACAGATTAACATAGTTGGAGAAGGTAGAGTTGTTAGGAATATGTTAGATTGAATAAAAATAGGACTCCTTAAGTTAGTAAGGTGTCAATCAAATTATTTTAGGAGTCTTGATTACGAGGGACAAGCTAGGATTGAGATTAAGAGTCCAGTTAGGATAGGATATATAAAGAGAACTCTATCTTGTAATCGAGAAATAAAAAAGATTGTCAGTTCCACAGGACGTGCACTCCCTTCTCCATCCACCCTTACATAGACATTGATTCCCTGTCCAGAACAATGCTGTCTCCATCATTTGTATTCTGTACTAATCCTTTAAAACGCTAGCTCAGGCATTGTAATTTTGATATCCTGCAGTTATAACGGATGTATCTACAGTCTAATCACATTTTTGTGTTCCTTTAGGCCCCCATGCTAATCTAGAGGAGGATGCTGACTCCAGAACTGCTCTCGTGACAAATGTAAGAACCTCTGATTGTTCTCTTTAGGCATTGCCATAATTCCTTGTTTTCCTTCATTGTAAATCCTTTTTGTAGAATATAATTCAATTAGTTATTAAATGTAAAGTAAGAAATCTCATTAGCAAACGCCACTGAACAGTAAAGAAAGAAACCTCATCAGCACATACTCATTCCATCTGGATAATTGTTTCAGGTACACTTTGCAGCAACAAAGGAAGCATTGTTAGCGCATTTCATGAAGTGCGGTGCTGTGCTTAAGATAAATATATTGACAGATGCAATTACTGGGCACCCTAAAGGGTATATATACTTTCAATCTATTTTACCTGTGGCATCTATAACTATAAGCTGCCCTGTTGTTAATTCTTGGCTTCTTGCTGACATATCCTTGCAGGGCTGCGTTTGTTACCTTTGCTGACAAGGAATCTGTTGAGAAGGCTGTATCATTGAGTGGGTCATCGTTTTTCTCAAGAGTTCTTACCGTATGGCCTCTATTTTCATGTTCAGCCTCACTGTATAGTGTATACTATATAAGTTGTATCCTCTATTTTGTTATGGTCTAAGTTTTCTATTAGTATTATGATTTCCGTAGGTATTTTTCTTCATGATCAAACATTAGATAGTGCTCCTCATTTGTGCAACAATGTTTATGAAAATGAAGCAGAGCTGTACGTTGTAACTTTGATCTGCCTAGCTCAACTACATTCGCAGTAGTGCACATGACGGAAATTGCATCTCGTGGCCGACATTCTAATGGTAACACATTCTATTTCCAGGTAATGCGCAAAGCTGAAGCACCTCCAGGTTTTCTGGCGTCTGTTCAACCGATTGGGAGGCCTCTGCAGTCATGGAACTCGCCACCCATTCAGAAAGGGGTGAGTCCAAGGCAGACCCCTAGCTATCATCTCCAATGGAAACGTGAGCAGTCTGTGCTGGAGAAATCCCCTGCCAGTTGCCCTACTAACTGAAGAAATCTACAACAATGATTCATACTCTACATTGCAATGGACCGTAGATGCAAATGTTCAAAGTTTTGCTGGAGAAGAATGACCATGTTTGGCATATGTTATGCCCACAAATACAGTTTTCTTCCATGCAAGGTATTGAGGGCTTCAATTGCGGCTAGTTACATGACATGGAGAGAGATTGCTGGCAACGCCAAATGAATCTATAGAGCAGTTTTTGATTGGACACGTAGCGTATGCCTGAAAACTGTTTTTTGAACCTCATTGAGCCTCTACGTGTCACTACTGCCACTCTTGTCAAATGTAAGCAGGGCAGGTATTCTGATGACAACATGAAATGAAATCACAGTTCTGAAACATTCACAAGCATTTCCGAAAGCGGTATAGGTAGTACAGAGTAACACATAAGTAGAAGTACATTGTGTTAAGGTATATGAAATGAAATGGTACTGCCTAGGTCTCTTTTTGAGCGTGTGTTAAGGGAGCGTGGGTGTGTTCGTGCATAATGTTGTGTGTTAAGGGGGGAATGCTTCACCTAGGGGGGGGATCATCGGTTAATTTGGTCGGTTTTTATTCTTCTGAAAATGCGAACTAAAATACATATTTTGTTTTTACTCATCTCAAAGGCACCGTTTGAATCAGCTTATAGCTTAAGCTTATTTTCTCTTTGTGAGCATGCTTTTCGAACTACTAAACAGTGTCTTTTGTAAATATTTTCTATATAGAAGTTTCTTTAAAAAATCAAATAAATTTATTTTTTATGTTTATAATAGTTAATACCTAATTAATCAAGTGCTAATGACTCATCTTGTTTCGTGTGGCTAATAAATTCAAGTCATAAACTTCTTTTAAATGAATCGAGCTGAAAATGGTAAATTTGGTTTGCTGTATACACAACATTATTCATCCAAATACATTATATTCATGTCCAGACATCAACTTATATATGTGTAACATGTTATTAACGTATTTTATCAGCTAAAAGCAATGATTTATAATTAGAATGCTAGTGATTATTGGATTTGTAATGACGAATACACTATCACTATCCTGTGTAATTTTTACTACATCTATGTGGAAATACTGTGACCTGATGTAACAATTTGACCTATTCGATTATATTGGTTTACCGAAGTCAAGGATAAAATTGTTGTATTTATCGGTTAGTTTGACTCGGTTAGGTATGGTTAATTAGGTTTGGTCGGTTTTTGCACACCCCTAGCTTCACCTTTGGAATGATGGCAACATTGCATGAATTTTATATAAAACAGAGGAAAAACATATGAATTTTAGCTTTTAAGCTGTCTTCATCAATTATTGTAGCAACTCAACTTTCGGGTAGATGTTTTATGGATTGCAAACGAAGAACAAAAAAAAACCAGGGAGACTTTCCGTTTTTGCAACGTGTTCCTCTCGAATCTGACCGTTGATCAGAGATCGGACGGTTCGAGAAGGGGAGGAGATAACCTCCCATCTCCTCTCCTCGACAAGTCTTATCTCCGACGCCGAAGGGAGAGACCTTCCAGCCCAGCCGCTCAACCAAACCGGAGCCATGGCGACCACGCCATCCACCCCATTCGCCGCCCGCCTCCTAGCCCCGGCGGCGCCGTCGCGCGCTTCCTTCCCCACCCTCCGCCCTCCCTCCCTTTGCCTATCTCGCTCCGCCGCCGGCCGCGGCCGCCTCGCCAGCGCGGCTTCCAAGGGCGCGGCCGACAACAAGGGGCAGGAGCAAGAGCAGGAGGCGTCGACCACGGCGGTGGACGGGGCCGCCGCCACCGGGACGGAGGAGGCGGGGAAGGAGGCGGTAGGAGGAGGGGAGAAGAGCCCCGAGGCGGTGGCGGCGGAGCTGAAGGAGGTGCTGCGGGCGCGGAAGGAGGCGGAGGCCGCGGCTGGCGGCGGCGGGTGGTGGGCCGGCGTGGCGCAGGAGATGTTGGAGATCGAGTGGCCGGCGCCCGGGAAGGTGGTGGGCACCACCGGCGTGGTGCTTGGCGTCATCGCGGGGTCCGCCGCCGCTCTGCTCTCCGTCAACGCGCTCCTCGCCGAGCTCTCCGACCGCGTCTTCGCCGGCCGGGGCCTCCAGGATTTCTTCTGAGGTTGAGCTGAGGCAGACGTATGGTTCGTATCTAGTGTAATTATTGTTTCTTTCAATTGCAACGTGTAGAGTGAAAGATGAAATACTGCTTGTGTTTTTGCGAGATAAATATGAATAGGTTCTTGAGATTATTGATTTTTGCTAACTGTGGTTGGAAATTTTCTTCAATCAACAAATTGGCTGAATTTTTTGTTAACTATTCAGAATTCTGCATTGTGTTTCTATGTAGAAGTAATTCCTTGCTGTATAAAAACCTATGCTACTAATTCCACAAGAATTGTCTGGTTAGCTCAGATTGCATGGCTATATCCCTAAAACATTAGTCTATGGCTCTATGTAGTGGTATTATGCAGTCAAATGATCCTCAGTTCTTCACAGCGTTTGCCCTCATGCCTGAACTTTCCCGTATAGTGCAGTTTGGATCTTTCATCTTTGAGTCACACATGGTCCTTTTGCTCTCCCATAATTGATTATCATGAAAACATCTATTCAACTGTTGTATAATGTGGCTGAATTAAATCTTTACATTTCTATCTGTCTATAACAACATGATCTTCATTGTATACCTACACTATGTTAACTGAGCATGGTCAGTTGTCTAGCAGCTTTGCTGCTAACAACGCCCTCCTGGGTTTGACTCCCTACACCGAGTGCTGCTTTTTTAGCTATTCTTGTTATTGTTCTTGCTTTATTCCATATCTAGGCTTTGCACCACCTCTCGTCACCACCTAGTTCTGGTGGCACTCAGTTCCATGTGTTGTTCTACCATGGTAACCGACTGGCCCTATTTGGAACGAAGAACAACTACAAGATCTAAATGGGAATTGGGCAGTTTCACGTGAAATTCCTGCAATCCAATTGGTGCCTTATACTAGATGGCACTGACCTAGATTTATGCACCAATGCATCTTCTCTTCTTTTTGAATGGGAAACACCCTGTTTTTGGCCCTTTGGCTTAGTTTGGTTTTCTTTTTATTTTGATTATTGATTCAAGGAGCATTTTGGTCTTTTTGAAATAATTTTCTCTCTGTTTAGCCTGGAAATGATAAAATAATCATTCCGGTGTAATTGAGCAAATTACCAATTTTTTGGAGTGTCCTCAGACCAAGCCACGTTTTGGCGATGTCCACCAGCAAAGACCACAATCTTTGGATGTCATGTAGCAAATTTTGCCTTGCATATAAGAGGTGAGGTGCTGGTGTTTCTTCAACTAGTTCCATCGGATATTAGGGTTGTTATAGATGAGGGCATAAGGGGTCAAGAAAGAAGCTATGCTAGGGAAACTGTGATCTATTTAACAAAAACAAAAATAAAATGACAAAAAGAAAACTGAAGTACTGAACCAGCCATCTGTGTACAGAAGTACACATAATAATTATCTGCACCACACAAAAATGAATAACTTAATTTTTCTACACCCATGACCCCAAGTATTGAGCCATATGAGGAAACAGTCAATGCTTATAGAGGCAAAGACAAGGATGCACAAACATGATGTGCCTAGCTTGTCTGCCTTCACCTATCTTGCTTCTTTTCATGTTTCAGCTGTAGCCATGTTCTAAATGGTTGTACTAGGAGATGGCTACAACCCGACCACCTTTTGATTTATGATTTTTTGATGGGGCAACAGTAAGGGAGCTATTGGGTTTCAGTATCGACTATCAATCAAACAGTAGGCCCAACAATCCCTTCTACTAGCAAACAAGCATTTTAACACTGCTACAAGATGCTTGGGTGAGAGTGATCGATCTTTCATCAGTTTATGCAAGGATAGGACTTAGTTTCTTTTTAGGAGAACAAATTAATTTTGATGCTAGGGTTCTGAGATTATTGTATTGCTTACAGAGTTTTTTGAGAGTTCCTATGAGACTGAAAAGCATCCTTTTTTTTTTCTAAAAGAGCAAGGAGGCACACGAAGAGAGCCTCACAAATTGTATCTCCAATAAAAAGGCAAATGTTCCATCACAAAATAAATTACGAGAGAACACAAAGGGTGTAGAGAATGGACCTAAAACAAGACCAAAATTGCTGTGGTGTATTTTTTATCTAGAATTTCTGTTAGCTGCCTCAGACCCTCAGAAGACTTATTGTTGATGTATGCCAAGCTGCTCCAAATCGCATCACGGCATCACCAGATATGTAATCTTGGCTCAACAGATATGGAATTATGTAAGCAACTGCTTCTGTATATTGACACCAGCTTCATGATTTGGTATTTTGGTTCCAAACCATTTGTAATGTATCTTGATTATATAGCTAGTCAAACTGAGAAAAAAGTTTAAATTATTGGAAGCTAATACCATGCAAGTTGTCATCCATAATTGTGACATACTCCTTCCTAAGAAGATTAGCTCAAAATACTAGAAAAAAATCATTTTGCTAGGAGAAATTGAAGATAATGTAGACGAAGGTGATAGGATTATGAATACATTGTAGTGGCAACTGGCAAGTTTAATCAGACTACCAGTGCATTGTTAGGATACACATAAAACCCTGCAAATTATCGAAGTTACTTTTGGTTTCTACATCAGCATGGTAGTCTCATCCTGATCTGCAGCTAGCTAGGCACAAGTCTCTTACTTCTTGCTATCTTTTAGAAATTGGTACCATCTATTGCATGAGCTGCACACAACCAACCATGGAAAGAAGAGCAGCTAATGCCCAAATGATGTTCGCAACATAATTAACACTGAGAGGCATCGAGAAATCCATCACATCACTGAATTTCACCTTAAAGGCATTTCATCAAGCAGCTGTTGTGCCAAACAGAGTAGAAGACACAAACCCATCCTGATTGCATGGGATTCACCTTTTGTTTTCTTTTTTGCGACAAAAGAGAGCTTTACTGATAAGTCACGCCGATCCAGATCCTGTGACTTAAAAGAGGTAAGGCACGCCCTTAAACATCCACCGTTCATCTTCATCCAACGGTGGACTGGTCATCTCCTTCCCCAGGCAGGCACTTGTGCCCCCAAATTTTCTGATGATCGATGATCTGCTCGTGGCTCCCAGTTCGCTGATCTTGCATTCTTGCCGGATTTGCTTGCACATATTTCCAATCTACAACTCAGACTCCTGGGTGACTTGCGCTCTGCACTGTCCAACGGGAGCGTAGCTGAGCGGGTCGTACTCGTACTCCGCTGCCGCAATCTTAATGCGGCGAGCAAGCAACCACCAGTCTTCAGCTCACTTGGCGCTACAAGGAGCAGCAGCAGCTGCTGCCTAGGCTTAGCTTCGTATGGTGGAGTCGATTGGGCCAAGGACTGTGAGGCGTTGGATATTTTTGTATGGTGGCTATGGCAGAGGATCCGAATCCCCCAAAAATATGCAGTGGACTCCTATTTCGAGAACGGAACGGAGCTAAGAAGTAGCAAAAATAAGATTCGACAGCTCCGTTTTATATTCTCTAAGATACAGTGTTTGTTACAGCTCTAACTCTATAGAAAAAGTTCTCATAGTTGAAACCATATTAAATGGGCCCTAACCAAGGCCAGGCAAGTTGAAGAATTTTTTTGATTTTTGTATTTATTTATTAAAAGATTTGCAAAAGTAGATTTTTGTTTGAAAAAATTGAAAAAATAGACTCCCACCGCCCAAAATCGCCCTCCTAGAGGGCGATTTTATGACGTGGCTGACGGCCGTTGGCCCGCCGACGGCCGTCAGCCATTTTGCAGGTGGCCCCATTGCCGCCCTCTGAGAGGGCGGGCCGCCTGCAAAATGTGGCCAAAAACCGCCCTCTGAAAGGGCGGTTTTTGGCTCCCGGGGGGCCGCCTGCAAAGTCGCCCATTTCCAGGGCGGTTTTTTGCAGGCGGGCCCCTTGCCGCCCTCTGGGAGGACGGTTTTTAGCCCCCGGGTATAAAACCCCCCTCCCAGACTCAAAAAATGTCATAAAATTCACTCAAATTAGAAAAAAAAACAGGAGAGAGCTGAGAGGGCGAAAGCAGCGAAGCTCTGCCCGTTTGCTGATTTGCCTGCAGGTAAAATTCATTGTTCCTTTGCAATTTTTATTTGTATGTAAGAATTGATGTAGTAATGTACTAGTTACGTGTATAGTACTATATAGATCTGTAGTTTTTAGTTAATCTGTTAGATGACTTATTTTTTGTACAAATGGTACTTATAAAATCTGGAATACACAGTTTTAGATGTTAGGAGGATGTTGGTACCTAGTTTAACTGTATTTTTCATCAACAGATATATCAAATAAGGTGATATTTCAGTTATTTCACGGGTAAGGGAATATGAGATATGGTCCAGACGGTGTAGATCTGTCGGAGTTTAGTTCAACGGCTAAGGGTATTGATAGGCCAGCTGAGAGAAGTTTTGGATCAGTATACAACTGGCTGATGCGAGGGTTTCGACTGGACCCTCAGCTCAGCGGAATAACCTTGTATGTAGTAGTCAGTCGTGTAGTTGAAGGTTTTTTTTGGGAACTGATGCCAGTGGATTACACTGCCACTTGGAGATGGTATGTGGAGAATGCATTTCAACGTGGATGGCCACTGGGCATACTTGTGTCTATATATGAGAAAGATAACAACGCTGGTGCAATGCCCGTACAAGATAATGAGGGTCCAAGTACAGCGGGAGGTGATAGTGAAACAATAGAAGAAAATGAAGGAGGGAATGAAGAAGATAGACAGACAACAGGTGTGGCAGATGAGGGAGAACATATCGACACGATCGTCCAAGAAATGGCTAGAGAAGATTCTGAAAATGAGCATGCAGAGTATGATGACTCGTCTGATGAGGACAACGTGATGCCTGCAGAATGGAGCAACGGGGACTTCTCTGCGCTTACTATCTCCGAGCGGCATCATGTGCCGTGGGAGTACAAGCAGAATGAGGTCATTCAAGGGGCTAAGTACGCATATGTAGAAGATTTAAAGGAGGCAGTCAAACAATGGGCGGTGTCACTTCAGAGGGAGTTCTCGGTCGTGAAGTCAAACAAATCAGTGTATGAAGTGAAGTGCATGAAGGATGGGTGTCCATGGCGGGTGCACGCATTCAAGGGTAAATGGAAAGATTATTGGCAAGTTTCAATCGTGACGGAGCATTCATGTTACTTGACAGGTGTTGAAAAATATCATAGAAACATGACCTCTGCATTTGTTGCAACAGAGATGTACTCTCATATTGTCAACAATCTGGGGTACGAACCAAGGTCAATCGTTAGGCATATTGAAGAGAAATTCAAATATACAATTAGCTATGATAAGGCTTGGAGGGCAAAACAGAAGGTTGTAGAGATGAGGTTTGGCACATTTGAAGCATCTTATGATAATTTGCCTCGTCTATTAGGATGTATTCTTCAGAGGAATCCGAAGACGTGCTATGACCTGAAAGCCTTTCCATCAATTGACCATGGTAATAAAAGTATCTTGCAACGTGTATTCTTTACACTAGGTGCTTGCATTCAGGCATTTATCCATTGTCGTCCTATCATCTGCATCGATGGGACATTTCTGACTTGAAAATATAGAGGACAGCTATTAACAACAATTGGAGTTGATGGAAACAACCAAGTTATACCGGTGGCTTTCGCTTTTGTTGAGAGTGAGAACACTGATAGCTGGTATTGGTTCCTAGAAAGGGTTAAGACAGCAGTTGTACGGATGAGACCAGACGTATGCCTCATACATGACCGTAACTCCGGCTTGCTGCGTGCAATTGAGGAACTGAGAGATGGAAGTGTTGAGAAGAGATACCCACCAAGGTGGTCTGATATCCAAAGCAGATGGTGCATGCGTCATATGGGTGCTAATTTCTACAAACAGTTTAGAAATAAGCACCTTATGGATCTTTTCAAGAGGCTTTGCGCCCAGAATCAAGAGAAGAAGTTCAACGAGCTTTGGAGGAGGTTGGATGAGCTGACCTCTAAACAAACAGATGAGCAGTCTAGGAGGGCTACCATTGGAGGTGACGAGGCTCCGGAAGCTCTTGGACCTCTATCAAGCGATGGACCTCATATGAGAAGAAGGCATGCATCCTCAGTTAGAAAATTTTCAGAGTGGATTGAGAATGAGCCAAAGGAGAAATGGGCATTGTTGTATGACAAGAATGGTTCTCGATTTGGCATAATAACCACAAATTTGGCAGAGGTCTATAACTGGGTGATGCGTGGTGTTCGAGGGCTCCCATTTGTTGGAATAATTGAATTTATCTTGCATGGGACATGCAAGTACTTTAGAGATCGGTTCAGAGCAGCTGGCCCCTCAATGATGGATAATAATCTTTTCTTTGGAACGTTGCTCACTAAGTACCTGCAAGATAAAAGTAATAAGGCCTGAAGACATCGTGCTCTACCTCAAGGCATACAAGAACATAGATTTGAAATATTGTGTATCGACAAGGACATGCGCGGAATCTACCGCAAAAGAGTTGTGCAAGAGTGTGTGCTCAAAGAAGACGGGACCTGCAAGTGCTCGTGCCGAAAACCTACTCTGCTCCACAAGCCATGTTCCCATGTGATTGCCGCGAGCGGTGAGTGTGGAATCGAAGCACGTTATTTTGTCTCACCTTATTTCAGAAAAAAAGCAATCTATAATACCTAGAGTGGAGAGATATACGGTTTTGGTATAGCGGGGACATTTACTACGCAGAATCCTTAAGCTATCTACATTTCTGACCCAACAAAATTGAGGGTTAAAAAAGGTCGCCGCAAGACAAGACGCATCTGTAATGACATGGATGAGTCAGAAGCCGGTGAAAGACTTAAACGTTGTTCAAAGTGTGACCAAACAGATCATACCTATAAGAAATGTCCAAAGGATGCAGCCGGTCCAAGTGCGGCAGAAGCTGGACCGTCGGGTTTAGCCGTTGATGGTAGTCGTCCTACGGGTGAAGGCACAACTTCAAGACGACCCCGTCTTAGACGTTCTCGAACAATTGGTGGTGCTGGGGTGTAGTGTAAGTCTATACTTGATCTTTGTTGTAGAATGACATGTATCGTACTGTTGTTTTTTATTGTCATGTAACAATGCTATAAACATTAAAACTAATTTACGCTAACTCTCTATTTGTATGCAGGTATGGCGTACCCTACACTAGAGCTGCTCGACCGGGGTCTCGACCAATCCCACCGGTCTTACCTGTCAGCCGTCGAGGGTGCCCAGCTAGGCACCTTCCGTCCACGGCTTTCACGTCAGCTCCTGCGGATAGACCCCCGGTTCCGTCAGAGGTAAGAGCTGTACGAATATTCATTCACATCATTTGTGCATATCTATGTTTTCCCCGATATTGAATACAGTTCTATATTTGGCAGGTTGTGTGAGGCTGGACTTCTTCCGCTGTGCAGGCTAGTTGAGCCCGCACCGGACGAGAGAGACCCCGCCAGGCGATGGGAAGCTGACCGGTCACTTCTGGCAGCGTTGGTGGATCGCTGGAGACCGGAAACCCACACGTTCCACCTACCGTGTGGCGAGATGACTCCCACACTGCAGGACGTGTCCTACCTGCTGGGACTTCCCCTCGCAGGGGACGCAGTCGGTCCGGTTGACGGGGGGCACGGTTGGGCGCAGGACATATCTGCTCGGTTCGAGGCCATGCAACGTCTACCTGGGCTTGGTATGCCGAGTTCGCTACCGCCTTACACCACGGCTGGCCCCTCGCAGGCGTGGGTGCTACAGTACACCGTAAGTCACGGATTCATTTGATTCACAATTATCCGACCTATAAAGGAGCAGTGATGCTGACTATGATCTTCCTTTACAGCCTGACAAGCTAGACGACGACGCCGACGAATACTCGGTGCAGCGGAGCATGGAGGCCTACCTGTTGTGGCTGTTCGGGTGGGTGATGTTCACCAACAGTCACGGGCACGCGGTGGACAAGGGACTGATCCACTATGCTCGTGCGATCGCCGACAGCGAGGACGGCTACGTACCGCAGTGGAGCTAGGGATCTGCTGTGCTAGCGGTGACATACCGTGCTCTTTGTGACGCGTGCACGAAGACCGATCCAGGTGCGATTCTCGCCGGTTGCCCTCTCCTTCTGCAGCTATGGGCAGCAGAGCGTTTCGCGATAGGCCGTCCTCTCATTCAGCTCTCTGCCTACGAGGGCGGCCCTGGAGGCTTGTACGGGCAGTGGCCCGAGGACCGCCCGACTATGGGGACGATATGGTGTCGCCATGGGGTACGTAATGTGAAATTCTATGTTTACCACTTATACACAAACACTGATGTGTAATCTTTTCTTATTTTGCAGCGTCGTTACGCTCACAACCAGGTTAGGAGGGCCTACTCTGAGTTCGTTATGGAGTTCGACCGCCTGCTGCCCAGCGACGTCGTCTGGGAGCCCTATAGTCCACAGGCCATCGCGGCCCGTGCACCGCTCGGACTCTATACTCTTTGCACGCACGACCAAGCGTACTGGTTGACGAAAGTGCCGTTGGTGTTCGACATCTTCGTCGAGCCCCACTGTTCACAGCGCGTGATGCGACAGTTCGGCCTACGTCAGGTCTTCCCTATGTCCATAGAGGTCGTTGTGCCGCGCGATGTGCACCGGTAAGTACAACTGCGATCTTTGTTTAGTAGTACCACTCTTTAATGTACTCTAATGCACTCTCTGCAAATAGGTATAATCGTAGGGGACAGGCAGCCGGGGCTCAGTGGTATCCCCGACTGCAGCGGTACGTGGAGGATTGGTTGTTGGCGACGGAGGATGTCGTCGACGAGTTCCGTGCACACACTGAGGAGCATTACCTAGCATACCTCAGGTGGTACCAGCCTCGGACCCGCATACGCGTAACGTTCACCCCAGGTGATCTACAGCCACACATCGCCGCTACGACGGACACGTATCCTACACACCGTGACCAGGACTACTTTCGCGCGGTAAGTCACTTTATCTTTGCACTTTGTCATTCCCTTTCTAGGTAGCCACGGTTCTAACAGATAATCAAGTCACATTTGAAATAGGCCGACGCAGCGTGACAGATTCAGGGTGATGTCAACGCGGCGTTCAGACGGTTGGACACTGGGATCGTGCTGACTGCGGACGAGCAGAGGACGACCTTCGGGAGGATTCGTCAGGCGTTGCACACAGTGCTTCGTGCGCTCACTTGTCGTGCGGTTGACGCGGTACCTCCCGTCTATATACAGCAGCAGCAGCCACGGCCAGCAGGAACAGGACGAGGAGCAGGAGTGCGCCCGCAGGGTTCCAGTCGTCCATCTGACCCCTCCAGAGGTAAATTCTACTAACCTTCCATTCATAATATGTTTCCTTGTACGACATGCACCGTTGTACATCAATATGCTTCCTTGCAGCCTTCGCTACACCGTACCTACATCCCTCTGGAGCTAGCACGTCGACGCATGGAGTGTACCACACACGACCACACGCGCAGCTGGGCATGACAAGTGCCCCCAGTGCCACCACAGGAGGTCCTTCAGGTTATATAAAAGTTTACTTTTCTCTTGCAAAATTTCGATTTGCAATAATCAATAATTTGGTGTACATTGTTCCACTCTACAGCGCCAGCGATGTTTGCTGGCGCTGGCTCCTCCACGCAGGGCGCACGCGGCAGCGGTTGGGCACCGGGTCCTTTCGAGGGGGACGACTTAGAGGACGAGGACGAGGGCGAGGAGATCCACGAGATACTAGCTGCCTCGCAGCTCGAAGGAGCTCCGCCACCACAGACACAGGACCCACCGGTTGCCACACCCGTGCATACGACCCGCGCTGGCCGTGCTGTACCACCAGACCGGTTGACGTACTCCCAGGGACAGGTGCGAGCGCAGGGTAGGAAGTCGAAGAGAGCTAGAGGTTACAGTCCGGGCCCGTAGTACTTTGTGTCTGTAATAGTTTGTCTGTTGTATATAATGTTTTATTAATTCTACGTTTCCTGATGAAACCACTTTACTTCGTTTACGCTCATCGATCAAACGACGTATTCCTCACGATCTACGTTTCTGACGAACCTGATTAAAAATATGAATTTTCGAGTGTCAACTTCACGACGAAAGTACATTCCGAGCGGTGACAACCGAACACACATTAACTATCATACAAACCTATTGATATCCAACTAGCGATGCAACTACTGTGTGAGGACGGCGCGGCCAGGGAGCGGTGACAGTATGCGCCTAGGAAATAGTGACGACAGCCGGTACTCACATAAAAATTGATTTCGAAAATTAATTTTTCTAAATTAATTTTTTTCTTTTTTTTTCGGCATGTTGGTCCGGACTGTCCGGATAGGGTCCGGACGGTCCGGACTATATTAACGCTAAATACCGCCCTCTAGTTGGGCGGCAAGCCAAAAACCGCCCTCTCAGAGGGTGGCAAGGGGGCCGCCTGTAAAATGGCCAGCCCCCGGGCGCATTTTGCAGGCGGCCCCCTTGCCGCCCTCTGGGAGGGCGGTTTTTGGGAGGCCGGGGGCCCGCCTGCAAAATGGCTGACGGCCGTCGGCGGGGGGCCAACGGCCGTCAGCCACGTCATAAAATCGCCCTCCCAGAGGGCGGTGGGAGTCTATTTTTGCAATTTTTTCAAACAAAAATCTATTTTTGCAAATCTTTTAATAAATAAATATAAAAATCAAAAAAATTCGCAAGTTGAAACCATATTAAATGGGCCCTAACCAAGGCCAGGCAAGAATGCCAGATGAGTCCAGCAGCCCACACTGCCCCAAGCCGCCAACCAAGCAGAGCCCAGCAGCAGTAGCGCGCAACCCGAGACACGGTAACCCTAGCTGCTGCTGCTGCTGCTGCTCTCTTTGCCTCCTCGGTTCAGGGAAACCAACGCCCCACGCCCACGTGACGCGAGGCCGCCACGACAACTTGAACGCAAAATGTCAGCTTTTCTTTTGACCTTTTCTTGAGAGGAGCAACTGTCACATCTATTCTTCCTTTAGCCCCCTTCTATTTGGATGAAAAACACGGAAATTTTGTAGGATTTTAATTTTATGGGATTTTCTTTCTTTTAAATGGTCCTTTAAAATAAAGAATTGGACATTACAAAATTCCTATGAAATGTCTCAATCTATATGAATTTTTGAGGAAATTTAATATGAGATCTAACCTTATAAAAAATTTCTTTTGAGTCTTTATCTCTTTTAAAGTTCTTGTGGCCTAATCAAATAGTCATTTATGTGTTTTTACTATATTTTGTAATCTTCTATTTTACACTTGTGTTTCTATAAAAAAATCTGTGTTTTTTCTATTTCTGTACTTTCTCAATAGCCCTAACTATTTTGCAATTTTAGGTTGTGTTCCTCTCTGGTAATAGTGGCAGGTTACATGCCGATTACTTGTGCCATCAAAAGTACTATTTTTTTAAAAAAATTTCTATTGCTCAGATGAATTGTTTTAAGCTTTACCTTTTATAATATATACTATTTAATTTATCCCATAAGCAATTGCTCATAATCCATCTAATCATTTTAAATGCACCCTAAAATTATTCGAAGTTGGTTAGATAACACTCCTAGCATGTTTGTAACAGCTCTTTGAAGCCTATGGATTTTTTTTTCCTATACGTGATTCTCCATAACAAAATACATGGCAAAAAATAAAATTATTATGGAATACTTTAATTTGTATGAATCTTGAAGGAAATTTAAGGTTCTTTTGGACACCTGATTTTTTTAAGTATCTGTCTTCAAAGTATGGTGTGTTGGTTCGCGAAAGCTCGTGCCCGAGCTGCCTCCACGTGCACAGCATAAAAAAAATTAAAATATTAAAATATTAAAAAAATAAGTAAACTTTATATCACTAATTTAAAACTTTTATCTCTAATTTTGAAACTTTTAACTCAATTTTTGAAACTTTCAACTCAAATTTAAAAACTATCAACTAAGAATTTTAAAAAATCTACTCAAATTTTGAAATTTTCAACCCAAAATTTGAAAATTTTAATTAGATTTTCGAAACTTTCAACTAAACCCTAAAAACTTTTAACTTTGCTTATTTATATATTATTTTATAATTAAAAATTTATTAACCACTAATCACGGTAATTAGAGGATGATTAGGAGAGGGATTAGTCAGCAGCGGTACGTCCGGGCGCGCGGGGGGGTTAGCCAACCGGCTCGCGCGCGCCCACTAGCCCTACCGGTGTTGGTTATGTACGTCTAAATTGTACTCCCTTAAAAAATATTTTCCTTGCAAACTTTTTTTTTGTTAATTATATGGGAGACGCATGTACTACGCTCGCAAGTGCATGCTCAACAACTGGCGGCAAACCCCTCTTATCAGTAAAAAAGTTATATTAAAAATCCACTCGCGTGTGTGTAGTATGTATGGGCACAAGAGTTTAAACCTTGAGGGTTAAGTCATCCATCCACAACTTTATTACCAATACCACTGGTGCTTTCTTTTTAAACTAAACCAATAATAGAGTTGTCAATTATATTTCAATAAGTAAGAGTAAAAATCTAGACATATTACAAGAAAATAAAACAACACCTCGGCAAGAAAGTCTCACCAAGGTCCTTAACAACGAACGCCATCACGGCCGGCTGGACAGACCCAAAGCACACACAACAACAACCCAACATTAAACCAGCCCACTCACGATAGACCGCCGCACGGAGGCCAAACATATGTCATCGTTGCCGAACTTGCGCAAAAGCGACACAGCAGCTCCAACTTCACGGCGAATGCATATCATCGTTTCGAGCTTGCCGCAAGGCAAAGCAACTCCAACTTCACCGTAAACACGTGTCATCATTGCTGAGCTCGTCACAATAACGATCAAGCAGCTCTGACTTCCACGACGGACATCAGCCAAAGCCACCATATCACCGCTTCTTGCACACGGCTAGCACCAACACACCTAGAAAGAGACCGCAACGTGTCATCGTTGCCCAGCTTCATCGCACCCCTACAACAAAGCGGCTTTGACTCCACCTAGTAAAATCAAACAAAGAGCACTAGCCACCTGCCACAAAGCAAGAAGTGGATCCAAGAATACGAAGGCCTCGCCGAACATCCCTGGCCTTTAGAGCCTCGGTGTGGGAACGTAGGGCCCGAGCTAATGCGGATTCTACCAACAACCATCACTACACGAAAAGGCCTTCCAAAGCAGCATCCAAGGGTGTTGCCGTCGTCAAGCTAGCCAAATGGCTTGGCAAGGCTTTCGCCAGCGGTCCCTATCCATCCCCATACACACAACCGACCTACATAGACAACCGTCGCCTGAATACCGCATTGTCGCCACCACACCAACCCTCCAGTGACCAAGCACCCCGGAGCTCCCCACAGGCATGGCCTATATAAGAGGAGGCTAAGCAAGGAGAGGAGCGAAAGGGGGGTTGAGACGCCAGCTCCAACATGGAAGCAGCAAAACTAGGCCACTGCCCCCAACAACCTCTTTCACCTCCAAACCACTAGCCACCTCACCGCCCAGCTCCTCCTCTAGCCGATGCACGGGCTCCTTGCTAGGTGGTAGATCAGGCGACCTCCACTGCCAATCACTCCCCTGAACCCGCTGCTGCCGCAACTCGCACGGCAACCAGATCCACGCCGTTGCCTGCTCCGCGTGTGGCCACGATGGCCAGAGCAGACGTTGATTGGTCACTGCCGTCGTTACGGTCTGGCACAGATCCAACCCTAGAAGCGCTGGTCCAGCCTCACTGGCACCAGCCGTTGCCGCACCTGCCCTCGACATAGCCAATGGTTGCCGCTATCGCTCTAGCTGATGAGGATATACCAAGTTTTTGGACATTCTCCTATACATGCGAATCAAACTATAAGGTGAATTCGTTTCTCTCTAAATCTCTATGTGGAATACGTGAGAATTTGATTCTACATAATATTTATCAGTACATTGTTTTTAGATGTAAGAGAAATGAACAATTGACATGCACAAACATATGGGCCAGCGGGAGGTGAGGGAGGTAGCAGCACACATGGAAAAAATCGGATGTTATTCTATTCACGAAGTTCATAGTGAATTCTGGTTTGAATCGAAAACTTTCGGCATACATGGCTTACATACATGGAAAAATTGTCAAGTGTACTTTTCAACGGAACAAACGACACGTGATTCAGAGTTTTCTACACCGAGTTACGTCTATTTGAAGACTCGTTGCAAGGGCAGACTAGGTGACGCACGGGTAGCAGCATTATTGATGAACGTGGGCTTTGCATGACTTGTTTGGACGGGGTTTTACTATTCAAAGGCCCATCTAAGATTGGCAAGGACTCCATCTACAAGTTTACCATGGATTCAAATCTTCCAAAACAAGGAGTTTGAAGATAAGAAGTAAAAGGCCCAAATCGGATTCGGTTTTGCTGTCAGAGTAGTCCATACTAAAATGGTCCAAACTCTCTCATCCGAAGTCTGTTTTTGAGTACTCGTTGGAAAGCTAGCTTTATGGCCCGCGTGATGGATAGGGTCCAGGATAACAATTCTTTTTGGTTTCACCGCAAAGGCCGAAACAAATCGTCGGTAGTCCTGATAGGTTTCCATAATTGTTGTATTTTATTTCTAGTTAGTTACTAACCTATGTAATGGCTATATAAGCATTTGTACACAACCCAAGAGGGTAGACCATGTTTAATATACACATATTTTCGCAATAATATTGCTCTGGTTCTTCTTCTAGGATTTGTGCCGCCGCCGCTAAAACTAGAGAGGGGAATTGAGAGATCTGCCATCAATTGTTCTTGCTTTCCTTTCAAGGAATTGAGAAAGCAATAGATCCACTTTTGCGTGGTCGAGTGGATCATCCTTTGTATGTGCTTTTGCGAATTCGTAATGAAAGATGTGCTGCAAAGACAGCATGTTGTTCATTCTTTTCGTTAATTACACGTATATCCAAATTCTATATGGAGAAGTGCAGCCACCCATTTTTTGTTTTGTCGGCGCTTCTTCATTCGTTGTGTCGTCATCGAGTCGAGCAGCAGTAACTTAGCACCTCCGTCATCGTCGATCTGGATGTTGTGGCCCCGGTCATCTTCACCGATCTGTCGTCGCCCTCGCCCGGGCCTCCTTTCCGCCGGCCATCTTCGTCGATCTGTAGCTGCCGGCCTCATCCCGAGCTCCGACCCCGGCCATGTATTTTGGAGGCCGCCGTCGACCCAGGGGGGACCCGTCTCCATCGCCAGGGCCACGGCCGAGTGCTACGGTCCTGCTTTCCACCGGCTTCCCCAACCTCCGCTCCGGCCACCGCCCGAGGATCCCCATTGTCGCTGCCAGATCCACGCCGTCCTTACCCCCACCGTCTCCATCGCCGCCCGGGGGGAGGGGGGGGGTACCGCCTGCCCCTCCGTCCTGCGCTGCCGCCATCTCTGGTTCGCCGCCGAGGGCCGGCGTCCCAACCTTCCTCCACCCCCGGAAACCGCCGGCCGGCTTCTCGCCCCCGCCCTTCCGGCTCCGCCTTCGCTCTGGATCTCCCTGCCGGTGCCACCGCCCCGCCAACGTCGTCCATCCTCGGGCCATCGCCGCCTCCAAGGGACAGGCCGCCTCTAGTTCAGACCTCCACGCCACTAGCCGATCTTCCTGCCTCCTTGGCCCCTCGTGCTCGTGGCCTTTCTCTGTTTCTCTCTAGAGGGAACAGGGAGGACAAGGGTGAGAGATGGAGAGCAACATGATCTGCCTTTTGTGGACCTGGTCTATGGACCATTGAGGCACGTAGGAAATTGCTTCTCTGCTGTTCTACTGCTTGTATAATTTTCTTTCTCCTGGTTAGAGATCGGGTTTGCGTCGCCCACTACCGACCGTCGTTCTCTATACTGATCCGGTCGTCCCCAACATCGTCATCATCGACTCCGATCTATACAGCATCGTACACTGTTGTGCCGTACTGTGCGCAGCTGGTCTGATCACCCGATCGAGCACCTATCTATGTCACACCTTCATGGGACAGATCTTCTTCGAGCATGTATACTACGCGTACAGCTCTGGGCTGCCGCTATGTCGTCCCATCGGACCACAGTGTCACTACGTGTGGTCCACACCCACTGAATGTTGCAACACTGAGAGGTGCCCTTCTTAGCGTGGCCTCATTGCCGGTGGACTTTTCGCCACTGCATCGACTTGGAGCTGCCATTGTGCCACCTTTGGGCCGCAACGTCGTCACTCTCGTCGTCTTCACCGCTATTCGCGGTTCGACATCCTCGTCATCCGCACTGGTCATCGACAGCCGTCAGGTTTTTCGTCAACTTCAAGCATCGCCGCCGTGTCTTCTTTCAGCTGCCACTGTCGCCGCTCCAGGCCGGTGATACAGTTGCCCTGCATTGGCTACCGACATCACCGTTCTAGCCGTTGGTCCTGCTACTTCGCCTTCGTCTTCAACCACTACATCTCATCACCAATGTCGGCTCTTCCTCGACTACATTCGCTCTGCTCCGACAACAATGGGTGTACCGACACTTCTTTCTCTACGCCGCTCTGCGCACCATGACTCTCTCAGAGGCTTTCTCTGCTGGTCTCCTCCGACATGGCGCAAGTTTCATAGTAGTCTCCTATCTCGCCCACATGGAATTGGCAACACAACCGCGTGCGTTCGTCCTGGGTTATCCCTGAGCCTGGCAAACCCGACATGACATCTCGTCCTCAATGGTTCGACACCGTCGGCTCTTCAGCGTCATTTTCCTTCACGACTACTGCGACTGCGTCACCATTTTCGTCCTCGGCGTGTCCTCATGCCACCTTAGTCCACGACACCATCCTACGTGCCTGCGACCACTTCATAGCGTCTTTTGCGTTCCGAGGCTTGGCAAATTGCTCGTCATCAACACTCGACTTAGCCTATATCGACCACGGCTACTCTACGCACTGCTACCTCGACCACGGCTACTTCACGCCCTCCGCTTCGACTACCTCTATTTCGGTACAAAGGGCTATCATCATTGAGCACTCTCGCCGGTTTCTTTTCTAGTCTAAGCGTCCGCGTTGCTCACGCTTGGACTGTGGGGGGATGTTAGAGCATTTGGTAGTTAGAAATATATTAGAATATGATTGATTTATATAGACTCTTTCCTTATCTCTTATCTTTCCTTATCTCTACCTATGTACCTTCTATATATACTGGCCCCCGAGACTCAATACAATCATCCCTATATATAATATATTTTCTCTCTCTATACTATTCAACAACCACTATCCTTGCCACCGTATGGTTTTTGGCAGCCAGCTCTGATGGTAGCGAGGGGATGGGTAGGAGGGAGGTGGTGTAGTGGCAGCGGTTAGGAGCGCCGCCTGAGTCTTCACCCTAGGAGGGACATGGGGCCCTCAGGATTGGGAGTAGAGCCACCGCTAGTGCTTTCTGTTCCTACAAACTAATAGAACCATGGTTTATACAATTATCTATTAGATTGTTATTTCTCTATTTCAATTTGCTTGTTTTACTGGTGGTATGTCGTGGTATGCAGGGACACATATGGCGTTGGTGCAAAACGCACTCAACGCCTTTCTTACTACTAGATATAACTAAACTTCAATAAAAAAGATAATTAAACCACGTTATCACAATGGGATTGACTCACTATTTGCCTAAGGTACAACAGTGTAATACTATTAGTCCGTATGGCCTGAATTTGTGCATCCTGGCTGAATCCTGCGTACGCCCGTATTGTGCAGTTTCTGCATAGTCCGTAAGCCCGCCTGGCCCCGTTAAGTGGCCAAAAGGTGGGTCGCAGTCTCACGACAGCGGCCACGATGCCATCGACAACTCGACATCGTGGTGTGAGCGAGGATAAGGATGCTCCATACTGGTCGGTAGCCGTTCGTGCTTTCCTGGGCTACCGAATGTTACTCCACCGTTTCAATTTAATTGTCATTTCAGTATTTAAATTTTTTTTCAAAATATTTATTATTTTTATATTTTAAAGTATTTTTAGATGTGTCTTTTTTCCTACTCTTAATCAATACATACTAATACTTGTTACAAGAAATTTTAATGTTCGTTTTAGAAAATTGATTAGAATGTAATTAATGAGGGTAATAACGTAGTTTTTTACGCCTTTTAGTTTAGTTTAGTGTGAGATTTGCTAAAACACAAATAAATTGAAACGGAGGGAGTATTTGGTTTGTACTACCTGGTATAATTTAAATTAAGATTTATTTCAACTTTACTCTATATGTCCAAAATAAATCAATTTCTAGAGTTTAAATTTTGTCCCAAAATAAACCAATTCTTATCTTCTTACCTACTATAGGTTTACAAATCGAGAATTTTTATCCCTTTAATATCCCCATCAACCCACCCAACAATAAATAAGGTGCAATATTTTTTCACTCTTAAGGCTGTCTCGTTCTGCGAGGGATTCAACATTGTATATGAATATATTAATGCGTTTTATAAGCTTGGACATATATAAGAACATAATGGCCATTTCAAAAGTTTAAATCCAAATATTTATTTTAAAAACTGGCTACTTGTGAATTTTTGATACAAATGTTTTTTTATTTAAAAGGTTGTGGAATAAAAACCGATAGCTACCGGTTACTGATTTATCGGAGGGACAAAAGCACAGCGTGCACATGTTCACCACGGTACCCAAACTACTAGAGTTTCTGGCACTGTAACTCTCAATCTGAGCCATTGGATTTCAATGTGATGGTGAGAAATGGTCCTAATGCAACGAACAGTTCATCCCCTAGGTCAATTATCACCTATGCTGTATCCGAATCTATGAGGAATGTGCATGTTTCAACTTGGTTCTTATAGTATTTGACATAGCGCCGAGGCCGAGCTGGTGGCATGAAGCAGGCCATGGCCAAACATGACATCTTCAACTGAATAATAATAATAATTCTATCAGTTCACCACCGTTGATAAAAAAGAAGAAAATTTGTCTGGACAGGTAGGTCCAAGCTGTGTTACAACTTACAAATTGTCTAACTAATAATGTAGTGTCCAACAAGGACGAGAAGAAGACCGCATCTGCAGCAATCGCAAGGCTTGCACGGCTACACCACGAGCACGAGGGATTTTGTTTTAGATTATTAGAGCACTAATTTGTTTAAGAATTCACCGGCGTGCTGCTGCTGAAACTTGCCTTCTTGTTGCTTGGGTGCATGCATATTGCGCACGCTGAAAACGAGTGAAATGCAAATGTTCTTTTATTGTTTTTCCGCAGGAATGTTCTCCGAAAACTGAGTAGATACTTTTGTTCTGCAGTACATAGTACAAGAGCAAATGCAAGAGCAACTGAACTACTGAAGCAGCAGCTTCTAACAGGAAAATGTATGTTAATTCACATGAAAAATACATTTCACTGAGAATCAGTTGTCACAGGTTTGGAATATAGTAGTAGTAGATATACAGAGAGAGAAACTTCGAAAGAAAAATAAGTAATCGCCTTCATTGGATATTCATCTTACATAATGTCAATAGATTTTCACATTTCACATCAGCTCCAGATTGGATTATCCATGAAACCAAGAAATTTCTACCACACATACATTTTCTTCGATGCCCAATTGCGCCTTATGAGAGTGATTTTCCCCGTCTATGCAGGAAATGAACTATTTCTCTGAAATTCCTATAAAAATCCATTAAAGACCCAATGGGGCCTCAAATTGTCACCACCTTCACGACTTCATCCCAATCCAATGCATAGGTCCAATCCACCTTCAGTAACGTACTCACCAACCAATGGTTGAGGTGCGCGAAATGCAAATTCAAGAAAAAAGGCGAATGACGAAGAAATTGACTTATATTATCATGGAGCAAAGTCGAAAAGTTATTAGCTTCGTCCATTGAACAGGGCAGTATCACGCAAGGACATTACCATGAAAAAGGAGGAAGCATGGTAACAGAGACGTACATCAAGTTCAACATAGAAGAGCAATAGATACTTGGGGGGAGCCCAGCTGCCGAGCTGCCTCGCTTCGCTGCAAAATCTTGGCTTATTGTCGTCGCCATCGTCGCCGTCGGCTGGCCAGCTACTTCTTGTGGAGCATGACCACGGTGCCGTCCTTCTTGGCGACGACGACGGAGGTGGCCATGCCGAGGAACATGCCGTGCTCGACGACGCCGGTGATCCGGAGCAGGCGGTCGCTGATCTCGTTGAGGTCGCCATGTATCCCGTCCTCGAAGAACATCTCGACGATGTAGTTGCCGTTGTCGGTGACGAACGGCACCTCCTCCTTACCTCCGCCTTCCTTGGAGGCGACCGTCCTGAGCCTGGCGCTGAAACCGGGCAATCCGTCGAACACCTTGCGGATAAGCCCCAGGGTGTGGGCGCATCCAAAGGGCACGACCTCGACGGGGACGGCGCCGGTGCAGCCGAGCCGTGGGACGAGCTTGGACTCGTCGACGATGACGACGAACCTCCCCCCGGAGCCCTCGATCATCTTCTCCCGCAGCAGCGACCCGCCTCGCCCCTTGACGAGGTTGAGCTCCGGGTCGACCTCGTCGGCGCCGTCGATGGACAGATCGATCCTGGCCGCCTCCCCGAGCGGCAGCATCGGGATGCCGACCAGCGCCGCGTGCGCCTCCGTCTTGAGCGAGGTCGGGACGCCCTCCACCCCAACCAGCTCCCCCGAGCGGAGCAGCTCACCGAGCCGGTCCAGCGCGTGCGCGGCGGTGGAGCCCGTCCCGAGCCCCAGCGTCATCCCGGACTCCACCATCTCCACCGCGCGGTGCGCCGCGACACGCTTCAGCTCCTCCTGGGTCATCGTCCCCACCGCCGCCACCCCGTTCGCCCCATCCGCCGCCGCAGCGGGCTTCGCGGAGGGAGGGGCGGGGGCGGCGTCGAGGGGGGAGGCGAAGCTGCCCATGGTAGGGGTTAGGGTGGTGTGGGATTGGGGGGATTGGAGGTGGGGGATTTTGGGAGGAGAATTTTAGGAGGAAATGGAGGAGGAGGAGGAGGCGGCGGCGGCGGGAAAGGAGCGGAGGAGGGATGAGGATAGGGGAATCGGGCCGACGCGGCATTGGGATTTATAGGCATCGGGATGCGTGCGAGTGCAGTGGAGGGGACGGACCAATTATACGTAGGGGTAGGGGGACTTTTCGGATTTCGCAAATCGTGGCGAAACAGCGTTTGCCGACCGTGCTGTTTCTTTTTTTTTGGACGCTAGGAAACGAAGCAGCGGAGATTTGAATGGATTGCGCTGGTGAGTGTTGACTCATGACTCATCAGGAGATAAAAAAAAATTGGTTAATAAAGGTGGTCCACGGTAAAATTTATTTGTTTTTTTAGATTTCACAATATATGAGAGCACATATGTACTGTTTTCTATAAGGCCAATCCCAATAGTAATGTTATAATAGTTTCATTCTGAATAAATAAGATGTTATATAAAATTTACTTGGTTTTTTTTATTTCACAGTATATAAGAGCAACGTACTTACTGATTCCTCCTTAGATATTTTTTTAAGAGATTAAGTTTGATGTAGAGGTAGCTAATTGTTGTGATTGGTTGAGATAAGAAAAATATGTGGAGATATATTACTATGCTCGTAAATATTTTAAACTGTATTTATATTTCTAGATAAAGAAAATATTAATATACATGTATATGCCAACAAACATACGTATAATATTTGTGGTTACATTCTAACTCTGCCACTATATTTTAAAAGTAGAAATAAAGTCTTGTTTTTTTCTTAGTGACGGAGGTAGCACATTTGTATGGAATGGTTGCTATCAAAATTCAAACTGAAAAATAAGCTCTCGTAAAAAAAGAGAGAACCATCATTTCTCGTCGCTGCTGTGCATGATTCATGATGGTCGAGACCAAACAAGAAGGCTTGACAGAATGATCCATGTTGCTGGAAGCCTGGAACACAGATGCAGACCATAACTGCGTGATTCACGCTTGCTAAGACCTCTCGAGTACTGACAACCTATTTTCAAGCATTATTATTGCACCGATAATAAGCCAATAATATCTCACTTTTTAGCGGTTGCTTTTAAGATTTGAGTCAAATGTTCGGTTATGCGACTGATTGCTGTCAAGATAAAGTCAGAGGCCGCAGGAGACAAATCCAACGATTAATTTATTAGAGAAAACTTATAGGCCACTACTCTATGGATATCTTTTGGATATCTGTTTTTTTTTAATGAATTTGTTGTTATTCCTCTTATACCATCGGTTTACGAAGTTGATTGCCTCCATACCAACGTCGTCAAGCCCATCATTTGTCGGCTAAAATGTAGTGGGAGAAAACGCCCTCTAATATAAATATGCAAGTACAATTTTTTTATAGAAAAATGCGGAGACATTGTGAATTAATCGTTCGTTGGTGCTAATTTCATACCAAAATGTATTAATGACATGAGAAATTAAACGGGCTTAATTACTTTAGTTTTATTTTGTTGCAAAACTGAATTTATTACGTAAGAGTGCTTGTTGTTATCAGCAGGGGAAGAAAGAATCAACTAGAAAATCGTCAACACTGAAGGACCAAAGCTTTGACCAGAATATACTATAATACTTAGAATATCCTACCTGATTTGTCTGACTAAGCATTTAAAAGGTGTCGCTTCTGCTAGACTTTGCATTTTTCTTCCAAGAAAACTTGTTGACACCCTCATGGATTTGAAGATTAATTATACTTCGTGATGTTAAGCATTGAGCATATGCTTTTGTATAAATTAATTTGGTAAGAACTCGCCTACGACTGAGTATTCAAGAGCACAAGCATGACTTTGTTTGGGAACGGCAATCCTAGAAAAGGTTGATTAGAAAGGGAAGGATACCAACAAGAAATTGGATAAAGTTTTTTCTTTGTTTGAGTCGATCAGATAAACTTTCAAGTGGCTCTGGCATTTGGTTAATTTTTCTGTGCAAGTTCGCTTTTATTCGGATGCTAGTAGATTGTTTTTTTTTTTTTTTGCCAACGCCGAGGAATTTCACATGAAACAACTTCATGGCTCAGGAATTTAGGGAAATCCCTATGGTCCAAGCGAATTAATAAGTCTTTGGATTTCTTTCACCTGGAGCGCAAATCCTAAGCGTTTTGCAATGTCCTTGTGTTTGAAAGCTTACATGTAGTACTCCCAGTGGTTGTTTGGTTCCATATCTCAACTTATCACGCTTAGATAGACGTATGATTGAGTACATGATTCAGACAAAGTACTGCGTGTCACCATGTCAGGCTCGATTTCTCATCAAAATTTACATCGCAACGTATTCCTACCGTCTTAAAATATATTAACTTTTAGTATTTAAAATTTGACTAGAATATAATAACTTCTTCACCTGCCCTCTTATCCTAATCAATTATTCCGTACAAAACATCTCTCATTTAATTTCTCTATCTTTTCTCAACATATGACAACTTTATCCCATTTAATTTCATCTACTTCCTTAATAACGGGTCTAACCCTAAAATTTTTAATATTTGAGAACAGAGAGAGTACATTTTACTTACATTTTACTTAAAGTGTGGCTCCGCAAAAGTTACTCCCTCCATCTTCTTCTATAAAGGATTTTAAGATTTTAACTTATTCTTTAATATAAGGATTTTTTAGTGCTATTTGTCCCGTTAACCTTTTTATTCAAATTTCTTCTCATCTTACCTGTTATCTAGCATTCTATATAAACCATCACTTATTTAATAAAAAATATACTAGTCTTTTTTTCTCAAACCTGGGAGTAAGTAACCTACGGCCTACAGACACCCCAATATGGAACTAAAATCGGATAGCCTAGCATTGATCATGCCTGCTTCTCACATTCGAATTTTTTTGATTTTTATATTTATTTATTAAAAGATTTGCAAAAATAGATTTTTGTTTGAAAAAATTGCAAAAATAGACTCCCGCCGCCCTCTAGTTGGGCGATTTTTAAAAATCGCCCAACCAGAGGGCGATTTTATGACGTGGCTGACGGCCGTTGGCCCCCCCGCCGACGGCCGTCAGCCATTTTGCAGACGGCCCCCGGCGTCCCAAAAACCGCCCACTCAGAGGGCGGCAAGGGGGCCGCCTGCAAAATGCGCATAAAACCGCCCTCTCAGAGGGCGGCAAGGGGCGCCTGCAAAATGCGCATAAAAACCGCCCCCTCAGAGGGCGGCAAGGGGGCCGCCTGCAAAATGCGCCCAAAAACCGCCCTCTGAAAGGGCGGTTTTTGGCTCCCGGGGCCGCCTGCAAAGTCGCCCATTTTCAGGGCGGTTTTTTTGCAGGCGGCCCCTTGCCGCCCACTGGGAGGGCGGTTTTTTCCCCTCCGGGTATAAAACCCCCTCCCAGACTCAAAAATGTCATAAAATTCACTCAAATTAGGAAAAAAACAGGAGAGAGCAGAGAGGGCGAAAAGCAGCGAAGCTCTGCCCGTTTGCTGATTTGCCTACAGGTAAAATCCATTGTTCCTTTGCAATTTCTATTTGTATGTAAGAATTGATGTAGTAATGTACTAGTTACGTATATAGTACTATATAGATCTGTAGTTTTTAGTTAATCTGTTAGATGACTTACTTTTTGTACAGATGGTACTTATAAAATCTAGAATACACGGTTTTTAGATGTAAGGAGGATGTTGGTACTAGTTTAACTGTATTTTTCATCAACAGATATGTCAAATAAGGTGATATTTCAGTTATTTCACGGGCAAGGGAATGTGAGATATGGTCCAGACGGTGTAGATCTGTCGGAGTTTAGTTCGACGGCTAAGGGTATTGATAGACCAGCTGAGAGAAGTTTTGGGTCAGTATACAACTGGCTGATGCGAGGGTTTCGACTGGACCCTCAGCTCAGCGGAATAACCTTGTATGTAGTAGTCAGTCGTGTAGCTGAAGGTTTTTTTTGGGAACTGATGCCGGTGGATTGCACTGCCACTTGGAGATGGTATGTGGAGAATGCATTTCAATGTGGCTGACCACTGGGCATACTTGTGTCTTAGACGTTCTCGAACAATTGGTGGTGCTGGGGTGTAGTGTAAGTCTATACTTGATCTTTGTTGTAGAATGACATCTATCGTACTGTTGTTTTTTATTGTCATGTAACAATGCTATAAACATTGAAACTAATTTACGCTAACTCTCTATTTGTATGCAGGTATGGCGTACCCTACACCAGAGCTGCTCGACCGGGGTCTCGACCAGTCCCACCGGTCTTACCTGTCAGCCGTCGAGGGTGGCCAGCTAGGCACCTTCCGTCCACGGCCTTCACGTCAGCTCCTGCGGATAGACCCCGGTTCCGTCTGAGGTAAGAGCTGTAGGAATATTCATTCACATCATTTGTGCATATCTATGTTTTGCCCGATATTGAATACAGTGCTACATTTGGCAGGTTGTGTGAGGCTGGACTTCTTCCGCTGTGCAGGCTAGTTGAGCCGCACCGGACGAGAGAGACCCGCGCAAGCGATGGGAAGCTGACCGGTCACTTCTGGCAGCGCTGGTGGATCGCTGGAGACCGGAGACCCACACGTTCCACCTACCGTGTGGCGAGATGACTCCCACACTGCAGGACGTGTCCTACCTGCTGGACTTCCCTCGCAGGGACGCAGTCGGTCCGGTTGACGGGGGGCACGGTTGGGCGCAGGACATATCTGCTCGGTTCGAGGCCGTGCACCGTCTACCTGGGCTTGGTATGCCGAGGGTCGCTACCGCCTTACACCACGACTGGCCGTCGCAGGCGTGGCTGCTACAGTTCACCGTAAGTGACGGATTCATTTGATTCACAATCGTCCGACCTATAAAGGAACAGTGATGCTGACTATGATTTTTCTTTACAGCCTGACAAGCTAGACGACGACGCCGACGATTACTCGGTGCAGCGGAGCATGGAGGCCTACCTGTTGTGGCTGTTCGGATGGGTGATGTTCACCAACAGTCACGGGCACGCGGTGGACAAGGGACTGATCCACTACGCTCGTGCGATCGCCGACAGCGAGGACGGCTGCGTCCCGCAGTGGAGCTGGGGATCTGCTGTGCTAGCGGCGACATACCGTGGTCTTTGTGACGCGTGCACGAAGACCGATCCAGGTGCGATTCTCGCCGGTTGCCCTCTCCTTCTGCAGCTATGGGCAGCAGAGCGTTTCGCGATAGGCCGTCCTCTCATTCAGCTCTCTGCATACGAGGGCGGCCCTGGAGGCTTGTACGGGCAGTGGCCCGAGGACGGCCCGACTATGGGGACGGTATGGTGTCGCCGTGAGGTACGTAATGTGAAATTCTGTGTTTACCACTTATGCACAAACACTGACGTGTAATCTTTTCTTATTTGGCAGCGTCGTTACGCCCACAACCAGGTTAGGAAGGCCTACTCCGAGTTCGTTATGGAGTTCGACCGCCTGCTGCCCAGCGACGTTGTCTGGGAGCCTATAGTCCACAGGCCATCGCGGCCCGTGCAAATCTCGGACTCTGTAGTCTTTGCACGCGCGACCAGGCGTACTGGTTGACGAAAGTGCCGTTGGTGTTCGACATCTTCGTCGAGCCCACTGTCCGCAGCGCGTGATGCGACAGTTCGGCCTACGTCAGGTCTTCCCTATGCCCATAGAGGTCGTTGTGCGCGCGATGTGCACCGGTAAGTACAATTGCGATCTTTGTTCAGTAGTACTACTCTTTAATGTACTCTAATGCACTCTCTGCAAATAGGTATAATCGTAGGGGACAGGCAGCCGGCGCTCAGTGGTATCCCCGACTGCAGCAGTACGTGGAGGATTGGTTGTTGGCAACGGAGGATGTCGTCGACGAGTTCGTGCACACACTGAGGAGCATTACCTAGCATACCTCAGGTGGTACCAGCCCCGGACCCGCATACGCGTAACGTTCACCCCAGGTGATCACAGCCACACGTCGCCGCTACGACGGACACGTATCCTACACACCGTGACCAGGACTACTTTCGCGCGGTAAGTCACTTTATCTTTGCACTTTGTCATACCCTTTCTAGGTAGCCACGGTTCTAACACATATCAAGTTACATTTGAAATAGGCCGACGCAGCGCGACAGATTCAGGGTGATGTCAACGCGGCGTTCGGACGGTTGGACGCTGGGATCGTGCTGACTGCGGACGAGCAGAGGACGACCTTCGGGAGGATTCGTCAGGCGTTGCACACAGTGCTTCGTGCGCTCACTTGTCGTGCGGCTGATGCGATACCTCCCGTCTATATGCAGCAGCAGCAGCCACGCCCAGCAGGAACAGGACGAGGAGCAGGAGTGCGCCCGCAGGGTTCTAGTCAGCCGTCTGGCCCCTCCAGAGGTAAATTCTACTAACCTTCTGTTCATAATATGTTTCCTTGTACGACATGCACCGTTGTACATCAATATGCTTCCCTGCAGCCTTCGCTACACGTACCTACATCCCTCTGGAGCTAGCACGTCGACGCATGGAGTGTACCACACACGACCACACGCGCAGCTGGGCATGACAAGTCCCCCGGTGCCACCACAGGAGGTCCTTCAGGTTATATCAAAGTTTACTTTTCTCTTGTAAAATTTCGATTTGCAATAATCAATAATTTGGTGTACATTGTTCCACTCTACAGCGCCAGCGATGTTTGCTGGCGCTGGCTCCTCCACGCAGGGCGCACGCGGCAGCGGTTGGGCCACCGGGTCCTTTCGAGGGGGACGACTTGGAGGACGAGGACGAGGGCGAGGAGATCCACGAGACACTAGCTGCCTCGCAGCTCGAAGGAGCTCCGCCACCACAGACACAGGACCCACCGGTTGCCACACCCGTGCAGACGACCCGCGCTGGCCGTGCTGTACCACCAGACCGGTTGACGTACTCCCAGGGACAGGTGCGAGCGCAGGGTAGGAAGTCGAAGAGACCTAGAGGTTACGGTCCGGGCCCGTAGTACTTTGTGTCTGTAATAGTTTGTCTGTTGTATATAATGTTTTATTAATTCTAGGTTTCTTGATGAAATAACTTTATTTCGTTTGCGCTCATCGATCAGACGACGTATTCCTTACGATCTACGTTTCTGACGAACCTGATCAAAAACATGAATTTTCGAGTGTTAACTTCACGACGAAAGTACATTCCGAGCGGTGACAACCGAACACACATTAACTATCATACAAACCTACTGATATCCAACTAGCGATGCAACTACTGTGTGAGGACGACGCGGCCAGGGAGTGGCGACAGTATGCGTCTAGGGAATAGTAACGGCAGCCGGTAATCACATAAAAATTGATTTCGAAAATTAATTTTTCTAAATTATTTTTTTTCTTTTTTTTGGGCATGCTGTCCGGACCGTCCACTGTGTTAAAGCTAAATACCGCCCTCTGGTTGGGCGGCAAGCTAAAAACCGCCCACTTAGAGGGCGGCAAGGGGGCCGCCTGTAAAATGGCCGGCCCCGGGCACATTTTGCAGGCGGCCCCCTTGCCGCCCTCTAAGAGGGCGGTTTTTGGAAGGCCGGGGGGCCGTCTGCAAAATGGCTGACGGCCGTCGGCGGGGGGGCCAACGGCCGTCAGCCACGTCATAAAATCGCCCTCTGGTTGGGCGATTTTTAAAAATCGCCCAACCAGAGGGCGGCGGGAGTCTATTTTTGCAATTTTTTCAAACAAAAATCTATTTTTGCAAATCTTTTAATAAATAAATATAAAAATCAAAAAAATTCCTCACATTCCCGGTGTTGCAAAACTTAATGTGGACGGCCACCGGCCTGCACGTCTGGCCAGTCAGATCTGGCCTATAAACCAGCATGGGCCATTTATTTCTTCAGAAGAGGACTTTAATGCTTCATTGGGCCGGGAAACATTCTTCTGGACTTTGTCTGCTGTGCTACATTATGTGCACCATCACATATATTAAATAAAATCGGATTACATGGATGAAGGAAGTTTATTTTTTCTGGGAAAGGGAAATATATTAATCAATACAAGAACGAGTACATTCAGGCAGGACCAACTCCGTTACGGGCGAAGTTTCATGATCATGCCACACATACGATGCTGTACCTAAACACTAGTATCAGAGCAAATTTAATAGTAAAGTAGACAGCTGACTCTAATTTTATAAAACTCATCTATAACTCTCTATATGCTAAGTCCATAAGGGTATGTACAGTGGAGAAACATGGATCCGTCTATAAGATGCTGAAATCTAGCATAGAGACAGTTAAAAGTCAGTTCATACAATGGGGTGTCTATTTTAGTGTCTTTAAGCTATTTAATGCTTTGCATGTGCCTAGGATCAATCATGAATAGTATTTTGTATGCTCTTGTGTTGCTATTTCATAAAAATACTTATCAGACATAAATTAGATTAACATGTTAATAATATTTATTTATAATAATGAAGATACACTATATAGTATATATAATTGTATCATTGTTTTGCTAATTTTCTCTCTTTCTATAGCGTTGCCATATGTGACTGATTAGGTCCTTCTTGAGTTGCTTATGTGTCGGCCGAGCTTTGATAGCGGAATTCCTCCGAAGAACCTCTACGAAGCATGGATTCTGGTTGTCGCTTGTACGCACTTCTGATGGTAGCACTAACGTCGCACTCGCGCTCTCGTTCACATCCAAGGACACTCTAACCAATTCCTTCTCATCTTCCACTATCATATTATAAAGGATAACACAAGCTTGCATTATGTTGATAACGTCCCCTTGCTTCCATAACCGTGCAGGGCGACGAACAATATCAAAACGAGATTGCAAGACGCCAAACGCGCACTCAACATCTTTCCTAGCACCTTCTTGCATCAATGCAAATAATTTGTCTTCATCTGACTGAAGTTCCGTTACGGTCTTCACAAATATCGCCCACTTTGGATATATTCTGTCGGCAAGATAGTAGCCTATATCATACTGTGTTCCGTTTACCACATAATGAACCATAGGAGCTTCACCTTTTATTGCTTGAACGAATAGTGGTGACTTGTTTAATACGTTGAGGTCGTTTTGAGACCCGGCAATACCAAAGAAAGCATGCCATATACGAAGATCATGAGATGCCACTGCTTCGAGGATCATAGTGGGAATGCCTTTGTCACCACGTGTGAACATGCCTGCCCAACCTTTCGGGCAATTCTTCCAAGCCCAGTGCATACAATCGATACTGCCTAACATTCCTGGAAAACCACGAGTCTCATTTTTTTGTAAGATTTTTTTCCATCTCTTCGGCTCTTGGAGGACGTAGATACTCATCACCAAAACATTCAATCACACCTTCAGCAAATTTTTCCAAAATCTCTAGAGAAGTGCTTGCAGCTATCTTCAATACCTCATCAAGTTAATCAGCTGATGTGCCGTAAGCTAGCATCCTGATAGCTGCAGTACACTTTTGAAGGGGTGAATGGCCACCCCTACCAGTTGCATCGACTCTTTGGGTAAAATATGGAGACCAATCCCTCAGAGTGTCCACAATGCGTAGAAACAGTGGCTTATTCATTCTAAATCTCCTCCGGAATATCTCGTCAGTGTAGATAGGATTTGCGGAAAAATGATTAGCGACAAGATCATCATGAGCTGCTTCTCAATTCCTAGGTATGTACCTTCTTGGTCCGCTTCGACGACGGCGCTTGCAAGTTGACTCTTCTTTATCGAGATCAGTCCTTAGCTCCTCTCCAATCTCGTTTATGAAATCTTGTAAGATTTCATCCTCCGCTAAAAAATCTTCTGTGGTGAACACTTCTGCCGCATCAATGAGAGCATCATCTTCTACTGCATCTTTCTCATCCAGCGCAGCATCTTCAACTGCAGCTTGCTCATCCGGCACGACTGGCTCCATAGGATGTGGAATAAAGTAATGGTTCTTCGGTGGAATGGGAGAACAGCACGTCCCTGGTTGCTTTTTATAATAGTACGAAATAGCACTTGTTCACACGCTCAGGCAAGTCAACAAGTTCACACAATCACGTACAGGTAAGTTCACATCATGCAATAGGTCAGTTCATACTATGCAATGGGTCAGTTTATACTATTGTGTATAGGTCAGTTCACATTATGCAATGGGTCAGTTCACACTATCCTTAGACCAATTATATCTGTGTGCGAGTTAGTATGTGGCCGTAAGAGTGGTAAATGAAAGAATTAAGCTAACCGTAACCAATCTAAAATAGTAACACATAGCTGAAAAAGATAAACCCATACGCATTTGTGTCATTCAGTTTCTAGAAATTAAGTACCGGTAGTGTTCCCTTGTGACAAATCAGCAAATTTGCCTCACTTAATATGCTTATAAAAATGATCCAGAAATAACAAGTGCAGTCATGCTATTGATCACTAAGAAAAATCTTCTGCAAGCTTCATGGCAAATTACATAACAGTACATTCAGACACTATTCTTTGAGGCAAATTAGATAAGAGAATATATTAAAAATGTTCTAGCCGTTGTGTCAAAGAGTTCAGCGTAGCAGCAAGGTTGCCCAGCTCATCTTAGGTCACCTGAAATTGCATGAGAATCCATAAGCTTCATGGCAGCATGAATGGTTATCATATTTGTAGACAGACTGATCAAACAATTCTAGAAAAGCAAAGCATTCAGCCACATATGGAATAATTGGCACTCTAACTGTTTTTTCCATCACATACAAATAGATGATTGTAGACTGACACTAACAGGTTATCAAGCTGTAAATTGGACTAAACATGGCAGAAATACTCCATGATTTAACAGCAAATCATTATCAAGTTAGAGTAGACATACAGGACAGAGATCAAGTAGACAAGGATTAGCATTCAACTGAAACCATTCATTAGCATCCAGGGCCATTGCATTTTCATGGCAGCATAACAGGGCATAGCAAAAGGCAACAGAAAAAAAAAGGAATTGAGACATACCACAGTTGACATTTTCCATATCAGAAATAATCCATGCCAGAAAAAACCCCATACCTTCATAGAAACAGGGAATTTAGATAACTAATAAGGCGACAGCATCGAGCGGCGACGGTGTGGCCAGGGAGCGGCGACGGTGCGCGCCTAGGGAGTAGCAACGGCAGCCGGTACTCCTCGGCCTCCTCCCAGTCCATCCTCCCTCTCCCTCCCTCTCTCTCTTTCTCTCTCTTTTCTCTAGCGGGCGTTCTATATGGCCGCCACAGATATGCCTGTCTGAACCGTCCGGACAGGGTGAGGATGGTCCGGACTATATAATGCAAAACAACAATTTGTACAGTGCGGACCGTCTGAACAGGGTGAGGATGGTCCGGACTATATAATGTGAAATGGCAATTTGTACAGTCCGGACCGTCCGTGTAGAGTGAGGACCGTCCGTGAAGTTGAACTCAAATTGTACAGTCCGGACCGTCCGTGTAGAGTGAGGACAGTCCGGACCAACTCAGGAAGCAAATTGGAAGAACATGTCATTACCTCGATGGATCCCAAGCTGATGCACGCCTGAATGAAGGAGAAATTGATTCACTGCCAGCCTCCCACCAAGGTGCAGAAGGGGAAGGAGAGAAGGGAAATCTGGCCGATGATCCATCTGTGTCGGGGAAGCAACCTCTGGCAGTTCCGCCACCTCCCCTGGAAAAGGCACCTCCGCCAGGTCCGTAGTTGTGCCCATCGGTCGCCGCCTCGCCAGTCGAGGAGACAACTCCGCTGCCACGCATGACAGTCGCTGCAACTCGGCCGCCATGGCTCGCCGCCTTCCCCAAGCCGCTGCGCCCGCCATGGCTGTTGTCTGGCTCCACAAGGCCGCCGTGGCTGTTGTCTGGCTCGACCAGGCCGCCGCACCCGCTGCCTGTCCCAAGCCGCCTGCCCCAACATGGCCGCCACGCCCGCCGCCCACCACAACCCGGCCGGCGCCGGCCTCAACCCGCCCACCTCACCCGCCCGTGTTGTTCCTACCCGACGGCGACATCTTTGGGACGACGGCCGTGGGGGAAGCTGGGCAGGCGCTGAAGACGGAACGAATGGGAAGCTGGGCGCGCGGGGGAGAAAATTGCAGCACGCACGGGACTGATTTCTGGCGCGCGCGAGAGCCATTTCCCGAGCAGCCGCGCTGGATCCTACTCGACGACGACTCAAAGAGACGGAGGTGGTACAACGCTCCTCTTGTCGTCGTCAGGGCCTCGGCTTCAACATCGAGATGCAGCTCTCGGCGTCGCTTCACCAAGCGTCGAGGAAGCCGTCGCCCAAGCGAACAGGGGGTATTTTGAAAAAAGACACGACCTGGAGACGGCCTGTAGCGACGCATTGTACATGCTTTAATAGCTAGCCGTATTATTCGGCTCCACCCATTCCACATTGCATTAAAATAATTCATCATCAATGTTGTCTAACTCTTGCATCTAGCTTAACGTACTTTTTATCTCGAAATATGTGATGCAGCTAGCGCTAAAATTGTCGCCGGCTCTTATTCTCCCGCCTCCCCTCGAGATATTTTTTTTAAGAGGTAAAAACAGAAGAAAATAACCTAATTTTTTCATAAATAGTTTTTTTTCCAAACAAACTCGATTTTTAAAATTAAGTCCTTATTCTAACGACATAGTAGGGTTTGCTATCTTGGGCTTCCAACCGTTAGTATGGCTCTGATACCAAAGCTGTCGATACCCGCGAAATTGAATTCCCTAGTACCAGGAGGCGTACACTATACTAGTCCTATAATTAGCGGCTAGTACACATATCCACAACATTGTTATCACGTCCATACAACATACGTGACATAATAATAGATAAAGTGGTTCTCATAACTTAACGGTGCGAGTCATGCATGATAGTTAGGCCAACTGGCCAAATAAAAGAGTTTAAACGCAGCGGAAATAAGATACAAGATATATAAGCTCTTTGGTGTGCTCATCTACCAAACCTTGCAGGCAACCGACTAGGAATCACCCTAGAAAGAGCCATCATCGATGCTCTAATATCTAGTGCAAAGTACTCTTCAATAGATGTCTCCTCTTCTGCATCTATGTCTAGAAACAACAACAAAAGGTGGATCCATACACAAGATATTGGTAAGTCCTACCCAAATCCTTAGAAAACCTAGAACTATTGTAAGCTTAGATCAAGGAGGGCTATGTTTATGGACTCATTTTCGGCATAAAGCAAATTTTAATTTGCAATAATAAACAGTAATAGATTGCAATGGAATAGTAGTGCTAAGTTTGAGTGTATAATATTAAAGAAAAACTTATTATGAATCTAACAAAATTTGGTTCACCTCAAACGGAGTTAAAAAGAATTTTCTATGATTTTCCAAAGTTTTAGCATTTTTCTGTTAAAAAAACTACTATAAATTATTTTCTCGGCTTCTTTTATTTAGAGAAGGTTTGCGCACTATGAGAATACATTTTCTAATAGAGAAGGCGTATTTTGGTCTATGGCCTAAGGGAAGTATGTTTGCCTAAACCAGGGAAAAGCGTAAAGCTAATACTCCCTCCGTCTCAAAATACTTCAACTTATGTCTTTTTTTTTTGAAGAAATTAAGATCGGGGTTGAGAAATAGTTGTGATTAGTTGAGATGAGAAAGTACGTGAAGAAATTAAATGGGGGAAGGTTGTAATTGGTTTAGATGGGGAGGTAGGAGGAGAAGTAGTAGTACTGTGAGACAAATCTGAATCCTAGAAGTAGTAGTATTTTGAGACGGAAGAAATATAAAGGAAAGCGTATTTCGCGTTTTAAAACGGCATGGGCCTACATGTCAGCGACTGTGGCTTTATAGCTCAGCCCCTACACTTCAAACTAACTACGGATAGGTCCTCGTTCTTATCCACCCAGCCACCCAACAAGCGGGGCTCGCTTGTCAGTGCGAGGGAGGAAAGGGAAGGTGCATGGTGGCTTTGTTCGATCTCGCCAGTGGCGAGGGAGGTGGCAGCAGGCTTGGCTAAGGCTCGGGGAGGCTAGAGGGTGTCCGCACGGCCTTGTCACATGGCAGCGGCAACAACGTAGCGGCCAGAGCGACCGAAGGAGGGAGCAAGGCAGCGGGGGCGGTTCTGGATGGCTGCGGATATAGGGCTATGGGTGGCGGCGGTTTGATTAAAATCCAGGAGTGGGGGGGGGGGGGAGGGCTAAGGACGACGAGGAAGCTTACCCCGTGCTTGGTTCGGTTGGAGGTGGTCTGAGGTGGTGGGGCGATGGCAATGGCGGACGTAGCTTTAAAATACAGATAGGGCGGAGACGATGGATAAAAACAGCCGATCGTAACACATATAAAATATGTGCATTGTAATTGCATATAAAATAGAGTACAATATCAATAAATTAAGGTAAAAACATTCAAGATGCATGGTACCTCTCATTTGAAAATAAAAATAAGTCAATTTATGAAACACGAGTGATAGTTAAATATCTTAAAAATTGGTTAATATGTGAGAAGACGAATACTATCAACACGATAGTGATGCTCAAACGTGATTAAGTTTCTATCAAGCCTTGATCAACCCCATCTTGAATTTGCTATTGAAATTGTCGGTAAAAAATGATTTAACTTCTTTAGATAACGACTCCCAACCTTGGTTTATCAAGGTGATTAAGCGTGCTTTAATGTTAACAAGCTATATTAAAGGATACTACTATGTGATAGTACTAGTAACATAATTGTTTGACTATGATTATTTATTAATGGTGGCTCAATGAAATTGATAAATAAAATGCTTTGGTACTTTAAAATTGACTTACAAGGGACTTGTTTGTGAATATTAAGAAGTTCAGGGACCATGTAAGTGCGCAAATTATACAAGTATCTAGGTGCTGAGATTATGTCCAAAGCTCAGGATCTGACACAGTTAAGCTGGAATATGGTTAAATTTGGAAAATAACTAGACACGCAGCATGGCGAGGCGTCCGAGCAATTTACAGGGACCTACCTACGAAATAGGAAGAAATAGGGGCCTAGGTGCAAATGGTTATTGATTAGCAGCCCACAATCGAATTTTTACTGTTACTAATTTAATTTTTTTTTAATTTACAAAACTAATTTTCGGTTTGAATCATTTGCAAAACTAGTCTCTTGCCGCCCTGGGCCACGGCGGGATTTAAAAACCGCCATGGCCCAGGGCGGCGAATGGCATCCCCGTCACTCGGGGCTAACGGCGCCGGCCGCCGTTAGCCCCGGGGACGCCACGTGGATTCGCCGCCCCCCCAGGGTGGCGAATGCAATTTTGCATTCGGCCCCCTGGGGGCATTCGCCGCCGTCCCCAGGGCGGCGAATGCATAGGACCGTCCGCACACCGATCGGACAGTCCGAATCGACGGCAAATTGTTGTAACGCGCGCTAACTACCTTAAAACAGTCATAACTTTCGCATACGGTCTCGGAATCAGGCAAATAAGTACTCTACGGACATCTACAGAAAATTTTACATCCGCTTCCCCCCGACTTTGTCGGGTTTGTCCAAAAAAATTTTACGAAATTCGGCCGGGAATATTGAGTTTTTGAGATCCGAAGTTTCAGCACGGTTTTTAAAGCACACTCGTAATTTTCTACAGGCCACATTTTATATCGGTTTAAGCTGCACCTTCACGAGATTTTGCTATTCTCGTGTTGCTAGTTGAGAAAAAATATCAAAAAAAAAGAAAAAAAAATTTTGCAGGCGGCCCCCTGGATTCGGACGGTCCGATCCTTGTGCGGACCGTCCGTTTACTATGCTAAAAACCGCCGTCCCCTAGGGTGGCGAATGCAATTTTGCATTCGGCCCCCTGGGGGCATTCGCCGCCGTCCCCCAGGACGGCGAATCCACGTGGCCTCCCCGCGACTAACGGCCGCCGGAGCCGTTAGCCCCGGGTGACGGGATGCCATTCGCCGCCCTGGGCCACGGCGGTTTTTAAATCCCGCCGTGGTCCAGGGCGGCAAGAGACTAGTTTTGCAAATGATTCAAACCGAAAATTAGTTTTATAAATTAAAAAAAAATTAAATTAGTAACAGTAAAAATTCGCCCACAATCACCTTGCATCTCAGTCGGCCCAATTTAATTAATTCTACATGCATGGGTTCTGTCCATGTTAATGCATATATAATTTCGGCTGCCTTAGCACCTGTTTAGTTGAGCCCACAGCTAACATTTTGCGTTTGTACAAGGCTGGATGCATTTGCATATAACGGTTGCTGATTTGAGCGAGTCATGGGATTGGTTTGATTAAACAACAGAAATCTGCATGGTCAGCCGGTCAGCTGGAGATCACAGAAAATTAGCAGGGGTAGTTCGGTAGCAGCGGCGAGACTGTGGTATAGGTTTCCGCTATAAAAGCTCTCGCCCTCTCACATCCTTCAGTGGATCTTCACCATTTTCTCATACGCATCGACAACCATCTCACACACCACCTTTTTTCTTTCATCTTGATCGCCATTCCACTTCTTCATTTCCTCTGCTATTTTTCTTTCCTCCCCGCGTAGATTGATCACCGGTGTTTCTTATTCGTGGCGCTCGATCCAAGTCGTAAGTAATTTGCAAGAATCCACTGTATGTTCGTCTGTTCTTTTGTATTGGCATGAGTTGCCAATTTACAGGTTGTCTACACCGAAAACATTGTTCTGGGCAGCAGGTTAGAGCAACCCTAATGGAACTCTTAAATTTGACTCCCTATTAGCTAAAATAAGAGCTCTCTCATCTATATTCAACTTTTTATTTTGCTGCACGCTTCAACCGACCCCTCACATTTTTAAGTGGGGCCTACTTGTCACTGGCCCACTCCCTTTCTTTTCTCCCTTTCTCTCCTCTCTCTCTCACTTTCCTCTTCTCGGCCGACGCAGCTCGGGACGGTGGGGCCAACGGCTCGACGCGGCAGGGGCGGCGGGGCCAACGCGGCTCGGGGCGGCGGGGTCGGCTTGGGGTGGCAGGGGGCGGCGGGGCTGATGTAGCCAGGTCGGAGATGCCGGCGGCCGGGGGGGGGGGGGGGGGAAGAGGAAGGGGGCGGCAGGGCCGATGCAGTCGGGATACGCCGGCGGCCGGTCTTCCAAGATCTGAGATGAGCCATTCTTCTCCTTTCCCTCTTCTCCTCTTTTTTTAGATTTTGCATTTGTTGGTGCCGATGACCGGCAGGGCCGATGCCGCCGATGACCGGAGTGGGTCGAGAGAGGGGCGGGGAGGGGGGCTGGAGGAGATGAGGATCTCCTACATCGGGGGGTTGCCTCCCTCCAGATGAGGGCTCTCTCCAGATGAGAGTTCGGTTAGGATTTCGGTTGGAGACGATTTTTAGTCCATAAACCCCTAAATTTAAGATAAGTGCTGATTTGAGAGCTCCATTAAAATTGCTCTTACAGGTTCCAGGTCACTGAATAAAAAAAGGCGTTGTCGTGGTGGTGCCGATGTATTTCAGTATGTCACCTATGGCTATGATGCCACCGGCAAACGGCATGAACGTGTTATAGATCATATACAGGAAAGACATTGTCTTGACGATGATGCACACGCATCTGGCAGGCTACAGGTGATGCGCTACAGAAAGAAATGTCAATTTGGGCAAATAATGCAGACACAGCTCATTCCTGTGTACAGGTTCTCACAGGAAATAGTATTGGAAAAAAAAATTAATAAGAGATCTACCGGTGATCAAATAGATAAAACAGTCTGGATACAAGTTATTAAATGGTGCAGATTATATATTCATAGCAGATGGGAGATTTAGGTTCTGTTTTGACAGAAGCACATCAATATATTCAGTCTCAAACACAAATTAATCCTTGACTGACGAAGCTGGGAAATTTCATTTTTTCGCGGCCGATGAGGCCCGAAATATATTTACTTCCTGACTGACGAGGCAGGATAGTTTTTTTCGGTGATCGATGAAGCCGAACAATATTATTATTTTGAGACTGTGTTGTGAGCTCCATTTTCAGGGAATATGACATCTATGTCTCTGCAGTCTGCGATGATTGAGTTTTATTATTTCCTTTCCGTGCTATTTATTCCCATGGAGGAAATAAATTAGATTAATAAAGATGACCGTTCAACACAACTTAATCGGAGGTTTTCTATAGATCAATGCCTATAGATATAATTAACTGGAGTTCTTAAGAGACTCTAGAAAACTATACAATCGTCATTTCATCGGATCAATATTTTACAGGTGCTACGCAGGGGAATATATTAAAAAACAATGATAGATTTGTAAATTAGTGGAATAAATAAAAATGTAAGTTTCCATATTATATGTTGTCTCCACGTTAATTTATATTTTATTTTTTGTACGTTTGTATATTGGCACCCATATTTATTTACTGAAATGACAAGAAATTTAAATATTTCTCTTGCGAAACAATAATGATCTTATCTTATTATAACATGGTTGTGGGATGGCACGAGCCGCTGCTGGGCCGGGCGCCCCATCCTGCTCAATGGGTACGTCCGCCCCCGCGAAGGGATCCCGAGGCGGCGATTGGCGGTGTCGACGGCGGCTCTCTGGCGGCGGAACCTGGAATCGATGGAGGGAATGCTTTAGGGGGCTCTTTGGGTGGCGCCGGCGAGAGGAGAGGAGAGGGGGCTCACCGGAAGAGGGGGATTGGCTCGGCGCGGCGTCAGCGTTTTTGTTCTGGTCAAGGAGAAGATGGCGGCGGCAGCGTCCCGTTCCACGGCGATGCAGTGAGGGCCGGGCTTCGGCTTGAGGTGATGATGGACGAGGAGGAGATGGGGAGTTGGAGGGCGAGGTCGGGCGAAATTATAGGCGAGGGAGGAGGCGGAGCTTGGGCGGCGGCTACGTCCGTGGTTGTCGCTACCCGGTCGTCGTCTCGCTTGTGTCCTGGCGTGCAGGGCAGCCGGCGGGAATCACGGCGGCAGGGCGTCGGCTTTTGCAGAGGGATGAGCAGGGAGGCAGGGGCTTCGGTTGGCGACAAGACTGGCTCGGTCGGGCGGCGGCAGAGCAGAGGACGGAGGGGAGGCAGGCGGCAGAGCATGCGCGGGCAGAGCGGAGCAGCAACAGAGGAGAGCAGCAGCAGGCGCAGCTCGGCCGCGGCGTCCACGGCTTGGCGCGGCGCGGCTTGGGTGGCGGTGTCGTCGCGTCGCGTCGGGCTCGCACGTCAGGTGCTTGATGGAATGCCCAAAGAGCGAGAGAGAGGAAGAGAGGAAGAGAGACAGAGAGAGGGGAAGAAAGGATTGGTGGATGGGTGGCTGCCAGGTGGGCCATGGTTGGTCCTGGACCCACTGGTCGGAGAGAGATAGAGAGGAAGAGAGGTGATGTATTTTTCCTGGAATTTTGAAATGAGCTGGGATTTGGCCGAATTTATTTTTAATCTTCTAGTCTTTGTTATTTTATGCAACTTTTACTGGAAGTATACATGGACATGAATTGCATTTGGTGCATTTTTGGGAGTTTTATCATGTGTAGTTTATTTTTGAAAATTCAGAGTAGTTCACTGTTTTATTTGGATTTGGATTTATTTTGAAAGTTTTGACACTTTAAATTGAGGCTCAAAATTAGCAAATAAATTTGTGAGATTTTTATAGAACATTACTCAAAAATATTTTCCAACTGTTTCCAAAATTTTATTCAACTTTTATTGGAAATTTTATTTTTTTCACATTTAATTAATAAATGAAAATGCATTATGATATGCAAGAAAATACAAAAACATCAAAAAAATTATTTAGCACAAAGGATATTTGTAGACAAATTTATTTTATTCAGTTTCGATACTTTATAATTTTTGGTTCATTACGGTACTGCTCATTGGGAAAAAAGGAGTAGAATGCCCTCCTCTTACATTGGAATTCAGTGTATATATACCCCCCAAATTATAATAATTGACAAAGAAATGAATTTATGGAACACGGATCCGATGGAATAGCTCTAAATCCTAGATCCACGTCGAATTTAGAGTTTGTAAGTGAAATTAAAATGGTTTAAAATTTTATATTTAATCTAAAATATGATCCAAATGCTATTAACATAATCACAGATCCAGATTCATAAATTTTTTTAAGTTAGAAATACCTAGCTCTACAAAATCTTTCATCCCCTCTATCTCTCATCTTCCTCAAAGAAAAAAAAATTGTTTATTTTCTTTCTGTATGAGGACAGTATCCTCTGCATTTATGTCCAGCCAAATTCTTTAATTTTCCTTCACTGGGAATCCATTCCACTATATCTGGAACCAAAAAACAAAATGCATTCCAATTAATCTTATCCATCTCAGAGATATCATAATTAATAGCATCCATTTTTGAGTCGGTGGCACAATGACAATGCATGTATAAAACGGTAGCCCCTGCAGAGCCAAGGTTAGTAGTACAGTTACTCTGCTCTCCCCATCTCCTGCAACAACGGTAGCAAAAGGCACAAAGAAACCAATGGCACGGCAAGGCGGTGGCGCCGACATGGCCGGGATTCTGGTAGTGGTGACCCTCCTGCTATTGCAAGGTCGCGGCGGCGCGGAGCCGGCGGAGAACTCGCGGGAGTGGCCGGTGGGCGACAGCGAGGGATGGAGCATGGGCGTCATGGGGTGGCCAAACTACAAGCCCTTCAGGGCTGGAGATGTGCTGCGTATGTTCCTGCCTGCCTGATGCATCCCATTATTCCCATGCATTTGCTAGTTAGTATCTTTGATTAATTTCCTTTGATACGCCATTATATTCCTCGATTTGGCAGTGGCGGGGGCAGAAATTTTATGACGGATGTATAATATTGATTAGGGAATTCGTATTATTACAAGAGTAAAGATTTATGTAGAAAAACTAAGACAAAAACAGTTGACACGTCGTTTAAATAGGCTAAAAATTGGTATTTTTGTTTAAATAGGCTGTTTAAAAGCTACTATAGTATAAATATCTAATACACATATACTACCAAAAAATCGATTTTTTGTGAGGATTAAAATACCGTCTTTTTCATGACGGTCCACCCTCACGAATACGGTGGGTGCACACCGTCACGAAAATTAACTTTCCCGTCTAAGCACGCTTAACTTCGGAGTTTTAACGAGAGTCAATGCTTTAGTGCTGGTATAATCACATCTGAAATAGTTACGTCGCCGGTGGGTCTAGTTCTTTCTTATCCAAGTAGAGAGACGATGGTACTGTACATTATTTCGTGAAGGGGTAATCATTTTCGTAGCGGTTTAAAAAATACCCTCACGAAAACAACTAATTTTCGTGGCGGTGTGTCAAGTACCGTCACGAAAATATGTTTTCGTGGCGATTTTTGGTGCACCGTCACGAAAATTGTGATTTTCGTGAGTGTATCTAATACTCTCACGAAAATTCAACGCCGTCACGAAACCTTGATTTTCTGGCAGTGATACTATATATTGAATATTTTTAAAAAATTGAATGTACATATATACACCCATGTCCCTACATTGTCTTTCGCCCCTGCGATTTGGATATCGGTTACGTCATGTTAAGTGCAAGCTTAGTCTCACATTACTTATACTATGTTCACATAACTATTTAGGCTAACTAGCCCTGCAGTGCACGGTTGATGGCTAACATAGTAAAAAGGAGTACCAGTGTTACAGTGTAACTTTTTACAGCCACTTCACTTATATCGCGGTAATTAAGTGAAAACTGTCCAACTTTCTACAGTGTAATTTTTTTTCTCTCTGGCTTATGTTTCACCTCAAACATGAAAACTGTCCATTTTTTTCAAACCCCGCCAACACATACACACAAAGTTTTAATATGAAACCAAATATAAACTCATCCATTTTCACCCCTTCAATTTTAATATCAACAGTAGGTTTAGTCTTGTTTCTTCTTAAAATATAAGCCATCGACTTCTTTAATATAATGCTGGTAAATTTGTCATGGTGTAAAAAAATTAATATCAACCAGATATCACCTAAGGTAGATCTAATTAACCTAATTGTTCTGATCAATAACCTTTTAACAGCTTTTGTTTAGCTATTTTCACAATGCTTGGGCTCACATAGTCACTCTCCTCAGCGATGCTATACATGGCACTGCCTAGCTATTTTTTTACATTAAATCCCCCTTCCGTATAAGAAGATTTTTCCCTCCATCAGATTGTGATATCCAGCGGTCTCATTCAACATCCCATTCAAATGTAATGAACCCTGGCTCATCATCTCTTCCCACAGAGCCGCCGTTATGTGCGGTGCACGTCCTCCTCATCCACACGCCTACTCCCTTGATGTCGGAGGTCGCCACTGACTACTTTCTGTCATAGTCACAAAGTTCTCAGGTCGAGAGGGTCAACTAATATGGTATGCTACTTACGAAAGGTCTTTACAATGTGGGAACAAAATGTCCCCGTGTTCCCGGGACAGGGACAATGTTCTTGGGTCGAGGAACACTACCTTCAATCTCGTTTTCTATGAGTATACTCATCATCATGGTTGCCGATGCCTAGAACGGGCCTGACGCTGCCCGCTCCGTCTCCCGCGCACTCTCCTCTGTAATCACTTTTTCCCCAACTCTTACAGGATTCTCCCTTACTGCTATTCTGCCCCTCCCCCGTCCATAGCGGCAGGAGCACGCTGTCGGATCCGTTGCCATTGTGTGCCGCCTCCTAACCACTCGCCCAAGATGCCCTTGCAGTCACCACCGTCCATCGCCCTCCTCTGTCCCTGTGGCTCCGGTGGCGCTACCCCCGCCTCGTTGCCGTTCTCTTCACTACCACCATTGGGCCGATGCTAGTCTAGCCTCCCTCTAAGCTCGGGAGACTTGCCCCTCTTACCCCCGCCTCGTTGCCGTTCTCTTCACTACCACCATTGGGCCGATGCTAGTCTAGCCTCCCTCTAAGCTCGGGAGACTTGCCCCTCTTTCCCCTCTCCTAAGCCCCTTTGTCACCAGAGTTCTCTGGAGATGGAAAAGAAGGTCACCGAGCACGAATCATGGAGCAGATATGACGGTCACAAACGTAAGATTTTGCGTTGGTCTATTAAATGAAATTTAGCAAATCCATATATAGGTATTTAGTGGTTCTGACCTTATTAAATACAATACATGTATGCCAATCTCCCTCTCTCTCTATATATATGTGTGTTTATGAAAACCTTGCACGCATGTACATGATATATGTGCATATCTAGTGTTCAAGTACAAGGCGGAGCAACACAACGTGGTGGCGGTCAGAGATCCGGTGGCCTACAGCCTGTGCCACTTTCCCCCGAACGCCACCACCTACAGCTCCGGCGACGACCGCGTAACCCTCGCCGGCGGCATGACCTTCTTCCTCTGCGGCGTCTCCGACCACTGCACCGAGGGCATGAAGATGGCCGTCACAGCTAGCTAATTATCAATAACTAGCTAGATATATAGACGCATCATTAATGATATAGTGTAGAGTCAAGAAGTATGCTTGCTACACTATCTAGCTATCACTCTAGCTAAGGTAATGTATATATGTCGGGCACAACGATAAATCCGTAATATAGAACCATATTGAGTATACGATAATTTTGATGCTTCAGATTATCACTTAATCTTCCTAGCTAACCACAAAAATTAAATTATTTTTCTTGCTGTTAGATTATACTAATCTTTTCAATAGAGTTTTACGACTTTGGAACAATACTGGGAGTGCTTTTTGCACCGTACGTATGCCTAAATAGAAGATGATACATTAATTATAAGAGTTGGCAATATATCGAGAGTGCTATATATATATATGGATCACCAAACATTTTAGCAGTCTGCACATAGTCAAATTCAGATGTACACATCATTAGCCATATGATTTTCCAAAATATTAAGTTTTCACAACATAAAAGGCGTGCCTCGTTCAGTACTTTTTGCTTTTGTAGTAGGCGTTTGGTGCTGCGGAAGTTACTGGCCATCATGGGAACATCATTCTGCAGAAAGCAAGCAACCGATTCGACTGAGTTACTTGCGTACGTATCTTACAGTAACGGTAAGGTTAGGCTAATTTTTGAAAAAAAAACATAGTGTAAATTTAACTTGCCTATGTATAAATTCGTATTATACCCCTTAATTATTGGGTTTTTCTTAAAAATAACCCCAACTACGAAACCAAATATTTTACACCACTCAACTATTAGGTTTAATTTGTCTGAAAATACTCCTCAACTACGAAACCAGATATTTTACCCCCTTCAACTATCAAAACCGATCAAAATACCCCCTCCCCACCAAAAAAAAAAGAAAGTGTAGTACAACCTGGTTTTAATAGTGGTTTTCAAGATTTTAACATCCAAGTATGTGTTTTTACTTACATTTAACTATTTTTCTTACCTGTCTAGGTGATATACAAGTAAAAAAAATACACTATTTGAATTTTAAAATCATGAAAATCACTGTTAAAACCATGTGCATTTAGGAAGTACTTTCTCCAGTTTTGACAACTGAGGGTGTAAAATATCAGATTTCAAAGTTCATAGGTGTTTTTTTTTACAAAACCGATAGTTTGTCTTGAATATATATTTATTTTTAATTAAATTAGTTAGTTACTGTTGTGCACTTGATCATGGGTTATTCTCTTTTTTTTTCTAGCAGAAGGCAGGAGCTCTGCCAGCTAGATTTCATTCAGATAGAAGAAATATGCTAATAGCAAGAGGGTTGACATATAAAGATTATTTTGAAACTCACTATGTTTAAAATTTGATCATGTGTTATTCATCTCCATCCCCTTTTAGGCTCAACTCAAGGTCAATACGTCCACTAGATTCTCCAGGATCGACCTTAGAGTTTCTGGAAGCTTGCTTACTTGACATGCTCTCTCCAGAGTTAAGCTGAAATTAATCAAGCCAGATGCTGTAAAATCTGTACTTATATATATCAATAATCTTCTGTGCCATGCATTTCTTGCAGCCAAAAAGCAGAAAATATATTTTTGTTCTTTCACTGTGAGTTGATCGATCTACTATATTATTTGGAGTAGAATACAAACATACCTTATTCTGTAATTCTATGTTGCGCTGATGAGTAATGTTGAACTTCTTGCGAAGTTCAATATTCTCCTTTTGAACAAGAGACCCCTACAATTAAAGGTACAGAGATATATTAACTGTACCTCAATCATCAACAGTGTATAGACGTAAGCTAGAACTGACACTAGTTATTGATCTATTTGGTCAAGAAGAAGTGGAAGATGAGAAACAAGTACAACCTTTTGGTTGAGTTCTAGGATCTCTTCTGCCAAAAGTTGATCCTAGCAAAGCGACACAATAGATATATCACCATTTATGAAAAGATTGTTCATATTAGTTTTGAAAAAGAGGATAATCAATGTACCTTTTTCGTTCTTATGGAATGCAAGCTCATCTCTACTTGGTTCTGAAGAAGCTGCAGATCTCTAACTGTGAAGTTAGAGAGTTCCTCTCCCAAAAGTTGCCTATCAGTGCGCATCATATAGGGGCGTGACTATCATATAGAATCATATATGCCTTAAAAGAAATTACTTTTATTTTTCACCTTTTATTTGAAACAAAAAATAAGAGCTAGCCCGACGATCCTTAATAGGTATATTGTGCACTCTTTTTGTTTAAAATAGTTTGCAGACGAAGAAAAGCTATAGAGAAAAAGTTTCGTTAATATAATAGCTAGCCACAGCTAAAAAGACTTGAGAAGAGGTGTGGTTAACTAGCTACGGCTTTATGTGTGTAGTATATATATAGAGAGAGATTGGACTTGATTAATTACCTGTTATTCTCATGTAAGTTCTGCCCTTGCTGCCTTAAAGTTATAACCTCCCTCTGCCAAAACTGCCAATAACGTAAACAGAAGAATGTTGGATCATTGTAAAGATTGACATCGGAACATATAGCAAATTATTTTTTAGAGTCTACTCAAAAAAAATATTTTTTTAGAGAAAATTAATATATATTGAAATTTTGATTAATAAAGAATAACCAACTTCTCCTGTCTCCATGCGTGTTGGGTCTCGTATGATTGGGAAATTGGTGTCTACAACGACTACTACAATATTAATTTAAACAACTCTCATTGTATATAAGAAACCACATGAACGCAAGAGATGCAGTTCTAATCTGCAAAATACTGTTACCATTATAGCATGCATACCTTTGCCTCTGACACTGGATTCAGCAACCGACAATGCTCCTCTCCTTCCTCCTGGTAGCGCTCTATAATTGATTTCATGCTGACAAAGGAACTATAACCACATCATATTCTATAATAAAGGTACGTAATTTTTCCAGTGCTACGTAAGTGCATATATATTTTTCTGGCTACTGTTATGCAGGGTTTGTATTGTAAAGATTTCTCTTGAGAACTTGACGTACGCCAGTATTTGCTAGTAATTTGCACATTTATTCCAATATATAACATTTGTATTTATTCAAGTAGGGTAGATGTAACCTAATATGTAAACTAAAAACATAGAAATCAAAATAAATGTCTAGAGAGAGTTGGCAATTTTAACTAAACAAAATCATATACACCATTCGTAGAATTAAGCTGGCAGCCACCTTACCTACTGCGCATCATATCTCCTCAAGTTCATTCTGGCATGCATGGATTAATTTCCTTTTCTTTAGCATGCTCCAGACTAAACAGGCAAGAACCAACACCAGCATACCAATTCATCAAATTAATAGTGCAAAGATATCATGGAGGGGTGATCTAAATTGATGTATCGATTTTTCTTTTTCTTTTTTTTTTCTAAAAAACAACTAGACAAGTAGCAATTGAACTAAGTCCATCCAAAGAATAAAAAAAAAACCTAGCTAGAAACAGCAAGTCGTAGAGGCGGATTACTGACGACGACCAACCTTGAACTGGCGAAGTCGTAGAGGCGGCCGGTGCAGGAGAAGACGATGAGGCCGACGTCGGCGTCGCAGAGGATGGAGAGCTCCCGGGCCTTCTTCATCAGTCCGCCGCGCCGCTTCGAGAAGGTCACCTGCCTGTTCGTCGTGTTGTCGATCCTCTTGATGGCGATCTTCCCTCTCCCCATCTTCGATCGATCGACGACGACCCTCTAGCTGACCAGCTCTCTCCTCCCTGATCTCTCTCCCTCTCCGGCGAGCCGGCCGGCCGACAAGATTTGCTTTGCAAGATCGGGCTAGCTCTTGCTAGCTAGTAATCTGAAGATGAAGAAGAGGAGGAGGAGGAAGAGAAAGGAAGGAGGAGAATAGCAGACTAGCTACCCAAGATGTGTATGTATAGCTGGAGATTAATTAATGAAGAGTAAATAATTAATATATATGATGGACCTATCTCTCCAAAATAGATGTTTAGTGATGGAAGAAATGGAGCTAGCTGCTGCTGGTGTGAGCCAGGGCTGCTTATTAGAGCTAAATTAGGGAATAAATTAGTTGGATCAGAAGTCTAAATGGGAACATCTACAAGCTACCTGTTCTTTGTTTATACCTGTCCTTGTACCGTTTTCTCTGTATTTGCAAAGGTGGTGGGCTGTCTGATCATGCCTGATGGTGCCATGGTGTTGTCATCCCTGACAAAACACTTGATAAACTAAGTATAGAACATTAATTACTATAATGTTAAAATCATCAGTATTATTTTCCTCGACTTCCGTGGCAAGTACATTGTTCTATTAAGCTAATCGATTATATAAAAGATTAAGCTATTTGGCGGTATCTCACATATGATATAGTACGAGGACATGTTATAGATACCTTAATTGTGTGCTAGCGATGTGCCACCTGTTGGTTCCTGACAAGTTTTCTGTCGTACGGCAAAGTGTGGGCTGGTTTGTGCTTTACCGCTTTCGGGTTGCAAATCTGTGGGCCCTTTATTATTAAATATGCTAAATAGTACTATACTAGCGATTTAGTTACCGCAACTAATGGCTTGACATTTAGGTAGATAAAGTAGTACTTATGCAGGTAATCTTTATCCATTTTATATTTCAAGGGGTAGTACAGGAACCATGCTTGCGCCCATGTTGTGTTAGAAATAAATCGTTAAAAAAAGTTGACCTATAGTTAATTATGCACTTTTTTCTTCAAATGTAAGGTTTTACTATTTTTGACGCCGCTATATATTCCAACTGAATATCTACACGATAATGGCATCAACATTTTAGTTGACTTTACACTATCAACATAGTAGCCAAAATTTAAAGAAACCAAAATATGTGTTCTTTTGTGCTGAATGGCTGAATAATGAATGGTTTGTAATAATTATTCGAGGGTACAAATGAATAAATTAATTATTATAAAGTTGACAAATGGACTTAAAACAATATTGTAAAAATTCATAAAAAAAGTTTTAAAAAAACGTACCATTTAAAAGCTTGGAAAGCTTGTGCATTTATCCGTTAAGTAGAAAAGAATAGGGATTGATGGTGGCATGCATAATTATAAGATGCAAATTTCGATAGACGTACTACACACACTACGCTCTTGTTAATAATTATCTATCTCATTTTATCTGAAGTAAATATTATGGCTTACTCCATATCCATCCGAAAATAAATCATACTTGATCCCAAAATAAACTAATTATTACCTTCTCACTCACATTGGCCCGCAAATCGAGAAATTTTAGTCCCTTAATATCCCTCGTCAACCATCCATCAATACTATACTCTAATTAATAAGGAATGGTATAGTCTTTTTTTCACTCCTAAAGCAACCTCGATATGCAAAGATTTGATTTTTTTTTCTAGGACCAAGAGAGTAGGTGGCAACATAACATCATTTCTCTTCTTTTCCATTGCAAACTGATCACATGATCGATATCCGTACATACATATATACGCATATCACATCTGATCAAACTCACACATGCATTGGCACGTTGCATGCATAAACCGAAAGATAAACTGGTGTACGTATCTGATGCATGTGATGCTTTCTGCTTTGCACTACTGTCACTTAAAAGAACGGGTTTTTTTTTCACCGGGGCGAAAAGAACGGTTATTTTACTTTGCAAAGTCTCAAGAGATCACTGAAACAGAGCACGACACAGCAAATGCTGCCTGTACAGTAGCATGTGCTAGTCCATGTGATCGATCATGAGTCAATGACGGCTTTCGCATCGATGATGAGTAGTTAATTGCATGCACTTTTCTTTTCTATATATATCATGTACTAATTAATTGTCCTAGACTTGGCACTCATTTGCACATCTATTTTCGCTTTAAAATTACACGTGTATGTCATTTAAGGGGTATGTGCGACGCACCATCTAGAAAGTCTTTGGTGCTTTTCATTGTATATAATTTCCAAGTGTAGAGAACATATGTGGGTGTACGTGCTTATGCCGTGGTTTGGTGCATGTTATTAGTGTTGACGTGAAAACGCCGCAACACACCGACACCAAGCCCTCCGGCGAACCTTATTCTGGACCTGCGTGAATCGGCAAGAATTCCGCGATTGGAGTGATGGTTATGTACAGATGATTTTATAGAACAAACTAACAAACGGGAATCCTCGGTTTCGTCGAGGGGACAGATGATTTATGAGAAAAATCACCAGAGAAATCTAAAATACTTCTAGACTAAAAAGGAAAAAGAGAATAAATTAATATTGACGATTGATTAATTAGGGTTCAATCAGCTTAGCCTCTATATTTATATTTATAGGACATGTGGTATTGTCTCGTACCTAGTCAATTAAAATCCTGTTAAATTCGACTTAAATGTATCCAAAACTGATCTAGTTCTATTTGGGAGCTTAAGATTCTAAGAAGTAGTTGGAGAGAGGCTAGCTAGTGAGAATCTAGAAAAGTTGTGTTTCTCAGCTTCTAACATCTATTTTATTTTTTGAATTCTATAATTACATGTTCTCAAAATCTCTAAATAAGAATCTGGACGGTTTGGCGAGCTGGAGATTCTAGAAGAAAAAGTTGTAGCTGCCAAAAACTTTTCCAAACAGAACTCTAATTAAACTCTTTTCAAAAGACAGTACGAATTTGGACCGGAAGTTTTGGGTGGAGCTCTTTGTCCTAAATTATTCCATACCGGAGCTTCCAGTTCCCACCAAGAAGTTCCAGGTAGACCTCTCTGTTCCAAGTTTTTCCCATACCAGCCGGAAGTTCCACTTCACATGTGGAAGTTCTGTGAGGACCTCTCTGTCTCGAACTATTTCAACATTGAAATTAAGTTTCAACTGCTACCCGGAAGTTCCGAAATGGGACCTAGCTATATGCCTGGAAGATTCCATTTTAAACATAGGAAATTCTAATGATATAACTATTTTGCCATGGTGTCAGTTTTGGGTGATAAATAATAGTTTGTGTCTTGTTTTTTTATTTAGACGAAAGACACCCACGTACACACAACCCTACATATGCAAATGACACTCACGCACCTGGTTAAAGATACATTAGCGGCAAGTCCTTAACCTCACCAAAATCATATCAAAAATATAGCTACGTGTAAATAATATATGTGGATATCAGAATGTAAACTCTAATAGGTGAAGTCGTGCACCAAAGACTTGACGGCCATAATATGACGCTTCATAAGCGTATCCAATTAACTGTACTAGCCATCTTTCCATACGTTACACGTGATATTATATATTATTATTGATTATTGATATTATAAATACAAAATTTTCATTATATATAGCATTCAATTCTATTTAAGGTTACTAAGTACATGAAAACTTTTTTTAAGTTCAGAGGACAAAATAATTTTATTTTTTTATAGTTATAAAAGCAAAATTAATAATTTCGCAAATATATATAGACGTGGGGCTTCCTCAGAGTGTCCTCAACCTGTAGTTGCATATGCTATTGTTATTGCTATTAAAATTTTAAAGCTTATGCTAGAAATTTTAACTCAGGGCATAGTCTCGATATAATATTTTTCTTAATTTAATTTATAAATTTGGGATTAATAAGTACGAAGTTATACTTGGTTTTGAGTCTTAATTGCAGTTTCTAATTTTAATTCCTAAATATGTAATTGATAAATATTGAGTTACAGTTGGTTTAATGTCTCAACTATAGCTTTTTCATGATTTTTTAATTCAGTAGTTCAGAACTAATCACTAAGATTTGTTCTCTTGTTGGAGCCTCAATTTTTCATAATTTAATGGTTCCAAAATTTAGAATTTGCTGTTACGATTTGTTCCTGTGTTGGCGTCTAAAAACTAAAGATTCTAAAACTGCATGTCTTATTACATTAAAAAAACAACTAAATCAAAAGCCATAAATGTTCGAATAAAAATAGCACCGTATTGGAGATGTCTGGTTCAAATCAAATTTTGATCGAGAGAAAATAGTACCGGAGATTTCGCGGTTGCGTGCGTCCCTGTTAAATTCGATTGCGGACATGCGTGGTTTGCTCAGCTTCCTGAGATTAATACAACGATAATGATCCAACCAGGTGAACGGCCATAGGTTGGATGAGCTTGAATTGGCCAAAGATTTAGATAGATCTGTTAAATAAAAATTATAAACACGGTTAAGATGATCTCATCCATTTAACTAAGGGTTGGATCTTTCAAATTAATATGAGAGCTTTTAGAAAGTGTCCAATTAAATATAAAAACACAATCTATTATCAAGATGACCTGATCTATCTAACTGTTGAATTTTTCTAATTAACGTAAAAGCTTTTAGAAAATGTCTAATTAAATAATTGGATATAGAAGGTAGATAGATTGGATCTGAGAAAAGATCGTGCACACGCAACGGCGTTTCCACGCTCAAAAGCGTTTCCACACTCAAAAGGCTACGCGTATGTGATTATTTTTATTTCGTTTGAAGGCAACTTTATGGTGTACGGTGTGCTTTCATGGACAGTATATATGTCAAATCAACCTCGTATCAACTTGCATCAAAATAGAACATATCACATTCAAAAGCTAATTCAATCAATAATTAATAATCCAAGTGGTGCTTAGTGTGTGATTATTAAATTCTCCCCGAGAAGCCCAAAGATGATTTGCAGATGTAGTTTCCCTAGATTCGCAAACAAAAGTACAAGATTATATTAATCTTTTTTTTGCCAATGTTACATACGGTGTTAGTGAGCTAGAAATCCAAGAGAGGAGAGCCACACATTAAGTATTTCTTGCTAAATTGTGGATTATACATGCAGCAAAGTGCTATCTAGGTCTTAGATCATTTTCGTACCATGAACGCTGTCTTTTGGGATTATGACCTGGGATTATTCCTGATTGATTATTTCTTTGTTCTTTACAAAAAAAGTATGTTCTCCCCAATGTGGTTAGTACTTGGTCGCCTAATTTTGGTAAAGTTTTATATCGGCGCATTAGCAAGAATAATAAGACAAAACCTTACATTTTCTTTTTGGCATCCACGTTTGTTGACCCAATTATTGACAAAAGACTACTACTACTACTACGCTGCCAGGTCACAAATGTTAATTACCCTAAACATGCTTCTCAAGATTCATATGAAGCAAAATCTAAGATCAATCAATCAGCTTAACCAAAATTGTCCAGCTAACAGTGGCACTAATTGTATTGTATTAAACATGATTATTAGGACTACTGAGTTGCCAATATAGCAATTGGCTCATAAATTGTTCCCACAGTACTTTCCACGGTCTCGATCTGAAATTTAACTTATTACACACAACTTTAGCAGTGGCATATTCAGAAGGAAGGTGATTAACGTAAACACAAGAAGAAATAATCATCTACAAGCTGGGAGATTTTTGTCAGAAGCTTATTCTTACAATCATCTCTCTTCTCTAATGCAGTTGCATTTTTTGTGAGAACTGTTTGTGGTGATATTACATAGCCTTGTGGTGAGACTTGTACTTATGAGTTTTGCAGAAGCGTTCTCACCACATCTCGAGGCCGCGTATCTTTATTTATATGAGTTGGGAACAGCCCCCAATGTGGCGTACAAGAAAAGGACTTGGCCAGAGATAGGTTTCTATACCATTCGTATGCATATAGGTTCCTATCCGAGTCTATCTCCAGCCGAACCTCTAGCCGGACTTATTACCGTATGTGATTACAAATTTCTATTCTAACAGCCCCCCTCAATCGTAACTTATCTAAGTTAAGATTGCATCGAAAATTCTAAAGCTGTCATACAGGAAGTGCTTTAGAAAAGCCATCAACTATCTGATCACCTAACGATATGAATCTGATTTCCAATTGCTTCTGAGCGACCCTTTCTCTCACGAAGTGATAGTCCACTTCTATATGTTTGGTGCGAGCATGGAAGACGAGATTAACAACCAAATAGGTAGCTCCTAAATTATCACACCACAACCGTGCAGATTGAGCCGTCAATATCCCTATCTCTTTTAATAAAGACTGTAACAATATTACCTCTACAGTAGCATTTGCTATAGCTTTATATTCAGCTTTTGTACTAGAACGCGATACTCATACTGTTGCTTGTTTCCTGGCACTCCATGGCACTTGATTTGACCCAAGAAACATTGGAAAGCCTCTAGTTGACTGCCTGTCGTCAAGGAAACCAGCCCAATCGGCATATGAAAAAGCACTTATAAGTGTAGAGGAGGAATGGTTAAACTTAAGGCCAATGTCAACTGACAACTTGATGTATCTCAGTATCCGTTTAACAGCTATCTAGTGTTGCATCGTGGGGCTATGCAAAAACTAACAAACCTTGCTAACTGCAAAGGAAATATCTGGCCTTGTCAAAGTTGAGTACTGTAAGGCTCCTACTATACTCCTATAGTTAATTGCATCTGCCGTACCCAAAACAGCACCACCAAAAACAGTTAGCTTCTCTATAGTAGAGATAGGTATATTTACCGGTTTACAGTTTGACATTCCTACCCTCTTTAGTAAATCTGAAGCATTTTGCCTTGAGTCAACAGAATTCCATCACGCACCTTGTTTACCTCTATGCCAAGAAAGTAATGTAGATCACCAAGGTCCTTGAGAGTAAAATTTTGCTTCAGATCTCACAACAAAGCACTGGAAGCTTATTGTGTTGAACTGGCTACAATTATGTCATCAACATATATGAGCATAAAGATAATCACACCTCCATTATTATAAAAGAATAGTGAGGTATCTGCCTTCGAAGCCTTAAAGCCTAGATCACAAAGTTTGGAGATTAACCTAGAATACCATGCTCTTGGCGCCTGTTTCAAACCATAGATAGCCTTGTCCAACTTACACACATAGTCAGGTTTATTCCTATCTTCATATCCTGGAGGTTGTCTCATATAGACTTCTTCTTCTAAAAAACCATGCAAAAAGGCATTTTGTACATTAAGCTAACGAATTGACTATCCCTTGGATATTGCAATGGACAATATAGTTCTAATAGTAGCTGCTTTAACAGCTGGACTAAAAGTATCTTCATAGTCAATCCCATATCGTTGTTTAAACCCTTTAGCAACTAAACGGGCCTTATATCTATCCAAGCTTCCATTAGACTTCTGTTTTATTTTATAAACCCACTTGCAATCTATTATATTTCATCCTTTACTAGGTGGAACGAGATGCCATGTTGCATTATTCATCAAGGCTGTAAACTCCGCATCCATAGCAGTTTTCCAATTTGTATCTGAGAAGGCTTCACCTAGATTCTAAGGTTCACCACTAGTAGTCAAAAGAGTAGTATAACGCACAGTGCCATAGGTATATACCTTGTCTTTTCATATGCCTCGCTGTAGCTGTGTGGTTGGTTGAGTTGGTGTAGCCACACACTGATCCGGAACAATAGCAGAAGATCCCAAGCCATCATTGGCTGGTGTCGCTATCCCATCAGCGGATTGTGCAGTAGGAGATTGTGCAGCCGAGCACTCTCTTCTCACGTGCGGCAATGTGGCAGACAGTTGTTGGCGATGCCCAGGGCTCACACCAAGGGATGGCGCCGCTCCCGAAGACGTGGATTTTCCTGACTCAACTGCCAGTGGAGATCCCAAGGTGCCGTCAGAACCAGACAGCGCTAGAAAATCATCATCGGAGTTTGAGCCCTCCGGATCTTCTACAACATGAGGATCTTCTGCATCACCTTCATGATTTCTTGCAAAGCCACCATGCTGCACTGGAACATCTTCATTAATTCCATTAATATTGCTAGGACAATTAGGCATATGGTCTTGGTCAGTACCCCAATTTGCACTAGAATTCAGGAGTGTAGGAGGCAAGAGGAGAATTTCTGATAGAAGGTGAGCCCTAGTGTTTGGATGTAAGTTGGCAAAGGGAAAAGCATTCTCATCAAACACATCTCTGGAAATATATACACGACCAGCAGCTATATCGAGAAACTTGAATCCTTTATGAAGATTACTGTATCAAAGGAAAACACACTATTTGGAGCGGAATTGGAGTTTTCTAGTTTTATATGGGCGAATATTTAGCCAACACGCACAACCAAACACTCTGAGAGTAGAATAGCTTGGCTTTTGATTAAGAAGACGATCTAAAGGTGTAGAATATTGCAACACTTTGCTGGGTGCGCAATTTATGAGATATGTGGCAGCACGAAAAGTTTCATCCAAAAATTTTAGCAGCATAGATGCGTGAGTAAGGAGAGCAAGGCCAACTTCTACAATGTGTCTATGTTTGCGTTCAGCAGAACCATTCTGTTGATGTGTATGGGGATAGAAAACCTGATGACTAATACCAATTTGGGTGAAGGAGTTTAACTATTCATACTCTCCACCCCAATCAGATTGCACAACAATAATTTTACGAGTAAAGAGCCTTTCAACAAGATGCTGGAAATCAAGAAATTTCTGGAAAACTTTAGATTTTTGTTTAAGAAAGTAGATCTAGGTAAACTTGAAGTCATCTATGAAACTAACATAATATTTTCTCCCCCCAACAGAGTCAGGGGCAGGACCCCACACATCAGAAAACACAAGTTTAAAAGGATGACTAGACAAACTAGAAGATTTTGGATAGGGTAGCTGATGACTCTTGGCCTTTTGACAGGCATCACATACACCTAATTGCTTTTGACTCTCCTATACATGGAAGATTATAATTGCTCACGACTTTTTGAACAATGGGCCAAGAAGAATGGCCAAGATGACTGTGCCATTTGGAGATAGTGGGCTTGGTAATGCCAAGGGCTTGTTTGGATGACGAAGAAGAATTGCTTGGCAGGGGATAGAGCCCTTTACTGCAGGGTCCTCTAAGTAGAGTGCTCCTCGTGTCATGATCCTTAACATAAAAAAATCGAGGATGAACTTCAACAAAAGCATGATTATCAACAGCAAGACAAGAAGCAGATACAAGACTCTTCTAAGCCTTGGGAACATGGAGAACATTTTTAAGATATAAATTGTGTATGGGGGTACGGAAGATAATAGGACCAATATGCTTAATGTCCATACCTGCGCCGCTTGCTGTATGTACTTGTTCCTTGCCATTGTACTTCTGATGAGTTGTCAACTTCTCTAACTCACTTGTAATATGATCAGTTGCCCCGGTGTCCATGTACTAGTTTGTATCAACACCGTAGGAGCTTGAGGTAGCACCCCACAGTTTTGGTGTCTGGTACAAAGGTCTCATCAAATCTGTGCCAACAATCTGCAACTACATGCCCAATCTTGCTGTAGAGCTGACAGGTAGACTGGGGTTTGGAGTTGCGACCACCATTACCTCTTCCTTGGGCACCGCCGTCCCCACGGTTACTATTATGTTGAAATTGCCGCCTCTTCCACTGCCTCGACTTGCATTGTTGATGGAGTAGCCATTGCTTGCATGACGAAGTTTTGCCCTGCTTTCAAAACTGAGAAGTTGAGAATATACCTTTGAAATCGAGACAAGCTCAGATCAGCCAAACAGTGATGAGACTAAGGGTTCATAATCTCCATCCAAGCTGGCAAGGATATAGGACATCATGTCTTCATCGTCAAGCAGTTTGCCAGCCGATGCCATCTCATCAGCCAACATCTTCAGCTTGTTGATATATTCAGTTATAGTTGAGTTGCCCTTCTGCATTATAGCAAGAGCGATGCATGTGTTGACAGCGTGTGCATGTGACTGAGAGGACAACATATCGGTGATGGCCCTCCATGCTTGCGCCGCGGTCGTAAGGTGAGCAACTTGAGTAAGTATCTCCTTAGAGATTGAGGAGAACAAATAGCCTAGAACTTGTTGATCTTCGGCAACCCATGCGTTGTACGCTGGATTCGTCTTCTTGATGACCTTCTCGCCTCCTGTGACATCAATCTTGGCTGCAGGATTGCGGCCGGTGATGTAGCCTTCCATACGTGCGTAGCTAATAATAGGAAGTATCTGCGCCTTCCATAGAGAAAAATTGTTCTTTGTAAGCTTCTCCGGGATAGCCTGTCTGAAGAAGGGATTCATCGCGGTGCTAGAGGACGAAGCCATCGGAGGATGTGCTTCAATTTTGGCGGATTGGCTCTGATACGATATGAGTTTTGCAGAAGCGTTCTCACCTCGTCTCAAGACTGAGTATCTTTATTTATATGAGTTGGGAATAGCCCCCAACGTGGCGTACAAGAAAATGACTTGGCCAAAGACAGATTTCTATACAATTCGTATGCATACAGGTTCCTATCTGAGTCTATCTCTAGCCGGACCTCTAGCCGGACTTATTACCATCTATGATTACAACCTCCTATTCTAACAGTACTTGACTTCAGTTGTTGTTTGAGCTTGTTATTGCAGATGAGAAAAGTCTAATAAGTAAAGTGCATGTGAGGAAAGAAAACGTTTCCACAGTCTGTCTCCTGGGCTGGTAATATACGAAAACCCTGATGTGCAATTGACACCGACACGTACGGTTTCCTTTCCGGTCTTCCATGGGTAGCTGATTGCACCTCCAACTAACCCCCCACCCCCAGTTTAAACTTTAAAGTAGCGATGCGAATTTGACAATCAAGTGATGAATCTCGTACCAAATAGAGTAATTGAGATTGTAAATGTGCTCTAATGTTCATAAACCAAATCAAGAACAAGAATCACATCTCGCTTGCTCACCTCATCGATCAGCTCCAGCCTCCAGCTCATTGGGGACACACTGAGACATGCCGCACGCAGCCCCCCTGGTCGCCTTTGCCCGCCCAGCGCCTCCCTGCTTGCCCTCCTAGCATGCCAGCCTCCTCCACCCACACGCCTCCCTGCTGGTCGCGGCCACCATGCGGAGGGATGAGCACCATGTACCATGCTGCACAATGCCTCCCTGCCCCTCTCCGAGCCCCTGTAGCCCGCCAACGCAGCCAAGTGGAGCCACACCCCCGCCAGCTGCCGCTCATGCCCAGCCGGCATCGCGCCTCCTAATTCAATCGCCTAGCATAGCGCTTAATCTTACTTGGAAAAAGAAAATATGAAAGCCACTAACGCCCATTCATTCCGGCTTCTGTGTTTGGCTTATTTCCTCATTTCCCGTGAGCACGCTTCCCGAACTGCTAAACGATGTGTTTTTTACAAAATTTTTTATATGAAAGTATCTCTAAAAAAATCAAATAGATCCTTTTTCAAGTTTCTAATAGTAAATACTTAATTAATCATATGCTAATGATGTTCTTCGTTTTATGTGCGATTTATAAGCCAAGACAATAAGCCAATTCAAACACCACCTAAAACGCATTCCTAATTCAATCGCCAATTTGATGCGGCGACGTAGTGAGGTTTATGCAAACCCCCCAAATTGCTGGAAATTTAACTATGTGCCACTATAAGAAGGGGATACTCTCCAAATGCCACTTTTAAATATGTCCCTATGTTTTTGCTACCGGAGAAAGAGGATTGTTTAATATTTTTGCCACTTTCGCCTATGTGGTATGACACGGTGTGACAGCGTGGACTACTTCCTCCATGTCATCTTCTTCCTCTAGCTCCAGCCTCCCCTCCCTCTCCCTGCTCTATCTCTCTGCACAACAACAACCGACACTGCTTGACCTGTACTGCCATCGTAGACACCGAGCTTGACCTTGCCAGCGCCTGCCCCTCCTCTTCATCTAGTTGTCCTTCTCTCCCTCTCTGAGACCCAGGCCATGTGTCGTCTTCACCTTTCCCCACTCCGAAAAGGCACTGGCGCATTGCCTTCACCTCCACCTCCCCGCCCAGTGCCACTAGCTCCTCCTCCAATCCTCCCCTTCCACGCTAGCCCAGTGCAACCGACATTCCCTCCCCCACCTCACTCTTCTCTTGCCAGCACCACTGCCACCATACATGTTCCCATCTTCCCTTGATTTGGCCGTTGCAAGCTCTCGAGGCCACCGAATCAAGCCCCAAGCACGGCGCAGACACTGAGTCGCTGCTCATTATGGCCTCGAAGGGCCCCATGTTGGACATGGTGGTGGTGGCCTGGATCCACACGCACACAACGACGAGCCACCGGGTTGGGCAGATCTTGGGGACGGCAAGCACAATGAACGGGTTAAGCACGGCGAGCGCGGTGAACAGATGAGCCCCTCATCGGAGGCTCCTAGCTACTCTGTCTCAACCCTCTCTTATAGCTTGTCAACCTCAAGGAGAGAGAGGAGGGAGAGAGAAGGAAGGTTGGAGCTAGAAGAAGATGATGTGGAGGCTGACATGTAGTGCATGCTGTCATGCCATGTAGGCGAAAGTAGCAAAACATTAAGCAATCCTCTCTCTTGATAGCAAAAATACAGAGAAAAATTTTAAAGTGGCATTTGGAGAGTAGCCACTTCTTAGAGTGGAAAATAGTTAAATTTTCCCCAAATTGCAGATAGGGTTCGAAGCATTACATAGAAACTTATTCTGTTTCTGGACAAATTAACTTGGATTTGAAGAAGAGAGAAGACGAGGTTGTCGATGCCAGAAGATGTGGCACCACTGTGCCAGCCGCCGTCTGAGAAGTGAAGGGGAAGGGACGGTGGTGACCTGTGACTTCATTTTGGGGAATCACAATGTTTGGCTCTCCATTTTGGAGAATCATTTTGGGGCATGCCCGACCCATGCATGAGACCGCCCATTTCCTGAGACATGCTTAACGGGTTGTGCCGCCGTATTAAGGAAGCAGCCCAAGTACATTCTAAGAGGTTGACAGGCCATGTCATGCTAGCCCAGGCACTAAATAGCCTGAGGGCCAAAGGTGGCACGACAGCTTGTTTACGATATGAAAAAGTTGCAATAGAAGGAAAGAAAGGAATGGGAGGGGAAAGGAAATGGTGGGGGGAATATGAAAAACAAGGGGAAATGGGAAAATGTGAGGAAAACTGGGGAAATGTGCAAAAAATATGAGGAAAATATGGAAAAATAGGAGAAAAATAAGGAAAATGGCTTGTGTCGTGCTAGTGCGGTACCGTGCCTAGGTGGTGGCCCAAGCCGTGCAGAGCCGAGCTTGCTATAGTCCTGTCGTTCCTAGGTTGGCACGATTGGGGTTGAGGCAACCAATCTGGACGGCGTTAGTAGCTTGTGGGGGCTAGGGTTGGCAATGGGCTGGGTCGGACACGGGTAGAGCAAACCATCACCTGACAACACTTGTCCGACCCACGCCCGAAATGGTTGGCGGGCAGAACTCCATGCTCGTGCCCATGCCCGATGGGTACCCACTGGGTATCACTTCAACAAGACAACAATATCTCAAAGATAAATAATTTAACCAAGAGCAACATTACCAAGTCAGATTACACAATTATTCAACATCCCAAGGTTGCATCAAGCCAACAATACAAATTATTATATCACAAATCACAATAGTTTGCATCAAGCCACCAAATCACAATAGTTTTCAAGCAAGCAACGCAAGCAGCCATAAGCCCATAAGTTGCAGCATAGTACTTCAAGCTTCGGCCACAGTTGATTCACAATCATCATAAAAAGAGAAAGAAAACTTTGTAAGCACCACATGTTTACATGATTTAAAATCTGGATATTTTTCCATTGCAAGAATGAGACCACAAAACTTCAGATTTGCAAGAATGAATAATTTTTCATACCGATTCGTCTTCGTCTTCAAGAACAGTTATCAAAGCATTAAAAGTGGTTGTTGTAGGCCCTATAAGAACAAAAGATCCAAAAGTTAGTGCTATGAAGGAAGGAAAAACAATTAAATTTTAAATTATGATCTATTTACCTAACAGATTAGCTCGAGACCAAGCTTGCATGCACATGAGTGCTTCTGTTATTTTTGGTGCAAGTCTACTATGATGTGGACTAATTATCCTCCCACTAGTACTAAAGACTGACTCAAATACTACTGTTGTCACTGGAATTACCATGATATCTCTTACAATCTTTTGCAAGGTTGGATACTTGATACCTCCAAACTTCCACCAATTTACTATGTTTACCTCTTGTCTCATAGGTAGGTTAGGCTCTTCCAAGTACAAATCCAACTCTTTATGTACATGAGGATGAAACAATTGGCTGTGAAGATATGTGTGGCTCAAATATGTCAAAGTCTTCATCATGCCGTAGGTTTTGGCTAGTGCTAGTACTAGGTGCATCTATTGTGGCAACAACCTCCATTGAATCTTGGTACTCCAATACCAACTTGCACAAGAGATCTCTAACATTTGCAACTTCAGCCATGTATTTTTTATCTCCATAAATAGATTTATAAACAACATACAAGAACTAAAGGTTATATCTAGAATCCAAAAATGTTGCTACTGCCATGAGACCATGAATATCTAACCAACACTTCTCAAACTTTTCTTTCATTTTCTCTGACATTTCATGTACTAAGGGATCCTTACTAGCTTGCCATTTCTTAATGGCCAAATAAATGCCAATAATTTTTTGAAAGAAAACATTAGCTGTGACATAATTAGTCCCTAGCAGTAGCACAGTTATATCATAGAATATCTTTAATCTATCACAAAGCTCCTTAGAAAAGTGCCAATCATTCTTAGTAGGACACACAGGGGCAAATAGATTGTCGCATCTGGAAAGACATTCAAAAACAAATTCATAGCCTAATACAACAGCAAGCATGACGTAAGTGGCATTCCATCTAGTTTTACAATCAGTAACAATTTTTCTCCCATACGCTATATTCATGTTAGATGCCATTTTCTCAAATTTTTCATGTCGTTTTGGTGTAGCCGTCCAAAATAACACACTATTATGAATTCTTTCAATGCCCTTCTCCATAGCAGACATGCCAACCTTAACAATCAAGTTCAAAATATGTGCTGCACAACACATATGCAGCAAAGAACCTTTCAACATAAGACAGTTAAGAGGCAATTTAGCTCGTATTTTCCCCATCAGATTGTTATTGGTGGTGCAATTGTCACAGTTGATAACTTCCTCTCAAGGTGATATTCCAATAGATCTTCATGAAGAACCTCACTTATAGCATCACCGGTATGTGAGGCTGGCACATAAATGAATAGACCTTATTAATGAATTACCAACATAGTTGAGAAATAGACCTCACTTATAATTTCAGTACAGCATTAGTGAATTACCAACATAGTTGAGAAATAGACCTCACTTATAATTTTAGTACAGCATTAGTGAATTACCTCAAAAGGAAAATTTTCAGCTTCCAATCATTATCAATGTAATGTGCCGTCACAGCCATATATTCCTTCTTTTGATGATTAGCTGTCCACATATCGGTTGTGATGGCAATACACAGATGGCAGTCTTGGAAAAACTTTATCAATGCAAGCCTTTGCACTTCATACATGCCCAAAATATTCTTCCTAATTGTATTCCTTGACACTATCTTAAACAACAGTTGCAATACAGCACAAAATTTGCAAAATCCAGCATGATCGACAATAGAAAATGGATACTCATGGTCACATATCATCAGCGCAAGTTCTTTCCTAGCAACATCCTTATCAAAGACGTATATTTCCAACCTAGCTGAACCATCCCCTGAGTTATTTGTGACTGTGAGAGTGGATTGCTTCATGCCTTTTCTAGCTTGTCGTGACTGACAACAACTAAGGTGGCTATGCAAGTGTTTTGTCCCATTTTTTTTGTCTCACCAGAAAGCAATTTAGAACACCAATTGCATTTAGCTTTCCATACATTTCCATCCTTTATTTTTGCAAATTCTTGCCAAACTGCAGATGGTAGCTTGGGATGCTTGTTGAGTTGAAGCAGTGTTGGGATCCTGGCTATGGCTAGAGATAGATGGTAGCTGTGACAGTGCTGGGGAAGTAGCAGCAGCAGCATCCCCAACTTGTGATGAGCTAGTACCTGCAGTCGACATTTCAGATCTGGCAAAGAAAACCACAGTGAAAGAACATGCATACACATACAGAATAAGAACATGCATCACAGAATAAAGGATTTGGCAAAGAAAATCACATAATACAAGCTAGTACCCGCTGCCTGCGCCCAACTGCCACCGCCTCCTGCTAGCCGCCGCCGCCTCCTGCGCCGGCCCCGCCGCTTGTTTGTGGTCTGTGCTCTGTGGATAAGCTGATAAGGGGAGGTCTATGGTTTCATATAGAGTATATATACATCCTTGAATAAATGGGCCGAAGAAGGAATGAGAGATGGAAAGATGGGCCAAAATCAACTGCTGGTGGTTGCTGTGTACAGTACCGGGTCGGGCATGGGTTACCTATGGGCCAAATCTAGAACCCGGCTTATGCCCACTGGGTTGTCAGGTCTCGGGCGGGCATGCCCACGAGCAAAAAATTGAACCCACGCCCGTACCCATCGGGCACGGTACCCGTAGATACCCGTGTCCACGGGCAAAATTGCGATCCCTATGGGGAGGGCAACTCTAATTTGTGAGTGTTCGTTCATTTCTTATCGCTGCAAATGGTTTTCCTCATGGATAAACTTGCAGCCAAAACAGACCATCATTTTGCCCTTTTAATTGGATAATAATATTTTATTAATTACTATTAATTGAATATAATTATATGAATATTAGTATTTAATCATTTTTTGAACTGTGCTTCCACGGCCAGGCTACAAATAAACATTCCTTGCCCTCTGAAGCTGTGACAATAAACAAACTAAATAATAGAATTTTGTTTGCGGGTTAAACCTCGCAACTTAAAAAACTTTCTAATGTGAAATACTAACTTTACTTTGTTTAAATAGTAATTTTCACACAAAACCATCATTCTCGACACATTGAAATCCAACAGCTAATATATGTTTTGTAGCTAGGTGACATGGCTCAATGTATGTTGAGTTTTTGGTTCCAAATTACGTTTCTTTTATTTATTGATGACATTACTCCTATGCATCTACGGATGGTACTTCTTTTTCTTACAATTGTTAGTAACCATGGTCAAGCTTGCATCATGTTTTTTAAGTAAATTTCACAAAACTACAACTTTCTTGTTAGAATTATCACTTTGCTACAACTTTTGTTATATTTTTCGCAAAACTGCAGCAACAGTGAGTTGTTTTATCATAAAACTATAACTTTATCCCTTAATGTGTGTTTGACATGTGGCCCAACTTACAACAATGCGAGTATTATATGTGTGTCTGACGATTGGGCCCAACCTATCAGACAAACAAAGTTTGCAGCTTTATGATAAAACAATTCGCTATTGTTGCAATTTGTGAAATGCGCAGCTAAAGTTGCAGCAAAGTGATAGTTGTGACAAGAAAGTTGCACTTTTGTGAGATTTACTCTTGTTTTTTTTTCAGCAAAAAAGTTTTTCCCTTCAAATGTAATATATTGTGAGGACGTTTTGGCTTGCCACTGCAATGAGTGGGGAATCCTCTAGTTTTAAAGAGAGGCCAAACCAACACAAAGACAATCATGAGAATGAGGGAGGACATTAGTTAAGCTTCCAGAATGCATTTTCGACGAATAGTAGAAATATACTCCCTCAGTTTCAATTTACTTACATTCTAGCTTTTAATTTTTTTTATTAAAATACTTGTCATTCTCATATTAAAAAACACTTTTAGAGGTGTTTTTTCCTTTTTACCTTTCATTAATGTGTCATACTAGTATTAGTACTACTCACAAGAAATTTTAATGCTTGCTTTAAAAAAATAATTAGGATGTAATTAATGAGGGTAACAATGTAATTTACCACACCTTTTAGTTTAGTGTGAGATTTGCTAGAATGACAACTAAATTGAAATGGATGGAGTAATTATCATGGAAGTAATATTTTTTAAGACAACTAGCTAGACATATCATTTTCACAAATTCAATATAAATATCCACATAGAGTTTCCTTGCACTCAATCATCAAGCATGTATTTGGTTCGTGGGATGGGGTGGGACAAGACGAGCCAAGCCCACTTTTGGGTGTTTGGTTCAGGGACTGGTGAAATGGGATCATCCCTGAAAAGGAATATTCCCCCAAGATCTAGGGCAAACTAATACCTTAAAAACTGATGGATCAATACATCCCACTTCCTCTCTCTCTGAGATACGGGCCACACCATTTCATCTCTTAAAAAAAATAGGACCATTCAATTCCTCATACTAAACAAATAGTTGGGACCATCCTATCAAAAAACAGGAATGGGTCTAGCCCATCCCACCTCATCCCCAAAACACACACCAAATGTCACTTTTTTTTTGACTGAATATATTTGCAACTTGCTTCTCACAAACAGCTTACATATTAATTGGTTTAATTCAATTAGTTGCAAGCCAAAGTATGCATGTTAACGCAAGGCTCAAGTACAAGCTGTGGTTCATGCTTTCTTAGAAATTTAGAATAGTCGATTGATCGATCCTTGGGCCTTGTGAAAGGCCAATCGCAGTAGCTTGATTAACACAATTCATATATATAAAAAATTGTAACTGGGTGCTTATTGTTTGTATTGTACGAGGTTTTGGAATCCCTGAAATAATGGCACGACTACTGGTCTTCTTCATGCGATCAAGATCTCTACGTACGAATATATAGTAGCAGATTTGATTCGCGTCACTGTGCAAGTTGTAGTACACTTCGTTGTTAACGCTCATTTCTGTCCTTGTATTTTACTAGAATGCATCCATGAGACAGTCATGTAAAACATTACAGATAATACATGTGGAAGTATATATTTTGAAAATTATACGGGTATATTTGCAATAAAAAAATATGAAAAAGTCTACTTCATGCTTCACCTCTAAAGTATTGAAGTTGGTCTACTTAACCCTCTAAATAAACTGAGTATTCTATCCCTCAAATATAAAAATCAGCCCAAATAACCCTTTAGGGTGCTTTTATAGATGGTTTTGTCATGTAGATAATAATATGGCAGCGGTACTGATTACATGGCACAAAGATTAGTCCATTAAAATTAAATTGACCCAATCATTTCTTTGCACTCATTGATCGACAAGCCTAAAGATTACATATTAACACTAATGTACAACATTCTCAAACCATTGTATTTGTTAAAAAAAAATACTTAATTGAATCTATCACCATGTTATTATCCCCTCCATAGTCCACATGGCAGAAACGACTGTCACATAATTATCTACTTTGCAGAACCACTTACAAAACTACTCTAAGGGGTTATTTGAGTGGTTTTTATACTTCAGGGGGTAGAATAGCCGGTTTCATAGCTCAGGGGTTAAGTAGACTAACCCCTAATTTAGAGAATGAAGTAGACTTTTTTCATAATATACTTAGCATATACTACCTCTAGTCATAGAAAAATGACGCTATATGATCCATGCAGTCCAGACAGTTAATTTCGATTATAATTATTGTTTACAATATAGGTAATAGAGGTATAAACATTTATAACCAATTAAGTTTGTCAAAACAAATGCTTTTATAATATCACACTTGTATAACGTTTTTTGTATTTTTATAGATGAATTTAAGTAGTCAAAGTCTAAAAAGGTCCAAAATCATGTTCTTTTTTTATCGGAGGGAGTATGTCATTATATTTAGTGAGTGTGTTGTTTTGTTACTAGCCCTTAAAGAAATAAAAATACCAAAACTCCAATTTTATGGGATACATTTATCTTGATGATAATATCGTAAAGTCCAAAATCATACTACTATTGCCAAGTTTTATTATAGAGTAAATTGCATTCACGGTACATTAACTTGATAGTTAGATATAATTTAGTAAAAAACTTAGAAAATGAGTATGCTAGTGTAACAACTTGGCAGGTGGGTGCAATCTAGTATAAGAAGCGTACACCACGGGTGTAACAACTTAGAAGGTGGGTACGTTTTTAGTACAATAACTTAGAAAGTGAGTGTGGTAGTACAAAAATTTAATTATTTCGAGCATTTTTCTATACATATGTATTGAGTTTCTAAGTACTTATTTTGTCAATATACTTGCGTTGTTTTATATAAGCATAATTCATTTTTGTCATTTTAGTAACTAAAAGTCAATTAAATTTCACTATGTAGAAATTTGCTATTTTGGTTTCTATTTGAGAAGGTGAAGAAAAGAATCCAGACCGGTGGTGCAAATTGAATGAGCAATGTAATTCTGCACGTACGAAACAAGACAGGTCATTATTGCATGATTAATTAAGTAATAACTATTATAAACTTAAAAATAGATTTATTAGATTTTTTACATAAACTTCTATATTGTTTTAAAAAACGTATCGTTTATTAGTTTAGTAAGCGTGGTTATAAAAAAAGAGGAAGTAGCTAAGCCAACATACCGAATAGAACGGTGCCTAAATATAGGATTATAAAGTAATATGCATAGAATTGTTTTATGATTGCATATTGATATGGTGAAATACTTATCTAGTACAGGTTAACCAAAACAACACAAGTCAATACTACTACCTATATTATAAAATATAAGAACTTCTACGTATTTTTTAAAATAAATCTAAACAGAGTTATCCAGATTTATTTTAGAAAATATTTATAAATCTTTATATTTTAGAACTCGTAAGTTCGTGGACACAACTGCTCGCACGTCCGACAGAACCTAAAAATTGGACGCGCTGCCCAACACGTTCTTCTCCACTCTGTACATGAATGCATCTGATTTTATTGATACATGACTGCACGCAACGCAATGCGCTCTCTCTCTCTCTCCTCTCCCTAAACTACCTTTTTTTAGCAAACTTAAACTGTTTTTCTCCTAAATTATTTATTTGATCTACGATCTGATTATACTGTTATATTAGTTATAATTAAATCTTTATAATAAGATCTTACATAATTATATTTCTACTAAAAATATAGATGATTATATTTTTCTAATTGAAACATTTTATATGTCATACATGAAACAATGAGTTGTAACTATTGAAACATCATACAATAATTACCGAAACATCGAGAGAACACTACGTGCAATATTTATAAATAAACTAGTGAAATATAAAAAAAATATTTGTTGAGACATCCGTATAACACCGTGTGCAACACAAAACCTTAAAATATGCAATATAGTCGAAATTGAGTTGAAATATTCGCTTCTCACACATGAAACATCGAATTTCAACGGTTGAAACAAATATTTTTTTCATCGAATATAATCATACGATATATTGTTGTATAAATTTAATTATAATAAATACAATGATATAATCAAATTATATATCAACAAAATAATTTAGGAATTTAAGAAAAAATTATTTTAAAACTTGCTAAGCACTTGGATGCATGCGTAGACTATGGAGAGAGAGAGGAAGTAGAACTGCAAGAGTATGCTCAGAGTAGGACCGCAAGAGCAGGCTCAGCGAAAGGGCGGCATGCATGAGGGGACGGGGACGGGGTAGAGAGAGGGCAGCAGTGTGCATCCGATATTTTCGTCTGTGTCGAGACACTCGGCCAGGAGCATTCTCCTAAGTTCGTGTAGTAGAACATATCCGCTTGTTAAGTTATTGTATTTGGATGTTTAATTCTCAGTTCTGGTACTATGGTATCTATATGTGCCAAGTTGTTGTATCATTAGTATAATTTATTCTTTATTATAATTAGAGAGAATCTACTCTATATTACTGAGTTTGCCCTGGTTCAGCAATTTAGTATTGACTTTATCCCTTGTTATAATATACCATTAAATTCATCAATTATACCTACAATATGTCATTGGAACGGCTAATTTTTTTAAAAAAATGTTCAAAATACCCTTATATACATATAATGATTAGCAATTAATTGATCTCAATAGAGATTTAAAAAAATTATAAAATATTTTTGTGTAGTCTCCTTGCATAACATATAAGTTTATGTATATCCTTAAACTTTTTTATTTTTTATTTTTTTTGAAAAGTTATTTTTGTGTGGTATATGAGAGAGGAATTGCTTACACAAAAGATAATAGCACAAAAAATATTTTATGTAACATATGAAAGATGATTTACATTAGAAACAACAACACAAAAAATATTCTACATAGCATACAATAGATAAACTATATTTTATAAAAAAAAATAGTAATGCAAAAATCTTGAAACTTATACATAAACTTCTATGTTGTGTAAGGAGGCTACACAAAAATTTTCATAATTTTTTAAAACTTCTAATATGATAAATCAATTGTTAACATATATATAAGGGCATTTTGGGTATTTAAAAATAACTGATCCAATGGCATATTGTAGAATAATTGATAAGGTCGGTGGCATAATATAGAAATATGGAATGTTAATGGAAAATCGTTAAATCGGGGTAAATTCAGTGATATAATTATCATTGCCCTGTTCACTTTTAGGCTACAGGGCTTTATTGAACGTGCAGTTTCCGCAGCCAAGGCCCAAGAGTGCGTTGGCAGAGCGGAAGTGATTCCCGGGTTAGAGGATGCTTTCTTATTGTTTCAAAATAAATTTAAATAGTCGCTAAAAGTTTTGGAAAAAGTGACATTGGTATAATATGTACTATCCTAGAAAATCTGAATTCTAAATTTGTCTCTACAATGAAAAACAAAAGACAAATCTAAACTATGAACAATCTTTGCACTATTCACCACTGTACATCTTTTTTTCTTGCTTTTGTTGGTCAAGTTTAAACTTGAATTCTTGTGAAGCGACAGATGTCAATATACTCTGGTTTTTTATTTTTTTAATAATTTTTATCTGTACTGATATTTGAAAGAAATAAAAGATGCACAAAGGGGTATACCATCGAGAGATGAAAATGCACTTCCGTTGGCAGAGCAAGGGCTGCATGGCGCAAGCATAATCAACTGTTGCGACATGTTAACACAGCCAATGACAGCAAATCTAAAGCTGCAGTAATTGATACTAGCTGTAAGCTTGGCTGAGCTGTTTGCTGAAATCCTTACTCTTGATCCTTCCATTTTGCTAAACACTTCTAAACTTAGTTTGGTCACCAGCAAGTAAACGGTGGCAACATATGCAACCAAAAACAGAATAGTTTGAAAAGGGTTAAGCAAGCTCTACTCCGAGACAGTTTGCACAAAACAACTACCATACTGTAGCATTTTATGTCAAAATCTTAAAAACATAAATAGCACAATATCTCAATTTAGGCCAAATTTCATCAGTTTGCGGAAACCAGGTGTCCAAAAAACAGTGAAACACTAGAAAAGGCTTCTACAGAACATAGTAACGGTAAACACTGCAGTTTCGGTTACAGCTGATATGTATATTGTTTTTTAACAAGCAAAGAGGGGCTCAGAATTAGAACAGTAACATCAGAACCGATCGGCTCTCTTCACTCTCCAGGCGCAGAAACACCTTGCTTCAGCTTTTCCCTTTTCAGCTTCTTCTTCGAGACTGGCTTCTTCTTCCGAGGAGGAAGTGTCCTCTGTGCATATACGTAGAGCACAGAGTTCACAACAAAGAAAAGCAGCAAAGCAGTCACAGCCACAACAAGGACTATCGTTCCAGGGTTCAGGCCCTTGTTGACCTCCTCAATGACTACATTGTTCTGAAAACCAGAAAACAAATCTATCAGACATCATGGATGACAAAAGACACTGCAATTGCAGTGCATGGAGCTTGCAGCATGAAGGGTTAGCACAAGTTAATCCTTCCATATATATGTTGCAATGTTAGATAGATTAGAGACAGAAACATATCCCTTCTAAACAATATAACTTGAAAGCTAGTCAATAATGGTCTCACTTTATAATTCACTTCCCTACGGAGCTATTACTTACATTTGTACAGTTTGATCATGGCACAAAATAAAGCTTAGTTTGAATGTCACTAAGGTTTGCATGTTTTCTACACTAGCAACTAGTCTACCTATAACCTTAGGAAAACTAGTCATGGACAGCCAAAATAAAATGAGACGGCAAGGGTGAAGTCCAGACTTCTGCTTAGACACAGGATTATTGGTTGTCTGATACAATGATGCACAGAGAAAAATGGGAGAGCAGTGCATAGACATCTAAAACAGCGAAGTAATCCATGTCAACATTCAATTTCAGCAGATTGATAGATAGGAAATACTCAAAATAGTGAGCAAACAATGTTGACTTAATAACCGAACAAAAACTAAATTGACTTTTTAAAAAGCCAAAGTTCATGACATACTGCGCTTATCCTATTCTACAGATCTAACAGCCTATCCAAAAAAAAAAAACACGCAACGAGCGTCTAAATTCATCTGCTCAGTCATCACCCATTGTTCCTCATCAGAGCTGCAACGCTCATTCAGATGTCATAGGCTGGCAACTCAGGCACCACCAATTCGCTCAATTCAATTTATCGAGACAAAACCCGCTACAGCTAACTGTGCTAGCTTCAGCTGCAGCATATTACTGTATAATCGAAGCAATATTGAATTTTGAAGATTGTTCTTGAGAATAATTTCTAGATAGATTTCTTTTACTTGTGATCTTAAGAATCCGAATGGAAAGAGAGCTTCGCAATGAAAGCGATGACGAAAACCCCTAAAATTAATCCTGAAACCAAATTCTAAAAATTCAAAATCAGCTTCGCGTTGTAATCAGGGAGGACTATCCAAGCGAAGATCTTGCACTGGTTCCCCAGATCTAACTCCCCGTCTGCCCGTAAAACCCCGTGGAGATTCGATGGGTGCTATAAATGCAACCAAAGATTCAAAATTTCGCATCGGAAGAACAGAGGGGAAGAACTCCGTACCGCTGCATCCGCGAACCGATCCGCCATCGCTGCCACGAGAGTACGACACCAGGACCAAACGCCTGTACCTCTGTATCGAAAGATAAGATTAGCAAAAAGATTACGTTTTTTAATAATCAGAAGAATCTTGGTTAGAAAGGGAGGGCAGCAATCTCCACAAAATCTCAATCTTTACCTCTCCTTTCGCGAGATTTTTCTGACCACGATGACAGAGGCTTGCGGCAACTGCACTACTCCGCTCTTCTTCGTTGCTTCTCGATCGGCCGCAGTTCGTTGTGCTCTCCTGCTAGTTAAATGGTGAATGATCTGATGGTCCGACAAGGATTGGGAAGTGGGAGATCGGAATCGGAGACGGCTGGCTGCGTGTACTAGGTAACGAGGGTTCAAATCCAGTTCAACATCGGAGTCGGGAAGAAGGATAATATATCCGTTGAAAAAGGCTACTTCGCCCCTGAAGTATCGGCGTCTTCTACTTAATATCCTAAACTATAAAATATAATATTCTATCAATTAAAGTATGAAAACCGACTTAAATTTTTAAAGTGATTTTATAGATGATTTTATCATATAGATAATGATATAATAGCAATATTACTTGTATGGTATAAAGATTAGTCTATTAAACCCAAATTAACCCAATTGTTTCATTTCACTACTAATCTGCAAGCCTAAAATGACATTTAACACTAATATATACCATTCTCAAACCATTGTATTTATGAAAAAATACTTAACCGACTAAATCACCATGTCACTGTCCCCTCCATATTCCACATGACAAAACTACCACCACATCATTATCTACATTATAAAACCACCTACAAAGTCACTCTAAAGAGTTATTTGAGCCAGTTTTTCATACTTCAAGAGACGGAATACTCAGTTTTATAGTTTAGGAGGTTTAGTAAATCAATCCCAATACTTAAGGAGGTGAAGTAGATTTTTTTCCATATATCTATTAGATATATATACGCATGAGACCCACAAGACACAAGGCAGAGCCTTGAGTCATATAGTAAGAACATGTGTGGCATAAATCGGACCAAAATGAACATCTCAATTGTCAAAATGAACATCTCAATTGTATCTGAATATACTGACAATAGCATATCGTTCTCTACAATGAACAAGTCATCAAAGAAGATAAACAAAATTACAGACAAAATACAAATTCATACATATATCTTACAATTTTTCTTGCTACAATGCCTGAATATACATAAAAAATGATAAAGCTTCAGCAATTCGATGCTGCTACTAGTATTATATTATTCCTCCTTCCACAAAATATGTACTGTATTGCATCTCAAATCGACAGGTATGACAATAATCTGTACAACACTGGAGCACAATGTTGTCTGTCTACGTAGAGACCAACCATACAATATAGTTGAATCAACTTCCTAATCATCTGCACTGCCCTGAGCTTTTAAACCTGTTCATATATATTACACTTCCTGTAAAAGCACAGGTGAGTATTTAGCAACAAATTCAGTATTGAGGCCAAAGGCAAACTTTGCCGTTGCTATAATCTAGGACATCCATCAGGTGATTAACGGTTGCATGATTTTTCCCTATCTCGATGACTAATTTATAGCCTATTATTAGTGGATAGAATCAGCTGTTCCTAATAAAGAAAATCAACAACAAACTCTGGAGGCACAGCGAGAAAAAAAAATGCAGATACTGTTTTTTTTGGCACCAAGAAAATAGATCAACATGCCATATTCATTCCCTCTAAAGTTTGAGTTGCTTTTTTCGTTTCGTGGACATACTTATGAAGGAGTACGCGCAGACTACGATAACAGAAAACAAAATTTTTCTACCGCGCACACCAGGACATCATGCGAGAGATGGATCATGAATCGTTACCACTAGACGCGCAGTGCAGCGGAAGAAGGATTGGAGAAGCCAGTCCAACCACGCGCGCGTCGAGGTAGTAGTGGAAGTAGTCGATCTCCGCAAATCTAATCAGCGACGATGCCAATCAACGCCGCAACGAGCAGCGCCTCCACCGGTATCCACACGTCCGGGGCTAGAACGCCGATTGTGAGTGTACTAACATTCGTGAGCGGCTAGGGTTTGGCTCGGAAGGTGGCGGCTAGGGTTTAGCTTGATGTCAACAGAAAAACATGAATCTCCTCGGTCCCTCGCCTCCCTATATATAGACTTCCTCACTCGGGCCTCGTGGACCGAGGCCCAGTAAGAGTCTATTCAGATCTCTATCCGAATCGAGCCCATATTCGAATCACATTCGAATAAGTGTTCCAACCCTTTAAGCGTGCAATCCTATAGGTTTACGTATATTTTGTCGCGACCCGAAAACGTCTTTCTAGTCACCCTGTTAATAGCGGTCTCTAGCAAGACATATTAACTCCAAAATATACGTAAAGATCATATCGGCTGAATCTGTAATATCCTCATATACAAATCCCTTTGCCTCACGATATCAATTGAGCTCAAGGCGAGACTTGTGTCATTCTCTTAATAGCTCAATCACTCTCTCGATCCTGTGATGGATTACAAACTTATGATTGACACCTCAATCACACTAGGATGGCCATGCATTTTCATAATCCATTACATCGAGGAGCCCAGAGATATCTCTCCCGCAAGAAGGGGCAAATTCTATCTTGATCATTCACATCCCACTACATGTTTCATAGCAAATCCGAAGACTACTTTTATGACTATCCAGTTACGGAGTAGTGTTTAGTAGTTCCAAAATAAGCTACTACGTATATTAGGAACCATGATGATCTCAAGTCTAAGGACTCTACATAAACACTACTTGAGATTAACTGATGACATATGAAATCTCTATAGTATCTCATGGCGGGTCTATCCAACATATGCTCACTAACATATGTCCATATTATCGACTTGGTATCTCCATACCATGATCCATGAGACATGATCATCAATCAATACATATGTTGATTTTAGAATCATATTTGTTCCTTATATGATATATGATCAGAGATCATTTAGAAATAGCAATATTTGATATTAAAAGTCTTAAGTCACGTACTCATTGATCAAGAATGATAATGTCTATTTCAAGGAACAAATCAATACATTATAAACATAACATATGATATATATATAACATCTTCATATTACCTCTAGAACATATCACTAACACATTAAAAGTAAAAAATATATTTTTCCACATAATTACATCGGGCTGTGTAAAAAATTATCATTTTTTCCTATGCAACGTTACCTCTATTTCTAGAGATACAACTGTTAATCAATATATAGTTATAATTTAATCCAACTATGATAGACAATGTAGATCTATCTATGATTAATGTGGTAATTTTGTAAGCCTTAAGAAGGAATATCTTTGTTCCATTTGACCATTTAAAAAACAATGAACCATAAGTATTATATAGAATAAGTTGTAAATAATATCTCCTAAAAAATTATATACAATATTAACATATAATGAAGCTATTGATCTTGCGGTAGTTTCTGGACAGAAAACATTGTTGCATATATTATTGCGTTCATGTTGGTCGAAAGTAGCTAATTTATTAACAAAATCTGGCCAACAGCAATTGACTGATTCTACTCAGAATACTCATTAGTAGTCTAGTATAGCTGTTGACCCAATAATGGATGGCTAGGAGCATAGCAACGGCAAAGTTTGCCTTTAGCCTTCAAGGCAGAGGATACTGACCCAACTACATTCATGTCTGAATTTCTCTCAACGAAAGTGAAATCATTAGCAGTTACTATCATCTATGTTCACCAGTATATACGTAAGGAGGTTATATAAAACAAACCTAAATATGAATTTAATATCGAACTCGAGACATCACGATATACATTAATTCCACTTATTTTTTTAAGTTGTATTTCCGTCCATTTTTTAGGTACTCCAATCAACAACAACCAAATTGTCTCTATACTTCGGAATAAGCCAGCCCCAGCTCCCTGCTTCTGCCTTAATATCGTCACCAACAGAGCTATTCGGCTCTAGGCCGTACTCATCCCTGCCGCCGCCTCCCCTCCATCTCATGGCCTAGGTTCTCTAATGTGACCTAAGATGGCCTGATCTTTAGATGAGTGGAGATAAATTTAGTGAAGAAAACGTTGACAATTCGACTAAAAACCATTAAGACACCGTGTTACACCTTTGTGACTGATACACCTATCTAAGAGTTGTTAATATTTTCTATGTAGATGGAGGTGTTTGAATTAGCTAAGCCACACGCAAAACGAAAAATATTTTTAGCATATGATTAATTAAGTATTAGCTATTAAAAACTTGAAAAATGAATCTATTTGATTTTTTTAAGATAATTTCGTACAAAAAGTTAAAAAAATATATACCGTTTTACGTTTCGGAAAACGTGCTAACAGAAACTGAGACACAAACCATAGGCCATAAGTCGAAAAGAACACCACCTAACTTTATTCTTGCAAGCAATCAACTAACAAACCAGAACAAGGTATAAAGCAATCTGAATTGCAAGTAGAAAATAACCATACAATAAATTGGGTTCTTGGAGACAAATAACCAAGCAGTTTAATAGTTTAACCAACGTATGCAATTACAAGGTAAATTAGCAATGACTAAATTTCAATCTAACAAAACCCAAGAAATTCTAGAGGGGAGCCTAGCTATTTAAAGAGGTCGTCCTCCACCTGTTTGAGACATACAACACTTAGACCCTGTTTGAGCCGGGGTCATAGACAAAGTTACAAAGCCCATGGGCTATGCAACACCTTGCTTCTTCAATCACAGACCGCTTGGGAGGAATTTTTACATGAGGGTAGATCTATTGGAAATAAACTTCAAGAGCACTCATCGTCCCAAAATAAAGCTTGTATGTTAATGTGATGGCTGTCTAAACTCACTATTGTCTCAAGAGGCTGAATTGAATTACACAACATGTTCAACTTGAACTCTATATTTTCTTGGCCCATGGATGACAAGGTGTCAATGAGAAAGCATTGTAAAAGGTGCTGACTTAGTACCCGATTAACTTCATTGATCCTCAATGCATTCCATGTGCGTGCCCCTTCCTTTGCGTTAGCCCATGCAACCCACTCAAGGAAGGGTAGAGCTATCTTTTATTATAACCTTTTTTGCCAACAAATAATGTAAAGAGAAAGACCACAAAAGAAGGTGGGTAGAAATGCTATACGAGTAACGGAGGCAACATTGAATGGTATTATACCACAAATTTTCAATGATATAAATAAAGGAAAAGTCACGAACTTTGATGATATGGAACCAATTTTGCGAAGGATCCAAATCTAGGTTTACAATTGGAGGATCTATTTCGCAAAGGATCTAAATTCATGTAAGAAACATCAAAACGACTGTCTTCAATGGAGTGTGTCCAAGTTTATCGGCCTCCTTGATATTGGCAAGTGATGAATCATGCCAATGGTGTTTGGTGGGGGCTAAGGGGCTCTCCCTTATTTTGGACCCGGCTAGGGCCTTTGTTTTTTTCCTTTTTTGGTCATGTAACTGCCCCTACGGGTGGTTTGTTTTGTGGCGGCGTGAGTTCTCGTACTTCTTTCTATGTTTTGGTGCATTTGGACACCTTTCTCCTTCTATTAATGCAATGATACACAACTCTCTTGCGTATTCGAGAAAAAAATTCATGTAAGAAACATATTTGGATAACCATTATCTCCGTGTACCTTAGGAGAACATAGAAATCATTGGGGTATGCAAGCAGCGAGTCGAGTTGAAAAGGATATGGGTAACTATGAGGAAAGTCGGTTCGAGATTTTGAAACACAGCTCCATCCTCCTGGCTAGTTCATTCATTTTCAGCCCTGTTCAATCCAAGCACCACTTAGGCACCGTTTGAATCTAACGGTGGGGAATGAAAACCCTCTTGTTTTTCATGAGCACGCTTCCCAAACTACTAAACAGTACGTTTTTTGCAAAAAAATTCTATATAAAAGTTGTTTTAAAAATCATATTAATCCATTTTTAAGTTTAAAATAATTAATACTTAATTAATCACGCGTTAATGGCTTATTTCGTTTTACGTGATCTTCTTGATCTTTCCTTTTTCCTTACCTTCAAACTATGCTTTAGACTTAGTTTGAAGGTGAGCGAAGTAAAAAAAGAATATCACGCAAAATAAGGTAAGTCATTAGCGTATGATTAATTAAGTATTAGCTATTGCAAATTTAAAAAATAGATTTATATGATTTTTTAAAGCAACTTCTATATAGAAAATTTTTGTAAAAAACATACTATTTAGCAGTTTGGAAAACGTGCTTACAAAAAAACGAGCAGTTTTTTCTGCTCACAATGCACTACCGAATGATACCTTAGATGTTTTTCAGATCCAAACATATTTGGCTCGGCAAGCCCTATCAAACATCACCGATATAGATTTGAAGCCACCGTGATAGATTTCATCGGTGACCATCGTGGTGGATCCACTCAATCTCCTAAGTAACCTTCATAGCCAATGCTAGAGGCGATATAATTGGACTATCTAGGTGTTTATTAGTCAGTTTGTCATGAACTTCAGACAAAAGAACCCACTGCTTCAAGAACGAGACATCTTTCTAAATATACCTAAATATGTCCTTTCTACATCACATTCTCCCTTTAATCACGCCAATAACGCTAGCGTAGGACGCCTGAAGCCACCAGTTTGAAAATCTTGAGCATTCTTACTCGTAGAAACATTCAACACAACTCTATCTTGCAACTTCAAAATCATAAACTTTGCACGCGAATCACCAAAATCATTACTCATACAGTTGGACTTTCAACACGAAATATCTGACTTTCAACTTGAAAACATTAACTTTCAATACCACATGGTCAACAAGGGGCAATTTTTGCATTTTTTTGAAACCAAATACTATTTTTGCAAGTTTTCATTGAAATAATATTATTTTTTAAAAAAATCTCCCAACTGTGGCCTGACAAACAAGTCTAGCTCGATAAAATCGTGCCACATTCTGGCTAGATTGGAGCCTGTTTGTCATGAACAGGTCTGAAAAAAAAAATTCCAACAATTTCTTAGTCGGGGTCTCCGGGACCAACTTGAATGGAGATAATTTTCAATTCTTGAGGCAAGCAAACGAGCACGAGATGCTCAAGGAGCACACCTCCAGTCCAGTATAAGCCCCTGTCATTGAACAGTGCTCCCCACTGTGTCTGTTCTAAGTGCCATAATAATTACATAAACGAATGGTCTGCAAAAGAGTCTTTGAGTGACAAAACCACCCAAAAGCATGTCCATCATCATTACAATCATAGGTACCCATTTATCTTATATGTTAACAAAAAATGCTAACTAAAAATAAATAATTTTATAAAAACTTATCGTTAAAGTTAATTCTCCTGAGGGAACAAATAATAATTACGGCTCCTTTGAAACTCGAGATATTTTAGTTACCAAATCTTATAGAAAATAATATATTTCATCCAAAACTCATGTAAAACTTCTAGTCTTATGGAGGTCCCAAAGGCAATTATCAATAATACAAAGTTTGTAATGAAACCACTTTAATTTGTCTAGTTTCCAGTTGCCCAATTTTTCTATGTGTCAATCATTTAAACTTGCACGATGCATCATATCCTAATTTGCACACACAACACTACAAAATTGCAAATTTTAGCATGTGTTGTTTTATATATTTTCATAGGACCACATGCATGCACATGCTTTTATGCTTGTCTGGATTATAATTAAATTTGTTCTGGCTCGATTTGGCTCTGGTTAATTAGGTCATTCCGCCGGGCGGGTCGCCTATTAAGCAAAATCATTTTCCGACAAGTTCTCTGTCAGGGGCCAACTCTGAAAGTTGATATTTTTCAAATTGACAAACAGTTTTCGGATAGGCAAATCGAGACTTGCTAATGAGCACATGATGCTATCAAGGAGCACAGCTCCAAGATACACGGATTTGTTTGAATAGTGTACCCCATTGTATCTGTCCTAAGTGTCATATGGTAGTAATTGCACTAAACGAATGGTCCACAGAAGAGTCTAAGTTGCAAAATCTCCCAAAAACAAGCCCATCATATACAACGACTGGTGCCACATCTTGCAAGTGTACAAAAAAAAAGGGTATCTTCAAAACTAGAAGCAATTCATTAAAAACTAATCATCAACTTATCTTTTCATTTCATTAAAAACTAATAATTAACTTCTCTGTCCAAGAAAAAAAGATCAATCAGGTGACTAAGATTTCCTCAGATCTCTGCTCCCTGGTAATCAATCTAACAGCCAGGATGTTGTCTTCCACCTCCAGCCATGGGAGAGGAGAAGCAGATGCAGATGAAAGAACTTACTGATGGCTTCTTCCAGTGGCAGTGCGTGACTTTCCCTAGTGTTGATGTGATGTCGGCAATGGCCCGAACACTGGCAAGCACGCCAAATTAGATCATCGGCACCTGCGAGGAGAAAGACGGTGGTGCGCAAGGTAGGCTGACCGAGGGAGCGGCGCCACAAAGCTCACTTGTGCAGTGGGATCAGTTTGATATAGAAGAGAGAGAGATGTTTAGTTTTGTAACGGTGCATAAATCTTGGAGCAAATCTTAGCTATCCAAAAGATGAGATTTAGGGAAAAAAATTCAGGTGATTGCCAAATAGACATGTCCTCATTAGGTATGCTCTTTTGGAACAAAGTTTTTTTTTTACATGAAAAATTCTTGTGGCAAGAAGCTCTTACAGGTAACCAACAATTCTAATAAACTAGCTTAATGCATGTGCTTTACTACGGATAAAAGAAAATATATTATAATATTGTCTAAAATAAATAAAAATTTATTTTCTGTGATATGTGTTACACATCTTTTTTATAGAAAATATCCACCTTACTTTGATTGCATATGTGGCTATCCATTTAGATTTGATTAATTCTTAACATTAAGAAGTTCAAGAGGTAATTTATAAAATTTACATTGGGAGTGATTGGGTGGCAGATTCATTGCTACCACCACTACTTTCTTTTAAAAAGGAGTATAGATTTTGCAAAAATTCTAGAATTTGCTATTGACAAGGGACTGATTCTACAAATTACCATAGACAAACTTGAGTTTTACAAAATGTCATCCTATTTTGCCACCAACATTAGGTTTCCATCCATAGACCTCCATTAAGTATCTTCTAAAAAGACCATTTTGCCACTAAAATTTGGCAAATGACATCATACTAAATACCCAAACTACCCTTAAGAATCTCATAAATAATTAAGTGGCAAAAATGTTTGCATGTTTCATATGCAAATTCTCTTTTTAAGATAATAGAAACTGTTCACATCTCCTGTCTCTTCCAACAGGCACACGGCCAATAAGTCCAAAAAGATAAATAAAAGGACTCAAGATTATGGAACAAATCTAGAAAACACATATATTATATTATGATAGTCTATAGAAACTATGACATCCAAAGTGAAATAAAATACCCCTTGCTACCGATTCAAGAGTATTGCTCCACTACGAATAGTATCTTGCTCCTCCGGTGAAAGCATGAAGGACCAAGAATGGAGCTAGCTGGAAGACATGACCTGCATTAGGGTAGACAATTTTTTATTATTGAAAACTATATCATTATGACAACACGCCAAATTAACTAATATAAGCACTAGTACCAAATAAAATCAGTTTTTTAATGAATCTAGGCACTCCCCTCAACCAATTACCAAAATGATCTTAATGAAGTCTTTTTGGGGGCAAAATAGCCTTTTAAAAGGCTTGAGATCTACCTATGGATAAAAAATACAATACACTTGTATGATGTTATTTTGTAGAACTCGTATTTCTAGATGGAAAAATGTAGAATTTCTCTAAATTTTACGATTCTCCAGTTTTGCTGTATTGAAGTCCTGATACCTTAACTTTGTGAATGAAATTTGTTTCATACAGTTTCTACTGAGAGAACTTTGTAACAAAAAGTTGTGAAAAAACCATACCAACATGTGCAGCTTTCAGCGAGAGATGGTATGGAGATTGTTCCTGTCCAGCTTACGTCATCTACAGTCACCTCCACCTGGCCGGCCGCGTTGATTTCGGTTACCCCTCTTACCTCCGGTCGCCGTCGGGGCGGAGCCAGAGCCACCGCGCGCGACAGCGACGGCGGAGCTCGGGGCCTCGCGGCAGCCAGCCACACAGTCTCATCGTCATCGCCCCCCACGCGCGCCCCCGTGGCCGCAGACCCGCCCTAAAAAGATCGTCGTCTCCGCCTGTCGCCGTCACCCTCTCACCACCACCACCACCACCACCACCCAGCAATAATTTCCCGGCGGACGGACGGCCGGGGAGATGCCGTTACCGGCCGGGAGGGAGGTGGCCGCCTCGCGGCCACAGAATCCCGGCGAGACGACCGTGAGTCGCTCACGGGTTCGGATTGCATTATCCTCTCCACCACCCCACCTGCCGCCGCCGCTGCTACACCCGCCATTCTTTCTGTCGCCTACTTGCTCCTCCATTTCTTCCTCTTCCTCCTCTGCCCTCCACTCCCCGGCTCCACCTGACTGATTGGATTGCTAGCTAATTAAGCTATCAAGTACTATCTGGCTAGTGGCCTCCTGAGGAGACTGCTGTCGGAAGCTGCCTGAATCACTCAGTTCAGTACCTGACCTGAAGGTTGCTGATTTGTCTCTCATCTCCTCTAATCTGCACCTGTCTGTCCTAGAACTTCCCTTTTATGTTCCTGCTCTTTGAAGTGAGCTGGAAGCAGTGGTAGACCAGTAGCAAGATAAAGAAGTGGATTGGGTTTAATAGAACAGTGGAGGGAGGGGGATGTTTCATTGGTGTAGCACTGTTCTATCAGGTTGCTGTTCTTTAGCTTTCTGAACTTGCACAAAAAGAAAGGAAGTTTTTTTTAATGTAGATAAGCACAAGAATCCACTGTTGAGTTTTCTTTGTTTTTTCGCGGTATGCTAGATTTGTGGATTTGAATTGTTCTTTTTGGGAGCTGTCAGTGTAATGTACTCTGCTGAATTTTCTGAATTTGTTCGGTTTGTTCTTCAGCAAGAATCGATCAGGCAGATGGTTGCGTGGCCAAGATTGTACCTTGGCTGATCACGGAGGACAATCTCGTCGATCGGCATCCATGGCGGGCAGCTCGAAGGAGATAGTGGACGCGGTGGAGAAGTGGATGGCGTTCCCCACCAGCGGCGGGGACAACTCCGGCTTCCCTCCGCCGTTGTCGCTGGGCAGCGAGATGGAGATCGTCGCCGAGGAGGAGCCTAGCGGCGGCGGCGTCCAGCAACCGCAGCAGCAGGTGTGGCGTCCTCAGGCGGCAGCGACGGGGCGGGACAGCGGCGGCACGGGCAGCGGCAAGTCGTCGGAGGACGGGAAGCCGTCGATGGAGGGGGGCCGCGCCTCGTACGAGTCGCTGCCGCGGGTGTCGCAGGAGCTCAAGGACGCGCTGTCGAGCCTGCAGCAGACGTTCGTCGTGTCCGACGCGACGCGGCCGGACTGCCCCATCATCTACGCCAGCGAGGGGTTCTTCACCATGACCGGCTACTCGCCCAAGGAGGTGGTCGGCCGCAACTGCCGCTTCCTGCAGGGCCCCGACACGGACAGGGACGAGGTGGCCAAGATCCGCGACGCCGTCAAGCACGGCCGCAGCTTCTGCGGCCGCCTCCTCAACTACCGCAAGGACGGCACACCCTTCTGGAACCTCCTCACTGTCACCCCCATCCGCGACAACAACGGCAAGGTCATCAAGTTCATCGGGTAAGTGAAGTAGTCTCCATGCACTCTGCCATTGATGAGCTTGCATGCGAGTTCTTGCTGCAATTCTGACCGGCGGTGAGCAACTGTGACAGGATGCAGGTGGAGGTGAGCAAGTACACGGAGGGGCTCAGCGACAAGCGGATGCGCCCCAACGAGATGCCGGTGTCGCTCATCCGCTACGACGGTGAGCGCCGCCGCCGGGGAATCCTCTGTTTCCTTTCTCTCTCTGTCTCTTTCTCATCAATGTCGCCGTTGGCGTGTGGGTGCAGAGCGGCAGAAGGACAAGGCGATGTCGTCGATGACGGAGGTGGTGCAGACGGTGAAGCAGCCGCGGGGGGCGCGCGCGCAGCACCAGCCGGCCGACGCGGCGCTGCTGACGCCGCCCAAGATGAGCGACGCGGACAAGATGGCCGCCATGTCCCCGCTCGTGGCCCCCTCCACTCCCTCCGGCGGCGGAGGAGGAGCTGGCTTCAAGTCACCGCTCTGGGACCTGAAGAAGGAAGAATCCCGTCTAAGCCGCCTGGCCAGCGGCCGCAAGTCCGGCCGCTCCTCCTTCATGGGGTCAGACGAACAGCTCGAGCTCGCACCCCACCCACCACCTGTTCGATTGATCGCCTGAATGGAAGTGACACCGGGAGTTGCGCCTGTGCAGATTCAAGATCGGGAAGAGGAGTTCGGTGGGGAGCAGGGAGGCGACGGTGGTGGCGGCGGAGGAGCCAGCGCCGCCAGAGATGAAGGAGGTGGAGAGGACGGACAGCTGGGAGCGGGCGGAGAGGGAGAAGGACATCAGGCAGGGGATCGACCTGGCCACCACGCTGGAGCGCATCGAGAAGAACTTCGTCATCACCGACCCCAGGATCCCGGACAACCCCATCGTGAGCTAGCTGTCTCTTCTCTCGCCGATCGCCGGCGTGCGCCGTGTGGGCTGCGTGCTGACAGAAGTGCTGGGTGCAGATCTTCGCGTCGGATAGCTTCCTGGAGCTGACGGAGTACACGCGGGAGGAGATCCTGGGAAGGAATTGCAGGTGAGGAGTTCAAAACCAGACTGCGTCTTGCACATTCTCTTTTCTGAAGTGGATTGTTTGTTTAGTGATAAAGTGAGGGTATCATCTCAAGGATTAGAATCCTATAATCCCTGTCTATGTTAGATTAAGGCCAGAGCTTAAGATTATAAGAAACAGCTGATAAGAATTTGGAGTTTCTGCTTCTAATTTATTTTTTAATTCTATAACTATATATTTTGAGAATCTGAATGAGAATCTGGATTGTCTGAGGGAGTTAAAGTTGCAATTGGTAGAAACATCCCCAGACAGGACCTAAGTATTTAAGTGTCTACGAGCTGTATATAGACTTCGTAATAATTGTGGTGATGTGAATATTATGTGTGATTTTCTTTCACTAGTACAAAAGTTGTGACTGAGGAACTGCACTCTACAAATGGAAACAACCCTATTTCAATTAAAAAATCATAACCTTTTTATATGACGTTGGATGAGAACAAACTTTATATAAAAATTATAACTCTCGATGAGATCTACAATTTTGTAGTTGAAAGTTTTTTTCATTTGAGATAGTTTAGGGACCTAAATATTCATCATACATTCTGAAAATAGGGTAATTTTTATTGATGATTCTCTTAAGAAACTGTAAGTAAAAATCGATTAGTGCAAACGGTTTTTTAGGAAATCCGTCTATAAAAATATTTTTTTTCTTATTTTTTAAAATGTCCAAACTTTAAAAAACCTATAAAATTTATTTTAAGTCGTATTGAGGTAAACCAAAGTTCTCAAAGATTCTTACAAAGTCAATATTTCCTTTAATATGGCTGTTCACTAATGTCAAGTTGAATAACATATCAACGTCATATAGAGGCAACTTGATATAAGCGAACAATCATAATTAAAAATATTATGAGGAGATATTGATCTGACCATATTAAAGAAAATAATCTAAGAATCGTAGAGAACTTTGTTTTGCCTTAATCGGACATCAAATTAATTTTCTATGAACTTTAAAAGTTTAGTCATTGAATAAGGAAAAATATTTTCCCAGATGGACTTCTTAAAGAACTGCCTGCACTAATCGTCCTCTAAAAATGGAAAAAAAACCCCAAGAACTCATAAATCATAGCTTTTACATATGAGTTAGATGAGGATAAATTTTATATGAAAATTATAGCTCTCAAGAAGATCTACAACTTTATAATTGAATATTTTTCATTTGAGATCACTTAGGGGCCCAAATATTCATTACAAGCTCTCTAATCTATTTAAAAAATATTTTTTTTGAATTTTTTCAAACGACCTCGGACGGAGACATCATCTATATTAAAGTTATAGAGTTTGATAAAATATACAACTTTATAGTTGATGATTTTTTTATTTGATGATATTTAAAGTGCCAAATACGTATTACAAGTTTTAGAGAGGTGAAGCCGATATGCATCTCATAATCATGAAGTGTTTTGTAAGTGAGATGGTAAGAATGTTACCGTGAACTGAGAGGTCTTAGGTTTAAGTCCTATATTTCCCACGTAAAATCTATTGATTTTTACAGGCCTTAACCGACATAAGGCCTTATGTCAAATAAGTTACTGACCGCATATAACTACTAGTATTTTGATAGTAATCTGTAGGGGTTTGTTATAAAAACTTATGTTATGCTAGATTTGAGAGGCCGTGTTAAGTTCATAGCCGAAACTAGTTTTCATGAATATGTAGCTTTTTGGCATGCGTAGACAAACTTAAATTTTATAGATAACATATACTTTTGATTATATAGATACATCTTAAATAAGAAAATTATTATAGGTAATTCAAAATTGCAAGTGGTACACGGTTCCAAAGCTATTGGGTTTATGATAGCATACCTTCTCTAAATAAAAGTTTGCACCCTAGAGATTGTGCTTAGGAGTTAGTACCGATGTGGGAAGCACATGACCATTTGAAAAAAAATTATTTTCCTTTCCAGTGAAAATTACGAAAATTAAATATATCTAGTAGTATAGCGACTGAAGTTTCAAAATTATTTTCATTTGAAAATCATACTGGAATGCTACCTATATATATACAACGCAGGGTCACAGACAACATGTGTCAGACAATTGGAACTTTTTTTTTGAGAGAGAAGACAGACAATTGGACTTGGGACATAACTAACCAGTAACCACCAACTGTTTCCTGGGCCCCACCAAAGATAATAGGGACGTCTGATCTTGGGCTCACACTAGGCCCATATCTCAACTTCACTCCAGGCCTCAGCCCATCCTTGTCCCAAGGCCCAAAGCCTCTGCAACATCCTTCTCCCAAGGCCCAAAGCCTCTGCAAAGCCCAAGCGCAATGGCGGACCAGCTGCCTGCGCCGCCGACGCCTGCGTAAGCCTAGCTCCGATGGCGATCAGTCGCCGGCGCCGCCGCCACGCTCCTTGCCGCGGCAACCGCGGTGCTTCCATCGCGCGGCCGGACGCCACCGGCGGAGAAGTCTATTTCCGCTGCGGTTCCCTTGGTGTGGGCTAGCGTCGCATGCGGCGCCGCCTGTCCTCTGCCATGGCTTGTCGTGCTGCTGCGTGACTCCTACGTTTTTTTGTGTGCTTCTGTTCCATGGCCTTCTTGCTTGGTGATGTTATTGTCTATCTACGCATCCGAATTCCTGCTTCCCCTGCTTTGGTTTTGAGAGAACGGTGGGTAATGTGGTCTTCTTGATTGTGGCAGATTCCTTCAAGGGCCCGAGACCGACCAGGGCACGGTGGACAAGATCAGGGAGGCCATCAGGGAGCAGAAGGAGATCACAGTCCAGTTACTCAACTACACCAAGAGCGGTAATGTTGCAAAACTCTGGATACGAACTTTCCCTTCAACTAGATGGATATTCAGCTTGTAGTTGGTCTACTGTTAGATGTAGAAGCCCTGATGGTTGCATCTGATTTTGCTTCTCATGAACCAGGGAAGAAGTTCTGGAACTTGTTCCACCTGCAGCCTATGCGAGACCAGAAGGTATCTGAAAAATCGGTGCCAAATGCTAGCTCCATGTGTTTTGGAGCTTGCAATTTTTTATGAGTGGTGGGTATGGTTACTGCATGGTACTGATTGCGCATCTGTGTGGGTACTATGAGTGCAGGGGGAGCTTCAATACTTCATCGGTGTGCAACTTGATGGAAGTGATCATGTTGAACCCCTCAGGAACCGTCTCTCGGAGAACACTGAGATACAGAGTGCCAAATTGGTAGGTCAGCTTACTCTATTAATTTCGGTTTTGATGATTCCAAACATAAGTTGGTGCATAATGTTTTAATTTAGAAATAAGATGAGGTGAATCTAGAGACTTGGTCAATCAGTTGGACACCATTTAGTTGGTTAAGGTCCATAGAATGTTTGTATTTTTGTATGATTTAATTTTATATTTCAGGTGTGGCATTCAAAAAATATACCAGCAATAGCAAACTACATAATTGCCTGTATATTGCTGTGCATAATTGCATGTATATTGTTGTTGCTTCAGAGTCAACATGTACTGAAGCTTGGAAACACCGTACTATAGCCTGGGCTGCATAACAAACTAGCAGACTTGTAGCATTGCTTTGAGATTTGAAATATGCTAATTCATTTTCATATGGTATCGAATTAGGTCAAAGCTACAGCAGAGAATGTGGATGATGCAGTCAGGGAGCTTCCTGATGCCAACTTGGTAAGGTACATCTGCTTTTTGTTGTTTCACCGTATGAGTGGTTAGTTCTTGATGAAAGTTGTCAGCATTGTGAAAATGTAGAACCAAAATTAATTGCTCAGCTCAAAACAAGACAGAAAAAATAGTATGGCCACTGCGCGACAATGGATTCAATCCTTAACAAAGGCAAACAATCTGTACAATCATCCGTCTTTATAAAAAACTGAAATTGTTTGGCAAAATGGAAACCTCATTCAATCTTAGTGATAGAATAGTTAAGGAATACCAACGGGAGCACAATAACCACCAGGTCCTAATGGCAACCTTAGAAACATTTTATAAGTGACTAATGTGGAGATTGATATAATGACCTAAAGCCCTGAATAAAATATTTCGACAGAGATATAGAACTTCAAATCATATGAATACACACTGACATTCACACTGGAATGATTAGCTTGGTTTGCTCCTCGCATTTGTTTGCACTTGGCCACTGTGAACAAATAATATCTAAATTAGAAAAGAGAAAAAAATAATGGTAATGTACCTGATATGAATATTGTAGAGAAGCAATTTTTTAGCTTTTCTCTGTCATGTTGGGCATAACACAATCTATTTTTGTCTCAGAGACCAGAGGACTTGTGGGCAATTCATTCAATGTCTGTTTCTCCAAAACCTCACAAACGGAACAACTCTTCTTGGATAGCTATAGAAAAGGTATGCTACTTTTGTTGTTTAATGAGCAGATTCTATGACTGCAGCAGCAATGAGTTAAACTGTACCAACTTAGATAGTACTCTATAATTGACAAGAGTTAGTAATTAAAAGAATTCCAATCCTCGGATTAGCTGAGTAAGTGAACTTGGAGCTTGAGACCAATAGTGTCTCATGTTATCCTTTTTAACTAGACTCCTGGCAAGAATGCTTTAATATTTGTTCAATATAAAACAAGACAGAAAAGGGATGATGGTGTGTTGCCCAGCGCCTACATGTTTGTTACTAATGTTGAAAGTAGACTACTGTAGAACATGATGGAGGTAATTGAGAGCACATATATGTATGATGTTCCATATCACCCCTTTCCAGGCAGTAACTTAGTTCATAACTAAGATTACTGAAAGTGTACATGTTCTTATTCTTTGCAATGTTTTGCCACCTAGTAAATCTAGATGTGATTAGTGAGGATGTTTAGCGTGTATCTCATAACTAGATATGTACGGTTCCACTTCTGCGTATAATGTAGTTTCATGATAGATCATGTAGTTTATTGTTTTTTGATTATTTTTTGCACGTGTAGAGATGATCCAGAAAAATACTCAATCTGCAAACGTTTTAGACAGTTTATGCATTCTATTATATGATCCACAGAAGGGCTAACTAGCACCCAGGGCTAGTTTGAGTGTACTGTCCGCATGACTATAAACGTGTTCCAGTAAATTAGTACATGCATCCCTGCAAAGTAACAACTGTAAAGGCACATGTTCCAAAGTAGCAAATGTCCCTGGATTGTAAATGGCAGGACGCTGATAGCGCCCTAGGCTCTATAGTAGATCTAATATTTTGCCTCTGACATTAAAGAAATATGATATCCCAGTGAGAACATAGCATGCTAAATTTTCTATGAGCATCGTAAAATCCAATGAGAAAAACATTAAATTTAACTCCCAAATCAAATCTGACACCATAATAATTTTTATTATTTGGCATGCAGGCTACAAAAGTAGGGGAGAAGATTGGCTTGAAGCACTTCAAGCCTGTGAAACCTCTTGGCTGTGGTGACACTGGCAGGTACTAAGAGTCCCTGAACAATCTTCTAAATGATGTCGGTTTCTTAACTGATACATAGTTGTTATATCTTCTGAAAGTGTGCTGTCAGAAACAATGTTTACTTTGACTGCATCATGACAAAGTGGTAAAGTCAGTCATAATTTTGTTTAATTTGGATTAACTAAAATGCTTTTTAGTAAAAATAGTCTCTACCTTGACACTAAATGCAAAGTTTTCAATGGTTTGATAGGACCATGAAATGCTGTAATGGCCTTAACAGGACAAACCAGAAATATTCTTTTATATGGCTACAAGTTAGCAGGACTGGATACAACTAGTACCATATTAATGTTAGATTTCGTCTAATTGGATAGAGTATATTTGCTTACTTAAGCTCCCTTGCTCCTTTCTGTATAGTGCACGTCTAGGTTATTGTTTATGATATGCATCATGGGAAATCATGGGTTGGGTCACTCAGCATGCACCTTTCTGTTTCTTCTTAATAAACTTGACCACCCTTTTTAAATAACCTCTATACCATCTTTTTGTTTTTGAATTCAGTGTGCACTTGGTTGAGCTACAAGGAAGTGGTGAATTATTTGCAATGAAGGCAATGGACAAGTCAGTGATGTTGAACCGCAACAAGGTAATTTTAAATGATGAGCACAGGCATGCTGTTATGTTGTTATTGTACTTCCACACATGCTGGATGTGATCACCTTTCTTCCTTTGTTGTTAGTATGATTAGGTGCAAGAATTACTTCAACTCCCCCTCTCTCGCAGGTTCATCGAGCTTGTATCGAAAGAGAAATATATGCACTATTGGATCATCCATTTCTCCCAACATTGTATACTTCATTTCAGGTTGGTCTGACATTCTTATGAACAATGCTTTATCCCAGATATTTTATATTGCTAGTTAAATAAAATAATTACACGTAGTTTCAGTTAAATATGGCTTCCGTAATGTGTTCATCATTTCACTAACATCAGACAATAGTTGTTTTACTATTAACTTCTATACTACTTTTTCTATTTATTATCTAGCTAGTTAAAAACCAGAAGGTTCATTACTAATGTAGTCTGTTTTCAGACGCCAACACATGTTTGTCTCATAACAGACTTTTGTCCGGGAGGAGAACTCTTTGCGGTGCTTGATAGGCAACCCATGAAAATTTTCAGAGAAGAATCTGCAAGGTACCTGTTCAAATTCCCTGCATCTGGGTCAGTTAGTAGATACCATTATTTTAAAATTATGATGTTTTCAAAATTTATCTTTTCTTGCATTCTTGAGGTATCTCTTATGTAATTTTCTCAAGTATGGAAAATAGTTTTTTAAAAAAATAATCTCTTGTTCCTGTACTAGATTGGCCACAAGATGTGTCATCAAAAGTTCTTACATCTTACATTAAGTCCTTGTCGAGGCGAATTTGGGTGCCTATTTCTTCTTAATTAAAGAAGCCAACTAGTTCCTCCTAGGTTGGTCGAGTTTACATTATAATGTTGAATCTATTTTACTAGCTTATGATAAAAAAAACTATGGAAAGTGATTTTGGAACTACTGCTTTGTTTTTACTGGCAAGTAAACCCCATGGGTAGACTAACAAGAAAAATGTAAACTTCTCAAACTGAACTTGTTTCTGCCAGACTACTTCCCCAAATCTGTGATACAAATAATTATGTTCTGCTCTGGAAACTATCCAACTATATACTTTTCCCATAATGAGCCCATAACAAAGATGTTTCTTTTTAATAAATTAAGCTGGGCTTGCATGGCTTGCAATGTTTGAAGCTTTTACTAACTTGTGTATGATTATTTGCAAACAGCAATTGAATTCAATTGCTGTGATATACTGTTTCTTAGGCTCAACTGAATGAAATTGGTTGTAGTAAATAATTGTGTCATACTCATAGTGTAGGATACAAGGACTACATGGATGAAAAAAAAAATGAAATGTAGCAGAATGCCACCAGAAGTCTTCAGTGTTCATTCTTTTCACTCCTCTCTTTTTGAAATATAAAAATAAGATAATTGAGATTCTTGCCTTGAATCCTTATCATGTTATGTTAACTGTCATTCGACTCATCTGCTCTCCCTTTTACTATATAACATTATTTTGATCTATTTCTGTAGGTTTTATGCTGCTGAGGTTGTAATTGGTCTCGAGTACCTTCATTGCCTAGGTATAGATGATTTAATGTTCCTATCTATTGAACAGATTCCTTGAGTGAAACATGTGTTAATAGTGTTTATTGTTAACAATCTGTACTCTATTTCTACATTCTTTGAAGAGACTGATTTGCCATTGGACTTATTATGAGATCAAAGAGTGCTAATCTGCATGAGTTATTTCTGCTGTAGGTATTATATACCGTGATCTGAAACCAGAAAATATCTTGCTCCAAGCAGATGGGCATATTGTACTGACTGATTTTGACCTCTCATTTTTGACTTCTTCGAAACCCCATGTAAGTCGAGAGAATAACCTTGAGGCTTGCTGAAGTTTTTACAGAATATTTGCTAATTCCATTGAATTTCATTTTTCGGTCACTTTACTCTGTATGCTAATAGAATGTGTGATTGTGAACTTTAAAACAAAAATATACTTCATTCCTGAATAATGTTTGAGTTTTCTACTTTGTGTGGTATTCAAAGTGTAGATGAAAGAGTGCTGGTGTCAAGAACTTGTTTATGTTGAGTACTTGTTGGTGGATTCCATTATATGCTTTTGTTGTTCATAAGAAGTTATCGCACTTAAAACACTTGGATATTGTCCTGATATTGGGTAAATTTCCTGCAGGTGATAAAGTATTCCACATCATTAAAACGAAGAAGGTCCAAAGAATTTCCCCCCCCAACATTTGTCTCAGAACCTTCCACTCCATCAAATTCATTTGTTGGAACTGAAGAGTACATAGCTCCAGTAAGAAATAATACTTATGTTTTTGTTTATGCTTATTATTGGAGTAATTGTTTTAGTTTCAATATGATCTGCATTATCGTAAGACCCAAGGTGTAGCCTTTTTATCTTTCAGCTAGTTTAACATGTATGCCTGTTCATTTTCAGCTCATCTTACTAAACTACTTGTTGTCAATCTTGGTCTTTGATTCTTTCTCAGCAAGTAGCATGATTGTTGGCTAACTTTTGTATTGTTTTAGGAGGTTATAACGGGTGCCAAGCATACAAGTGCAATCGATTGGTGGGCTCTCGGTAAGAAATAGCCTAATGAATATTATTTATTTTTGTCATCATATGAACTAGCTGATTACCACAGTTGCACCCAATGGATTGAAAGAATTAATTTTGTTTATTCGATCTTCTTATAGCAATCACCTAAAGATGTTTGAGGTTCAACTGAAATCTCAAAAAAAAAAATCATAATAATCCATGTGCCATTCAAATAAGATTTTGAACTTGGGTTTCCACCCATAGAATAGTTCATATTACTACTTTGACTATAAATAATTAGTGGCTAAGTTAATTGTTTAGTTCTACACTGCTATGCATAACTAAACAAAACTCCCATGTTGTCAGAAGTTACACTGCAACAAACTTAGCCTGCAATATCTGATCTATATCACTCTTTTTCTTGTTTTACATCACATTGAGTAGCTTAGTCAGTTTAGATAACAGTGATCAAAATAAACATAAAACTGAATGGTGTAACATCCCAGCTTCTAAACATCCGCTCGTGCCTAGCCCTTCCATGGAGCGGCCTCCATACGCATAGCATCTTACTTGAACTTTCTCATCCTTGCTCCATGTAAAAGGTACCGGTAGGTGCTATGATTAGAACATGTGGGCTTATATGCTGACTAATTGAACCACAGCACTTCCATGTCAAATGCCAGAAGCATGAGATATGGTGTGCCCTCCATGGGAATTTATTTATTAGATATGTTTATGTATCTACCAAACCAGTACATCCCTAATCTTCCTCTAGATAATTATAAGATGTGTAAGTACTAGATATGTGTTCTCAGATATACCTAACCATGAGAACTTGTTTGATATGGCATTATTCTATTGTTTGTATGCATTATACTACTATAATAAGATGACATCCAGCTAACATCATTTCCCATGCTATAGGAATTCTATTGTATGAGATGTTGTATGGGCGTACACCTTTTCGAGGAAAGAACAGGAAAAAGACATTTTATAACATCCTGTACAAAGACCTTACATTTCCCAGTAGCATTCCGGTAAGAACTTTTTTAGAGAACTGGCGAGTGAAGTTCCCTCTCATGCAGACCAATATTTTGCATACTATATTCAATTTAAAACTGCAAAGGTTGAGTTCAATTTACAATCTATCCAGCAAAATTGCAAGATATCATGTTTGAGTAGATGTGTTCTATAGCATGTGTTAGATAAGAAAATGTTTGTGTTTATCTTAAACTCTGTTACTGTATTTTAATTTTATTTGTTTCCATTTATTAATATCACTACAATTCCCCAGGTTAGTCTTGCCGCAAAGCAATTAATCCATGGACTACTTCAGAGAGATCCTTCCAATCGTATAGGTTCAAATGCAGGTGCAAATGATATCAAGCAACATCCCTTTTTTCAAGACATCAATTGGCCACTCATACGTTGCATGGTAATTTGAAAGTTTTGAGCCTCAAGACATTTTGAAAGGGAGATTTTTTTAGTACATCACTAATTATCTAAACAAATATGTGCAGAGCCCCCCTGAACTTGATGTTCCACTGAAACTAATTGGCAAGGAAACTCAACCAAATGCGAAGCCTGGCGAAGATGTTCCAAGTCTTGATACATTTTAAGGTGAGACAACTTTAAAGTGTTGTAGTCCAAATTGGTAGCACAACCGCGTGAACAAGTGCTCTCTCTCTCTCCCCCTTTTTTCGATGGAAGTGTTCTTTTTGGTTTTCTTGTTCTTTCTTTGCAGAGGTTATGTTTTAAATATGTTTACTGACAATTGGTAGACTGATGGTATTAATTTTTGCAGGGTAGATCAAACTGGAGCAGTTATTTTCTATGTATAGTAATAAGAGCCCAAGGTTTCATGTCATGTATGATAAAAAGGTCGAAAGCATTGTCCTGAGTGTTTTCAGTCTGAGCTGCATCAAAATCGTGTACATGATTATTCTTTTGGTTAGGTTAAGAGCTTAGTATTTCACATAAATAGGATTATATTCTTGTAAAGTTCCTACTCTTCTTGGAGATGATTCAATAAAGTAGTTATAATGTTCATAATATATCTTTACTACTTTATATTGATGATGGTAAAGCCATCAGATCCAAGGGTTGAGATTAGATCCGCAATCCTTTGACAGAATCATTTGCGCATCCCTCGCTATCCTCGCGTATAGATGTGCAAGTGGGCTGTGCCCTGGCAAGCCGGCCCGGGCATGGTGCTACAGTAACCATACCCGGGCTGGCATGGCACGGGTGGCCGTGGGCCGGCCCGTTAATTGTAGCGGGCCGGCACGGCACGGGCACGGCTGGCCCGCTACAAGCACGGGGCAAGGGGAGGGGCAACGGTCCGATTGTGTGTTGGGGGGGGGGGGGGGGAGGCAACGGTCTGATCGGGGGGAGGAGGAGGGAGTGGACTCGGACGGTCCGATCCTAGGGGGCAAGGGGGGGCAACAGTCCGATCCTAGCGGGGGGGGGGGGGGTGGCAACGGTCCGATTGAGGGGATTCGGATGGTCTAATCCCAGGGCAGGTGGTCCGATCTGATCGGGGATGGGGGGCAACGGTTGGATGAGCTGAGGTGGCCCAATCAGAGCCCACCACGTGTCTCAACAGCTAGGTTTTGAATCTAGCTGTTAGAGGGCCAAAAAAATATCAAAAAATTCGAAAAAATGTGAAATTTTTTTCCTATAAATAGGGCAACCAACATGAACATGTTGGCTTATCCAAACCTCACAATCTCTCATCTTGTGCTCTCTTTTGCTCTAAATTTTTGATTTAGACAAATTTTGTCTAAAAATCAAAAATTTTCCACATTCCCATAGCTGATAGCTGCAGCCTCCAGTGCTTCTGCAAGGTAAAAAAATTCTGAATTTTGTTCTTTATTCGTACTATTTTTTTTGTACTAATGTTCTCTATTTATATTTCAGGATGGATCCGAACTACTCGACGTTCCAACTGAGTGACTTCGACCCGAGCTATGTGTTGATGTCGTAGGGAGACGACTCCAGGTCGGCTCCTACACCATAAGGACAACCAGAGGAAGTACATACGGCTTCGGAAGGATTCGGAACTGTGAGTGGGAGCGTATCGATGGCAACTGGCTCAAAGAAATCAATAACTTTCTCTGTCTGGCAACATTTTAATGAGATCAAGGAGACTGGCGCAGATGGAAGGGAAGTAACTTACGCGAAATATAGAATTTATAAGACTAAACTCTCTGGAAAAATCTTCTAGTGGAACAGGGCATTTGAGACGGCATGCTAAGGCGTCTGCAACCTTTATTCAATATTTATACTAAATCATTTTTTTTACATCAACGCCATGCATGCATATTATCAATCTTATAGTTTAAATCTGGTTTTAAGAGAATAAGTGCATATCTCGATTCCATCCATGAAGCCATAACATGGCTCAATGGTTCTAATCCTCGACTTGTGACCTTCAAGCGATTCTGCATCGCTTCGAACAAGCGTCCACGCAAGTTCCAAACGGATGCGGAACATCAATGGAACTCGACTTATTTGATGTTGAGACATGTTTTGCTTCATAAGGACACACTAACTGTTATTTTGCAGGCCAAGAATGTTGTTACCAATGACGGGCAACCGATACTGATAGAACAGTCTTGGGATGTTTTGGAAATGTTTTATTACTTTCTTGAAATATTTTATGATGCAACTATTACTTTATCTAGCGTTTACTATCTAATTGCTAATTTAATTTTGCATACGATTTTTGAGATTGCTACTTTATTAAGAGAATACGAAGATGATCAACTACTAGGACTTGCAGTATTTTACATGAAGCGGAAATATCGTAAATACTAGAGGGACATTTCATACTTGTATGCTTTGCATTTATTCTTGATCCTAGGGATAAAATACGGGGTTCCTTAATATTTTGAATCTTATTGGGGATGCAATGAATATTGATTACACTAACTACTATTCTGATGCTAAGACTAAATTGTATGAAGTGTTTCGAAAGTATGAAGCTAAGTTTCAGGGAGTTCGCGTGCAAAGAGCCCCACCCGTCCCTGTATTAGATAAGAAGAAATTGCAGGGGGCCGAATTTGGGGTAGTTCCTCTTCTTCTTCGAGCACCAGTGGTGGAAATTCGGCCACCACAAGTCATACACACGCTTCGTATGAAGCCCTTGAGCTATCCTCCTACTTGGACAGCGACTCCATCAACCAAGAAGATCTCAACGTTCTAGAGTGGTGAAATGATCACATGATCCAATATCCCGTGCTCTCAAAGCTAACACAGGATGTGTTCACGGTGCCTGTATCTACGGTATCCTCCAAATCGGCCTTCAGTCTTTGTGGAAGAATTATTGAGGAGAGGAGCAGAAATCTCCGCAGCGAGGTGATAGAAATGCTACTTGCGGTCAATTACTGGGAGCTAGCCAAGGAATGTGCCCAACACACCATGGAGACCCAAGATTTGGTTGCTCAGTTAAAAAATCTTTACCTAAAAAATGAGAATCTAGAGTAGTGTTTTTTATTTTTGAGTGTTGACATTTAGCTATACTCTTTTTTGTTTGTTATAGTTTTCTTAAAATTGAGTTTTTACATGACAGAATTTTTAATGAGTTAGTTGTGTAATAATAAATTCAATAAACGTCATAGCTTATTTTTTCCCTATATCTATGCAGAAATTAAATTACATAATTATATATGTATTGCTATTTTGGTTGTTTAAAAAATACCCTCATATTTTTTACTTATCTCAAATAATTTTGTGACTTTTTTTATATTTTTTACTAGTCCTCTAATTTTTACAAAATTTTTAAGTCACTTTTTCCTTTTTTTTTAATTTTTATTTTTTAAAGTCACTTTAACTTACTTTTTCCTTTTTTTTAATTTTTCTTTTTTTTACAGCGAGTGCCGTCCACCGACGAGGCCGAGCGCTTCACACCTCCGCGCCGCTTGCTCGCCGGCTCAAATTTGTACGACGACGGGCGGGAGCCAAGAGAGGAGTAGACGATTCGATCCGTGGGCGAGCGGTCCGATCTAAGGGGCAAGACGGAAGGGGATCGGATCGGGCCAGCCGTGTCGTGGGCCACCTCTGGCCCACGTACCGACGACGGGCCCGTGCCAACACAGCACGGTCCACAGTCTCGATATGTCTAGGACAGAAGTGGTACATGGACCAATATGACATAACTTCACTATAGCACATATGCCTAAATAGGCCGTACGGTAGCGGTCCGGCCGGCACATTTGGACACCTATATCCTCGTGTATCGGGACCCTCGTGCCGATGGCATCCCTTCTCCACCCGCCGCTGCCACCGCCTGCTGGCGCTCCTCGCTTCCCCTTCAGCCGCCACCTCCTCCCGCCGCCGCACTGCCGCCCCTCACCTCCTCGTCCCTTCCTCTACTTCTTCCCAGTTCCCGGCGCTCCCCTCCATCCGCCGCCGCATCGTGCCCCCTCCATCCAAACGCCTCCGCCCCCTCCATCCACCGCCTCCGCCCACTCATCCGCCTCCTCCGGCCCCTCCTCTGTTGCGACCACCGTGCTCCAGCGGCTCATCCGTCGCTCCGTTGCGCTCCGGCCGGACTCTCCACCGCACTGCCACCGCCTCCATCGGAACCGCGTTCATGGCGTCCCCCTCCGTCGTGCCTTGAACGCCACTCCACTGCGCGTTGCGCGAGTCCGCAACCACCGCCCTCTCCAGGCCGCGCGCCGTCACAGCACTTCCAGTGTCGACTTCCGCCTCGCATTGATCTTCCCCCATCGTGACGCCTCTGCCCCCTCCATCCACGCGCGTCGCGCTCCCGGTGCCGCCTACGCCGCAAACACGCTGCCGGCTCCATCGCGCCCCCATCTATTCATGCCTGCCTCGGGGCATCCGCATCCGCCTCCCACCTCCCTCCACAACAACAACTGCGATAGTTCTCCTCTGTCTTTTGCTCCGCCTTCGCCGATCTTGCCAGCCGCCGCACCGGTCTGCGCTCCCGTCGCCGATTTGTGTGCCCGTTTGCTCCGCCTTCGCCGATCTTGCCAGCCGCCTCACCGGTTCGCACGCCCTGGTGAGATTTCCTACTGCTTGATTAGTCCTGCTGCCACGGCTCCACCGCCGCTGGCGGGCGTCCTGCTCCCTTGCCTCCGCTGCCGTCGGCGCTCGTCTTGTCCCTTCTCCCTTACACGCTGGTTTGCAGGCAATCCTCTTTATTGCGCTTTGATCCTGTTCGTCCTTCCTGTACTGAAGCACTGTCGTGCTGAGCTCGCTCTTATTTTCCCCCCAAATTGCAGGTTTATTTTGGAGTAGGTGACTATAATCCATCTACTACACCGGAATTGCTACATTGTGCATTTTATTGTCATCGGATGTAGACTAAACAGGTATATATACTATGTAGATTGATCTTTTGGTGTACACTATTATTTCCTCAGGCTCTCAGCCTTTCTCCTCCTGCACTCCTTGCTTCCTTCCAGGTTGTGTGTCAATTGCTTTACTCAACTCACATGTTTAAGTGACGTGCTCCATCCCTGCACTGGCAGTCTACATGGCCTTTCCTATAATTCTGATTAATGTTCATTCTGTTCTGCCTACTCCAGCCCAAGTATTGTTCATACCCATGCAGTCAAGCTTGTGAGCTTTTTCCCTCACATGCTGCCGAGGTACTTAAAAAGCCTTTAGAGGATCAGACTAAAATTTTCTTACTCTCTGCCATGATTTGTCTGACCTGCATTTTGTGCTGTGCTATTCATTTAGCATTTGCACTAAATGTCTAATTTTTGTAATCCTGTTATGACCAACCTTTGCAGTCTACATTGACTGACTTGGTGCCATATCATCTATTTTGGTAGTGGTAGTTGGTTTACATAAGGTGCATTTTTTTTACTGGTAGCTATTTTCATAGTTACAAAGTTTGATCCAACTAGCTGCTTATTCCCTTTCTAAAGTTGCATCTTTCATTGATAGATTTGTTTGTACAGTACAGAAATTGAATTAACATTATGTGTATCTCAGAAAAGTTTACGTTTCACAGGTAGTTTCAATTCAGCCTGTTGCTGTACTTCCAAGAATTTCTGGCATTTTGCGAGTTCTGAACCTAATTGGGTTGGCTTCCAGAGCTAGATTTTGGCTTCTCAAAGAAATTGGCATGCAAAGTTAGTTCTTTTTAACACTTGTTTGTTGTTTGATTTGGTTGGCATTAACTAACGGCGGCGTAATTAAGGTACATAAGAAGTGCAATCTTCTGTTTTTTCTATTTAACTACATATAATTGCCTAGAATATATCGGACAAATTTGGCACAAGATTAGCAGTTTTGCCCCCATCGTGTAGTATTGCAGCTCTAATTTATTCTGAAAAACCGTAGAAGCACATGTTTCTTAATTTCAGATTTATTTTGCTTCTCCCATGCTATGAGCTCATGTTGCTAAAAAATGTTTCTTGTAAAGAAATCAAACAAGGAAATTAATCAAATGGAGTCAACCATGCAGAGATTAATTAATGAATTAATTACAAAGGATTGCTTATCTAACCGCACAATGCTATAATTGAGGTTCAAAATGAGTGGCCCCGCTACGGAAAAGCTTCTCATGAGCCAGCATGAATTTTTTTTTTAGAGAAAGTAGAGGATGATAAATCCAGAACAGCTTCAGAGGACATGATGCATGAACAACACTACCCGTGATAAATTAAGCGAACGACAACGGCAGAACCATTGTCTTTTTGCAATAAAGCTAAATAAAATATGTAGAGATTATGAGAAAGTCCGATGTCCATGCTAAAGCCAATATGCGAAGTGGTCAAAGTAGGAGTCGCAGGTACTATTTATGATGTTCCTGGGATTGTAGCCAGGAATCGTCAACAAACCTTAGCTATTCGTTGGATCCTTGGAGCAACTTATAGGCTACAAGATAATCTTAGAGAAATGTTCATTTGCTGAGAGACTGGATGCTTACCAAAAGAGGGGAATTTCATGTAAGAGAAGGGGGAATCTTCATGGACTGGCTTCCACCAATTAAAGTTTCGCGCATTTCAGATGGTGGTAAAGTGATACCACATAAGGAGCTCTTCCTCATTCAGTCATACTCAACAAAAGTTAGAAATGTTTGACCCTGATCCTTTTTTCATCTTCATATAGAAAGAAAATCGGCCTTCCTCAGACTCCCCCCTTCATTCATGGAGCTGGAGGAAATAACACTTTTTGATGGATGGGAGAGGGAGAGGCAGTTGTTTCATTTCATTCGTTGACCCGGAAGGTCGTATAGCTCCATAATCAGAAGTGCAGGAAGCACTGACGAAGGATGGTCTAAGCCTAAAGCGGGAACAAAGCAGAGGCGGGGGCTATGACTAAAGCCCCCATGGATTGATACGGAACCCCCTAGACCAAGCAGTCGATCTGCCAGCACCATCAAGCAAGTACCAAGGTATTTGAACCTCCGCTTTCAGTAGTTTGATACTCGGGCTTCAGTAGCCGATAGGAGGTGGGCCATAACTCATTGACCATGCAAAAAGGGGCAAAGGCTCGGGCTCTGATATCAATCAATAGCAGCCAGCCAGTTAGTTGAACCAATGCCAGTTGACCGTGTGAAAGAAATAGATCCAATTGACGGTCACAGAACCACTACGGGATAGTCCGTGAGACAAGATCGGGATCCAGATTCATATCCCTCAACCATTTCAAAGGAAAAGGTTGGTTGGGAGCGGGAGGGAGTCAATTACAGAAAGAGTAGAGACGGATATGGGGACTATAGCTCCGACCATGTCAACTATGATGCTTTCGCTGCTGCCAGTTGATGAGGATCAGCCTAGCTCCTCACATTCTTCATCTACTGCTGCTGCTCCAGATCCAAGTGTTACCAATGCATATAGAGGACCTATCACAGAGCATGTGCACGGGAAATTCAAAACAAGGTGAATCTGTTCCTAAGTACTTTTAATTATGATATCAGTGAGAATAGTTTGCTATCTAATAGTTGTACCTTGCTTGTGCTTAGGTTTGAGGGAGTTGCGTCATTGGAGATTGGAAGACGAGAGGAGGAGCTTGCTGGCCCAACGCTATGTTTAGTGGCGGCGTCCAGATTGATGCATGGAAAGCACGGTGAAGTCTGCATCAACCTTGACGACAGGCTTGACTATTTGCGGGAGTTGAGCAAGATCTATTCGTATTGGTCTAATTGCTTAATGGGGAAGATGGGTTCCTATTACAAGTGGAGGAGGACTTTACCTGAAAGGCCTACACGAATTCAACCCTTCCCTCACAAGGAAATAGAAGCAAATTCAGATTTAGCCCAACTCGGACTCGGATTGGCTGTTGGAGCAGTCCAAACTATACTTCTTTTTCTTTAGGAGATGTACTTGCTAGTGTAGTGGCAACGGGTGTGTGGTTTCAACCTGAGGTCCCATGTTCAATTCTCAACACGCTCATAATTTCTTCTTAATTTTTGACACTAAGTTCTTCTTGGTTGTCTTGCGGAACTTCTTTTTCTTTACGAGGATGTACTTAGAGTTGGAAGGAGTCTCCATTGTCGTTACATTTTGCTCGATCCATATCATGGCCAAGATACTCTTGAAAGTGCATCTAACCCCTAAGTGAGTTTTGTTGGATTAATGATAAAACAGTTAAGGGACTAATGAGTTTATCGAGAATTGTGCAAAGATTAGTCCCAGGTTACTTGGTGTGACGTATGAAGATCCCTACAAAAACATGACGCAAAACAGCGAAGCGACTCGGAGTTTATTTTAAATTTTTTTGAATTTTCTTTTGAATCGTAGGAAAACCGTACTATCAAGAGGAATTGCAAACAGTGTTCCAAGACCACTCAAGTGCTTAATATCTAAATAGCTGAGAGTTTATCGTTTTGGCACAACACATACACTTAGGATGGGTTAGTTTCAGTTTCAGTGTCGGAGGTTCCTACCCCTAGGGTCGGAGTCTCCGACCACCTCTTTTGGCCAGAGACTAAGTGTTGGCCGGAGATTCCCTGACCAAAATCTGTGAGTAACGGTTAAGTGACGTATGTCAATGTCTAGTCCTAGCCTTTTCTAAGATTCTTTGAGTTCTCCCAACTAGTTCTATTGCCTCCTTTGTGATTCTTATGAGGATCTAGTGGTAAATTGAGTGAGTTTTGTTGAGAGAAGACTAAGAAGATCTTGTGTACTTAAGGAGGACGCGGATTAGCTGCTTGGAGCTTATTTCTCTTGAAAGAAAATCTCCTAGACAGTTGGGCGTCGCCCGCGAGCTTTCTCGAGTTGTGGCTTGTCTCGGGAAAGTTTGTGAAGTTTAACCTAGATTCCGCCAGGAAAAGAGGTAATTCTAGTGAATACCAAGTTGATCTTCGTGGTCGCTTGGTGAGGCAAGTGGTCGATCGAGACCCGGCTCTTTGGAACTCCTCAACGGAGACGTAGGATCTTTATGATCCAAACTTCGGGAAAAAAATTTTGTGTCTCCATTATGCTTTTTCGTTATTGTCTTATTTTATCTCTTCACTTGACTGCATTTATCTTCTACCCTATTACTTGCACTATACTTGATTTTTGTCAATTTATCCATTATTGAAGTGTCTTAATAGAGTCAGAACATCAGGGTCAGAACCTCTGGCGTTCTTGGCCGAAACCTCCAATCAGCCCTCTCAGATAGCCCGAGAGAGCCGGTCGGAGCCTCCTAACATTTTGGTCAGAGGTTACTATCAGAATTTTACCACTGCATTTGAAAATTTTTTCAGAAACATCTATTTATTCTCTCTAGACGATATCAACAGGCTTTCAACTCTATCCACATTAGAAGAGCTATCGATCAATCTAACCTACCTCCCTCTAGCTATGTCCTACTACCGAATGTGCAACCGCTGTATGCAATCAACAACGGCGGCTGGAGTTATGCGGGGAACACAAAAATGACGCAGGGATGACCGAAGGAAGCTTACCAACCAGCAAATGGTGGTAGCGCTTTGTTTAGTGTAAAAATGGATTCTTCATACCTAAAAGGCACTTTCATATCATCGTAATGAGCTACAGGCTTTTAAGGTGGTTGTGATTATTATTGGACATTTTTCAGAGAAAAAACAAGCCGGTTGTGAGTGAAGGAGGGATAAGGGAACTTTAAAAAACTGAGATGAGAATACTCTCAAACATATTGCAATCCGTTGGTTTAGATTGAAATATAAAATTCTAGATCCCCTATTTTTTCTAAGTTTTAGGGGTTTATACGGTCGCTCACTCTGTATGTGCTCGTATACCGGCCTGCCCTTAGGTAGTATTAGAAGGTGAGGAAAAAAAGAGAAAACTCTTTTTGTTTTTTTTGAACACACTTCATAAACTGCTAAACGATACGTCTTTTGCAAAAATTTTCTATATAAAAGTTACTCTAAAAGATCAAATAAATTTATTTTTCAAGTATATAATAATTAAAACTTAATTATCATACGCTAATGGTCTTTACGGGCGCTAAAATTTTCACCGCTTGCCCTCCAGCCGACGCACTCTTAAGCCATCTGCCCATCTCCCATGAGACGATGGAATCATTACATTTGTGGGCCCTCATGGTAGGCTCTGCATGGGTTGCAGAGCAGAAAATGAGTAAAGCAAAGAGGCACATCATGGGCCTGTTTGCCCGTTCGTAACGGGCTGTTAAAACCAATCTCCGAAATCCCCCACTTCCTCCTCTTCTTCCTCCTAAGACACGACAGAATTGCTCTGCTCGCTCGTCGCCGACTCCACCGCTGCGCCTGCGCTACCTGCAGTCCTGTTGTCCGCTGCAAGGGCAACTTCCAGGGCGCAGTTCGATCCGAGGCAAGGAGAAGGCGCCATGCTGCGCCACCTGAGGTCGGCCGCGGCGAGGAGCCCCGTCCGCTCGCCGCCGCCGCCGCCGCCCTCCGCACCGACGACGAGGGACGGCGGGTTCGAGGAGGAGGAGGAGAGCGCGAGGGCCATCGCCGTCTCCGACCAGAGGACCATCTACCTGGTCTGCCCCCGTTCCAGCCCTCCCCCTCTCCGATTGAGCAAACGGTTGGTCTTTTGGCTTCTCTGACTGCGTGTGTATCTCTCTGCGTGTTGCAGGTGAACATGTTCATAGCGAACACTGTGGAGTTCCTCAACTCGTTCGCCGCGCTCTGCAACGACAAGCTCGCCCTCCTCCACAGGTAAAAAACAATTCCAAATCTTTGTGTATTCCATGGTACCACTACATCTACTTGTGCTTGTGTAACAATTGCCTCTAGAGTTCAATGGTTCAGGATCACAATCTCACCAGAGTTGTGTGTTACTTCTGAATAATGTCTAGGAAAAGATCAAAGTTATTTTGGAAGACTATTCTGTGACGCTCACAGTGCACCAGAGTTATGGAAATGAGTTGGCTTTTACAAAATTATTAACATACAAGACTCTAAAAGGGATACATCGTCCAATCCTTATTGCGAACAATAACTCGGCATCCTGTCTTATTTCTCTGGAAGAGCATCTTTTTGCTTGGTAACTTGCAAAGATGCGCAATGGTACTTTCCAACTTGCACATTTTTGTGGTGGTACTTACCTAATTTTTTCTACAAGGGCTAGTACTATCACAAAAATGTGCGAGTTGGAAAATGCCATTGCATGCTGATGGTGTCTTATCCAACTCACACATATTTGCAATGCTATTTACCTAATTTTCTCTAAAAGGTCTAGGAGTATCAAAAATCTTGGGAGGAGGTGCTTCTGATGCAAATTACTAGGTGAAGCATTCATAGTTTGTATACTTTAAGAAGGATGTGGTGAAATAATGCTCTGGATTTAACAACCGATGTTCACGCGCAGGAGTCATCCATGGTATTTACCATCAGAGATTATTAGTAGTATCATCCAAGAGTCTAAAAGAGTATCTCAAAGAATATCCCTTTGCCCTTATGAATTGTTGTGTTGAAGCAGAAACACCATAAATCCTAAAGTTGAATAAGGGTTGCTAAATTTGTAAAAATCCTTTAGACTAAAGATAGAAAATTCAGAGCCAAGAATGAGAAGTCTAGCGTGGTTCATTTTGTACAATGCTATAGAGGAGGGCAATATTGTTGTTGAAACCGAACTAAATTTGGGCCTTTGGCCTTGTATTAGACTAGACCTACGTAGGGTGTGCCTCTTTCCACCTCCAACCTTGAGGACATCCCCACCTTTGTTTTCTCTCATGAATAGCTATGTACACTCCCTTGAATAATTGAGTTTTGTTTAGTTGAATATTTGGTAAGTGTCGTTCATCTTGTCTCTAGTCCTTGGTCATTTAGTCGACAACTATAGATTCAAAGCCCCAAATAGTCAATGTGTTGATTTGCCAAGTTGATTGGATCTACTACTTCAATCTGAACTATTCATATCATGCTTAATTACCTATTTGCAATATTTAGATTGCATCTTTTGTTGTTCCAATGTTCTCTTGCTTGCATTGCATGGATCATCAACCACATGTCGTAGTTGGTACAGCATTGCTTGTGGTGTAGAGATTGCGCAACCTCTTGAACTTGTTCTCGTTGGTAGTCGCTTTGTCTATGTTGCATTCGATAAAAGTGAGAGTTATCCCCTCGCTAAAAGATTGAGAGACAATGAGTTATCCCCTCACTAATCAAGCTAAGAGAGACAATGTCATCATTTGGTGTCTAATGACACACACTCTCTCTCTCTCTCTCTCTCTCGTGGCCCAATCTTCTGGTGAGTGCACTCTTGCTTTGATTGAATGCAAAGTTGATGAAATGGCTACCAACCAAAACAAGTCCAAGATGCCGTGCAATCGATAAACCACAAGCGATGTCGTACCAACGACGACGTACGTTTGATGGTCCCTGCAATGCAAACAAGAGAACACTGCAAAAATAAGGTACGATTAAATCCAAATATTGCAAATAGGTAGTGCAGTTAGAAGTGAAAAGTGCTTTCAAGGCGCATGGTCATCATATCGCTTTAGGCACAAAGCGTAAAAACAAGCGTGCACCTTAGGCATGTGAAGCACAATATAAAAACATAAATGTTTACCCCTATGTAGGAAGCTTCGGACTTGATTCTTGCAACTATTGAAGATGAAAAAAAAAAACAAACTAATAGTTGAGAAATATATAATGGGTCTTAATATGTGCTTTGATATGGAGGGCTTTGTCAAGTAGCTCAAGGTCATGGTATTCGCTATTGGCTACACCAACGCCCTTCCCTGAGTACACGGAGTTGAAGCCCATCGAGGGGGAGGAGCCTTGTCGTGTCAACTTGTTTCTGCTTGGAGACTCTACACGCCTTCCCTTCATGGAGTTTCAGGCTGGAGGGAGGGACTACGACCATGCTTGCTAGGAGTCTGCATACCACGCCTTTGGAGAGCTATGTATGAGACACAATGCATGGCTGAACACCACCACTTGCCGCTACCACCCCTCCTGAGAACAATGCACATGCCAATGTGCTGAGATCTACACATATTAGAGAAGATGAGAACTGTGCCAAGATCATGAGACTGCAGAACCATAATTAGATTGATTGGTTGAAGAAGGAAGTGGCAGAACCTGGAAGAGTACGGATCCACCTCACCACTAGGATGAGGACACTTCCCCACGTGTGCTGAGAGGATCCCAATGCTTAGCGGCTGTCAGATCCACCAAGGCGCAGTGGGTAGCCTGCTCGTCAGGTTTGGGCCCATGGGGACCGCCTGCATGGGGTGCAAATTCAGCGTGGTGTGGATGGTTTAGGATGAGTTATACGAAGGGTTCTGTCACAGCCTCTTACCGGTGTGCCGTGGTGGTACACCGGCGCATGGAGGCATGTGTGGGGCCGTGTCTTGTGGATAAAGTTATACATCTCTTTCTAGAGTAAACCTATTCGAATAGCCATGGCCGCGGTTATGAGTGACCAATCGAGCTTCGCCATGAAGGGTTTTAAGGTTTAGTTCATTAGGTCATGTTATTTAATAGTGGGACTAATCACGGCGAAGCTCGACCGGTCGCCCATAACTATGGGCACCACTATTCGAATAGATTTACTCTAGCCAGAGATATACAATTTTACCCACAAGACAACACACAAGTGTCCATGCGCCGGTGTACCACCATGGCACCAGTAAGCATAATTCACCCCAAACCATCGACATCACGTTGAGGTTGCACCCCGCATAGGTTGTCCCCGTGGGCCCAAACCTGATGAGCAGGCTACCCCCTTGCGCCTTGGTGGATCCGATAGCCACTCAGCACCGTGGTCCTCTTAGTAAGCTGCACACATGGGGGTGGAAGTGTGTTCTGCCTGGGGTGAGGCGGATCCGTGCTCTTCCTAGTGGTGCCACTTCCTTCTTCAACCGATGAATTTGGTTGTGATTTTCAGTCTCATGATCTTAACACAATTCTCATCCTCTCTAGCATGTGCAAATCTCAGCACATTGGCATGTGCATTATCCTTGGCGCTGAGCATTCTCACCGGGTGGACTATGGTGATGCCGTTCTCTATCAATGTCTGTTGGTAAGTGCTGTACTAGTGCATGTGTCCTCGGGAGTGGTGGTAGCGTAGGCGGTGATGTTCAGCCGTGCATTGTGCCCCATACGCAGCTCTCTAATGGCATAGTACGTCGACTCTTGGCAAGGATGGTCGTAGTCCCTCCCTCTAGCTTCAAACTCCATGGAGGGAAGGTGTGCAGAGTCTCCAAGTAGAAACAAGCTGACATGGCAAGGCTCTACCTCCGTGTACTCAGGGGCGTTGGTGTAGCCAATGGCGAACACTATGTCCTTGAGCTCCTTGACGAAGCCCTCAATCTCGAAGCCATACTCGGTGTGAACACGTGCCGTCTATAGAGGTAAAGAGGGGAGATTAATGCATGCTCAAATCCAAATGAAATAACAATGTCACAATTTCTCAACTATTTTATTTGTTTTTGCTAAGAAGTTAACCACCTAATCCTTCAACAAAAGATGCCTAAAGTCATGAATTAAATTGGCTGCAAAAGAGTGCCAATGGCGATCTGCTTCACCTCGCTTTTGCACCTGGGCCAGCACCTTTTCCGCTTTTGACTGTACTGCAAATAGCTAATTAAGCACGACAAGACTAATTATTGAAGTGGTAAATATAGTATTCGTGGCAAATCAACACGAACTATTGAGGGCTCTAAAGTCTATAGTTGTGGAGTAAACGACTGAGGACTAGAGACATAATGAATGGAGCTTGTCAAAAATTCAACTAAACAAAACCTAATTTTTCTAGGGGATGTACATAGCTATTTATGAGAGAAAATAGAGGCAGGACGTCCTTAGGGTCATGGAGGTGGAAAGAGGCACACTCAGGATGGGCCTAATCTAATACAAGGCCCAAGGCCAAAAGTTTGGTTAGGTTTAAGCAACGGTAGTGTCTGTTGCGGTGATTGCTGTTGACTAGAAATGAATTTTAACATGAGGATAGTTGCATTGGAAATGTGACGAGATAAGCTTTTCATGAAGTCTAAGATCACCCAAACGGAGTTGGCATGGCTATGAACATTTGAAATCAATATTGTCTTAGAAGATCGAACCGGATCCCAGAACGTGTTGGTCTTGAACTCCATATTATGGACTCAATATGGCGTCATCCTTTGTTGCTTTTGTAGATCCTTCACGCATTCGACACATCTTTGAATGTGAAAAGACATCACAATCGTGATGCAAATCATTTGTTGAGATAGGTGGAATGTAAATCGAGTATAAACCATGTGCACCTTTGGCAAAGTTTTATATTTCTCATGCTTGGTTGTATGCCTATTTTGATGGTCACATCAAGTCAGATTTAACTCTAATAAAAACCTAACTAGAGTCAAATAAAGAAATCATTGAAGGTATTATATGTACTACTGATATTGGAATAATACCGATGGTTTCGAGAAGAGGTATTATGGTAAATAATGTTTAAAGATGTACAGTGAATAATCTTTATCGATGGTCAAAGACAATATCATGAAGATTGATCACAAATATAATATTTTTGACTGTCGATAAATATTGTTCGTGATTCGTCTTTAAACATTATGGATGATATTATACCCCTTTTGATCCAGGATATTATTCCATTATCAATAGTGTAGATTTTATCTGCAATGTTGATTTCTTAATTTGATTCCATTTGGTTTTCTATTGGAGTAAAATCCTATATTACTTGTTGAGGATCTTCTTCAAGACTTTTACAAATCAATTCATGCTGAGCATTAAGGAGATCTCTTGCCAATGTTTGCTAATTGTAAGGAGCTTGCTTTCACAATCTATGCTCTAAGCTTATGAATTCATGCATGATACTAAATCATGTTGTAGAAGCTACCATTTTTGTATGAATTAGTTTTGAAGATTTGTAGTTCTGTCCTTTTTTTCTTGGGCTTACACCATTTGATTACCAGGTTGCAAGTCGGTGAGAGAGGGAAATGAGAAGCTATTGTTGGTACTTTGGCAATTAGCATAGGTTTAGCATATGTAAAGTATGAAATTATGCTGTTTTTGAGTGAAGTTAATGGCTTTTCCATGCTGTAGAAAATCGAATGCTTGACTAAGTTAATTCTTGCTTGCTTATTACTAAAAATTTGTCTGCATTAATGCTTCTCTGAATTACATCTTGTACTTATGTGATGAAACTATGGATTATCCATTTCTAGGAAAATAGTGAAACTAGACTCATCTCTGACCCTTCTGGAAGCAAAGCTACATAGTATTGATGACGCTAATTCATTGGGACATTCAACAAACCAAAATGCACCTGGATTATTCACACATGATGAAAGATTTGATCCTGCAAATTTATTGGGTGAATCCTCAAGGTGAGTCTGTCTTATCGCTATTCATAGTTTCAGATAGTAATATATCATTGTATACCCACATTGGCATATTTTAATTGGCCTCGTACTAAAAAGGTGCCTATTCAATTGAGTTTTTCTTACATTTGTAACAGTAGCACACGCTAAATATCACACAATAGCATGAGGCCATGGAAACTAAATATATGTAGTTAGCCATGTCATATTTATTCTGGTAGCTCAATGATGTAATTATCTCTTTGGAATCATCATTCAAGTTTGGCAAATCATGACTTTTGTTTAGTTCTTATAGTTTATCCATGTTCATAGGCTTTTAAAGAAGTTCTGTCTTCCATTTGTTTATGGATGGGGATTTCTGATTCAAATCGTGCATTTCACAATGAGTCATGCCACATCAATAAATATCTGATATAGTAATTGTTCAGTTCCCCATTCCATATTGTTCCTATTCCTTTATTTTTCAAGTGTAAGTTCCTCAAATACATGAGCATGCCAATTTACCATTTTTTTTCTTCATAAAAGAATACCTTGTATGTGTCCTGCTTCTTTGTTGTGGTATGGGCTATCTGCAGTATGCACTTATGCAACACAGTCATGGCTCTTTTTTGTCTATTGGAGGACATGGAGTTGATCAGATCTGTGTACAAATGTACCTGAGTTTTCATTTTCATTTCTACTTTTTACACTTAGACCAACATCTCTGAATATTGTAAACCAGAGTTTTCTTACATAAGTTACCACAAGTTTATTATTTTCCATTTATCTTTTAATAGTATAGTGGCTTACTTACCAAAATTTTCACTCCATGACCTTTCAAAATAAAACATTCCATGGAGTGGAAGGGAACTATACCTAATTCGTCCTTTAAATTAATGAATCAACGAGTTTCCTCAAAATACATGCCGAAGTCTGCTTGCTTCTTACATTGGATAAATTTTCACTTTGTTGTTTTGCTTTAAAAGACTGCCTCAAACAGCAGAAAGAAATGCTTGGCCTTTCACTTTGTTTCTTCTGAACATAAACCATATCTGGAATACTGTTTTTTTTTACTTTGAATTGATTTTATGTGATGTTTAGGAAACTGCCCTGTGGGGTGGTGTGGATGCATTTATTATATTTTTCCAGGCATCATATATGCTAATCCTTACCTTGAACTCCAGTAAATTAGCCTGATTTTGCCTATTCTGGCTTGATGATAACCATCCATTAAGTGACGTGAACTTTTGCTATTTCTGTCAGTTAGTCCTGGCAAACTGTTTGTAACAAATGTGCTTCGCTATCAATGATACTTTACTTATGCTCACCATGAAAAAATTGTGTTACACTGATTGCTTTGAGTTATTATGGTGTGCATTATGTAGGTCCGGTGATGATTGGTTATGCTACACTGAGGTATAGCCTAACGACAGATGGACAGATGAGGCTCATGTAGAATGCATGGACAAGGTCTGTCATTTGTGCTCGATCTTTAGGAGCAACAGGTATACACATGAATTCATTGCACCTGTTTGGGCCCATTCAACATGTGCATAATGTTGCTAGATGGCCTGTACTCTGCAGTATGTATGAATGTGCTTAAGCTAATGGCGCTTAATATCGAATGGTTATGCAGACGATTTTACGCACAAAGAAACTTACGGTTTTGGAGTTTGGAACTCATGTTCACCTTCACTTTGTATCAGCTCATCCGGGAATTCTGAGATGCTGCATTGCTTTGTCCTATTGTTCTGGAAGGTTTGCCCAGGGTAGTGAAATTGAAGTGAGGAGACGCAGAGCCGAAGAACAGTTTGCGGGCATTTTCCCACCCTGGGGACTGATATCAAAAGTTTGTCATAAAACATACTGACCAGTATTTTTTTTACTATTGGCATGTAAAAGGCATTTTAGCTGGACAGATGTTATCATTTCAGTTGAGTTAACTTCAGTTTTGTCCTCGTTACAGAGGTAGAATAGGATTTGCTTAGCCGGAGTTTTTCTGAAGTAAAAAGGTACGGAATTCAGAACTGATGCTGCCCCTTGAATGGGATCAAGTTCCTCTGCAGCATAGTTGAAAAAATCCGGACCAAAAGGTGACCCGGTCAATCTCTCGGTTCATCGGTTTGACGGTCCGACTGGGCTGGCAGTCGAACCGTGGTTCACTAATATACATGTAACGCCTATGTACCCATCGAAACGCAACAAACGGGAAAACGGATAGCATGATGGCTACGGGAGTGAACTCCCAGCCCAGCGACCAAAAATCGACTCCCCACCACGCGCCTTTTCTCTAAGGTGGTGTTTGAGTATTTTTATATAAAAAATTTTTGTAAAAAATATATCGTTTAGTTTGGGAAGCGTGCTAAAAAAACGAGAAAAAAGCTAAAAGAATAAGCCATACCAAACAGTGCCTAAGAGCCCCTTTGAAAATACAGGTTCACAAACAGTAGGAAAACTTAGCCCATCTTCGAGACAGACTTTTAGTACGGCTTATAAATCACACGCAAAACGAGAACTATCATTAGTCCGTGATTAATTAAGTATTAACTAATAAAAACTTGAAAAAATAGATCTGTTTGATTTTTTAGAGATACTTTCATATAGAAAATTTTAAAAAAAACGTACCGTTTAACAATTCAAAAGACGTGCTTATGGAAAACTAGCAAAAAACAAAAGCAAAGAAGCGGAATTGAACACAACGTAAGGCCTCCTTTGAAACACAGCTACAGGAAGATAAACAATGGAAAAACATATTGCAAGAGACACAGGATTAAAAATAGAAGATATGATCTCTTGGTTATTTTTCTCCAAAATCTATACAGGATTGTCTATTCCATAGGAATTTAAAAGAAAATGATAGGATTGAAACCTTTGTTTTAAAGGTTTTTTTTTAAAAAAATTCTATAGGATTGAAATCCTCCAAGTTTTCTCTGTTTTTCTACGAAGCAAAGGGGCCTAAAACACTGGCCTCTCCTAATCATACGGTTCACCTCAAAACCGGCAGGTTCGAGCGGTCTACAACGGTTCAATTGAATGTCCGGCTTTCTGCAATCAGACCATGCTAACCTCCAGTTCTGGTTTTACCGGTTAACCGCTGCCCAGTTCGGTTTTTACAACTATATTCTGCAGTCCTGACTGCAAAGGAACCTGGTCCTTTTTTTTTTACTGGCGGGTCCTTTGTTTTGTCAACTATGCTCCGTAGTCGTGACTGCAGAGGAACCTGGTCCTTTTCAATGTGCAGACCTCAGTGGCCTGCTTGTTAGCTCTTTGAGCTCTATGCCGAAGATATGTGATCAAAGCAAACAAGTAAATAAATTAGGTTTATATTTTTTACTTCTGCTCTTAGCGATACCAAAAGTAAAGCTGATTGAAAACAAAAAAGGCTAAATTGGTTTTTAAAAATTGTTAGGCAACTAAGGATCAAATACTAATGAAGAAGAAAGTGCGGGTATGTTTGAGGTAGGTGTAACGAGTAAATCTTCATGCATGGTCTAGGTGCGTGAACATGTTTGACCTGTCCAGGTGTGAAGTTGTTCCTGAACGTTTAAATATGGATACTTTATACATTTAAGCTTTATGTATAGAAATTTTTATTATGTAAACATCCTATATAAAAATATTTAAATCCGAATCAAAATTAAATAAATATATATATATACACTATTATAATTATAAAAATAAGGAACGTTTTCTTTCGTCCTTTCGTCCGCTCGGCCGCAGCCACCTCACCGCCTCCCCCCGCCAGCGGCTCCCCACCGCCGCCGCCTCCTCTCCCCCTACCCCGCAGCCACGGCCTCTTCCTTCCTCCTCCCCGCAGGCCGCAGCCACCACCTCCTCCTCCTCCAAACTCTATTGAAGCCGCCTCCTTCTAGCGCCTCCCCACCGCCGCCGCCTCCTCTCACCGCGGTCTACAGAGGGTAGTCGTGGTGGCTGGACTCCAGCGCAGCGGGCGAGTTTTGGGGCGCCGCCTCCAAATCGGTAGGGTTTTGGGACTCTCACCTCCCTCCACCCCGTCGCCGGCGCCGGCCGATTGCAGCAAGGTAGGGAGGAAGCCGTGACAGGGAGGGATGGCGCAGTCGCTGGAGCTCCTGCTGATCCAGTTCCTGATGCCCGACAACGATGCGCGGCGGCAGGCGGAGGGGCAGATCTGGCGGCTGGCGGGGGACCCGTAGGTGGTGCCGGGGCTCGTCCACCACCTCCGCACCGCCAAGACCCCCAACGTCCGGCAGCTCGTGGCGGTGCTCCTCCGGAAGAAGATAACCTCCCACTGGCCGAAGCTTCCACCGCACGCCAATGCCTCCCTCAAGCAAGCCCTCATCGACTCTATCACCATCGACCACAGGTCCTTCTCTAACCACTTTTCCCAACCCCCGCCGCATCCTCTCTGCTTCCCTAAATTGGCTATTTTTCTCCTGTTGTTGGGTTGAATGAGACTGGATAAGGACACTTAAATTGATGTTCAGAAAAGGCTGAATAGTTCGTGCCTGTGAATAATTGGACAATCGACTTGTTAGACCTAATAAATGGACTTGTCGGGGGGTAATTCAAGGTCCAAGGCTAGCCATTACGTTTAGCATAATAATGACATCAAGATGTGAGGTGAATGACTGTTATATATCTGCCTGTATAAGGTGGCTGCTCAATCATCGTTCTTCCTTGTATAATGTTGTATTGATATGCACCTCCAACTGGAAACGCTTTGTTGGAGATACTGATGGTTGGTTTTTCATTTGGAAACAACTGAATCATTGGAAGGCATCTCATAAAAAGTCAATATAGCGTGATTTTATTTGCTCAGTTGGTTTAAATCATCTATGGAAAATTCTGAAGATAGAAACACCCAAAATGCAGGATTACCTTTTTATGATGGTTTGAAGTTCGTTTTTCATATAGTTACAATACAAATTGATTTGTGCTCTACTCCTGTAATTTCTCCGTTGCTATATGACAATACATGTCTTTATGTGCTGAGTTCAGAACTCAAACTTAAAATGTTATTGTTGTTTTGTGACATGACTTTATGAGGATTGATTTTATCTACCTGTAGTGGTGTTGCCAGAACCTTCAACTGAAATATTGAAGTTATGTAGCACTACTTGAACCAATCAAAACCTTCTGTCTTCTGTGATCAAGTAGATATTTTTAAAAGAGTCTGCTTACCAAGCTAGAATCCCTTCCATTTGGTGCAAATGTTGTTTACTTGTTCTGTTATGTACGTGGTGGATATTTGGGATAACTAGGCCTTATGCTTTGCCAAGAGTTTGAGAGGTTGAGGGGGACTAGAATTGTTTCTTCATAATTCATTGCTTGATTTCTATTGTGCCTCATGGGCTGATTATAAAGGGTACATAGGACTAACACCTCTTGTGCCTAGACAATATGGTACTATTCCTATTTCCTCTAATATAGATAAATAACTAAGAGAGACACTAATTAACACTAATGGGCTTAAGGCCCAACTAGGACAACCGCGCCTGGCAGCCTGTTGGCTGCCCATGACATCTCCCCCGCCCTCGGAGACCCAGCTCGTCCTCGAGCTGGATAGTTGCCACGGACCTATTTGACGCAACATAGGGTTAAGCCTTTTACATCTCGGCTTACCTTTGTTATTGAAGATTAAAATTGGAAATAAATTTGAAACTAAAATATAAATTTGGACGACAGCTATGTCCTCGTGTCCTCCTGGATCCCAAGGAAAGAACCCAACAGCTAGCGTCACGTGGGCTGAAAAGAGGAGGGTGTAGCAGCCGACGAGTCTGCTGGGCGCCTGAACAGATGAGACGGCCGCTGCAGTTCTTGGCACAGATGGAACCGCCAATGATGCCTGCTGCTGTATTGCCATGGTCGTTGCCGGGAGACACCATACCCGGAACTCTGCAGGGAGGACAGGCGGGCTTGTGTGGTCAAACCTGCGGGCTGTGATTGCCATTGCGCCGTCGTGAGTCCATGCGCAACGTACGCACCTTGCGCCGGACAAGAAAACCTCGCATTGTTGCTTGTAGATGCACCGCTGCTTGCTCCGCGGATGCTTTTGCTGCACGAAGAACATGCGCTTGACGGCGTGCCAGGAGTCCCTGTGCTGCCTGGAGGCGTACTGCCGCCCGGCATTCACGGTCATCCTTGTCCTTCGCCTCGAGACGCGCCCTGAGGCGATCCAGTTGTGTGGACACCTCAGCAAGGATGCGCAGGGTGTTGTCGACGCCAAGGGCCACCCGATGGAGCAGGTTGGGGCACGGGGCGATTTGAAGCGCAGGTGCAGGAGCTTCGTGAAGCGACGCCCACGCCGGGGTGCCTTCGTCCTCCTGGACTTGAGGAACCAAACCCGGGCGTCATCTTTCAAATTGCGAGAAGCCAGCCATACCTTTTCTTCATCCATGATGCGCTCTCGGCGGAAGTAGAACTCGCATTGGTTGACGAAGGCCACCGGATCAGAGGTCCCATCAAACTGAGGAAAATCCATCGAGGGGCCGGGGCTGAATGCGGCTGCTCGATGGAGAAAAGGTCGGAGTTGGTGCGTTGTTGCGCGGAGAAGACCCACGGCGGCGTGGAGGAGACCCGCGCGCAGAGGAGTCGCTCGGCGGCGGCAGCGCGCTACAGTACCGCGGGTACTGTTCACCCACGGTGCTACGGTACTTTGGGCTTGGATCGAGGCGTCGACGGTGATCTGGATCGAGGAATCGGGAGTGGGGGAGGTGGCGGCGGTGGATGGTGAGGGAGCGGATCGTGGCAGCGGCTGGTGTTAGGGTTGTGGATGGATCGGCGATCTGGATCGATTTTTTTTTTTTTTTCGTGGTGATGTAGAGGATTGGCAGCGGCTGAGGAAGATGAGGATCGCTGGGCTCTGATACCAGATGTTATATACGTGGTGGATATTTGGGATAACTAGGCCTTATGCTTTGCCAAGAGCTTGAGAGGTTGAGGGGGACTAGAATTGTTTCTTCATAATTCATTGCTTGATTTCTATTGTGCCTCATAGGCTGATTATAAAGGGTACATAGGACTAACACCTCTTGTACCTAGACAATATGGTACTATTCCTATTTCCTCTAATATAGATAAATAACTAAGAGAGACACTAATTAACACTAATGGGCTTAAGGCCCAACTAGGACAACCGCGCCTGGCAGCCTGTTGGCTGCCCATGACATTGTTCAAACTACACCATATTTTTTTACATGTACTTCTGTTAAAGACTGAATTCACTTAATCTTTCTTTTTATGCAGTCATCTTGTGAGACAAACTAGCACAAACGTTGTGAGTATTATAGCTAAGTACGCTGTCCCTGCAGGAGAATGGCCTGAGCTGTTACCTTTCATTTTCCAATGCAGCCAAAGTCCGCAGGAAGATCATAGAGAAGTAAGTCTATCATACATGAAGTGTTCCTATCAAACTTGTGTTACTTCCGATATTATATTTTATTATGTATGTTTATAATTGTTTAGGACCATAGAATCAACGTGAGAAATGGAAATGTGAATCATATTATTAAACCTAATGAGAGCCTTCAGCAGCAAAGGCATGGCATGCAAACTCATGCTTTATATCCACATACCGCACTCTGCGTAAATATTAAGGAAAAGGATAACAATTTACCTGATCTGCTCTCTCGTTTACCTATTTTGCAGGAATGAAGAAATCAATGAACTATAATGGAGTTGAATTCTTCACCTTTGGAGATGACAACAAGCTTAAAATATTCCCATCAAATTCCTATAAATTTAAACCAAAAAACCATATAACCATAAACGAAGTGCAGGAATGTATCCTGCACAATTTCTGGTATTAATAGAACAATGAAAGAGAAGAAAAAGGCTATATGCTATCAATATTAAATAGTCTTGCTGAATATTTTTGTCTGCTAAATGAATTAATAGCAGACATAGAAGACCATGAAATAATATAACAAAAAACCATATATGCGGTATTTGATGGAAAGCTTCTAAGAGTCTATATATCTTTTGAAGAAATAATAGTCTAAAAAATAGATGCAAAGTTAATGTAGGTTTATCGCGGAAAAAATATAAAGATATTGATAAAGCATTAAGCCAAGCAACAAAAATATTAGAAATAAATTACTATTTAGAGCCAGTCGTAAAGGAATATATTCAAAAATATAAGGAAGCCAAAAATAAGAAAGCTCCAGGGTCTACATATTATACAATATAAAGTAAGAGAGATCATCTAAAAAACTACATATAAAGAATGGTTAACCAAGGGAGTGGATCCTTTAGATGGCGAATATATTGATTGGAGGATAATAGAAAATTTCGAAGAAGTTTCTGCACAATGGAAGAAGGAGCTAAAAGAAGAAATATTTAAGAAATTAAAACTAGAAATAAATAAAAAATTTGAAGAAATAAAAAATGCATATGATGATAAATTTGATGTTTCTTTTTTCGAGATGGATACTATGGATATTGGAGGTCATGAGCAACCAGACCAATAGGAAAAATAGCTAAAATACAAAATATATATGAGAAGTTAAATTGATAAGGTATTATTAATTATTCGGGTGTGGTAAATATATACTTTTTTAATCACATAACTAATGTACCTTAATTATATGGCCTAACAAAGGTAAAGTAAAAAATAGTTCAGAAGGACACTCTACAAGCAGAGTGATAATACATGCAGACTTGGCTGAATAAATCTAGAAGTATTTTCGGTGAATAACATATCTCTGCTAAGAATACTGTGAAAAATATAACTTTCGGCGAAAAGTAAGACATACGTGTCTTAATTTTAGCTGAATAGAGGATGCCTATGAAGCAAGACTAGAAAAACCACTCTCTCGTGTGTGCCAGCTTATGAAGCACCATGATGATAAAAATACAAAAGAAGCTCAGTGGTTCTGCACTCTACCTGGAGGAGTTCTTGCTTTTTTGATGTGTCTTTGGCTTGACTAACTTCTCCTTTTATAGAGGCTGAGAGGAGGCTTGTTCGAGCTTCTTTCGTATTTTCATCACCATGATGCTTCATGAGAGGCGTCCTCTATTCAACTAAAGTTGAGACACGTATGTCTTACTTTTCGACGAAAGTTATATTCTTCACAGTATTCTTAGCAGAGATATGACATTCACCAAAAGCACTTCTAAATTTATTCAGCCGAGTGCGCATGTGTCGGCGAAACGGGACTGGGGGCCCCCAGAGTCGCAGGGACGCGTGGGTCTTCGGCCACGTCAGTTCCCCGGGGTCACAATCTGCACAAGTGGCGACCGGCTCTCCTGACTAAGTGCCCGAGGCACCAAAGCTGCTCGGCCCCGGGGCCGGGAACGCCTTCCCGGGACCGGGGCGCGCCCCAGCGCGCCTTCCTCTGGCCCGCGGTCGCGACATCGCCCGGACCCGGGCACGGCAGCCTCGGCCCGGGCCCGGGCGCCGAGTTCCCCGGTCCCGGGTCCCCGCTCTCGGTCCCAGTGCCGCGTCCCCGGTCCCGGGTCCCCGCTCTCCTCCTGGTGCCGACCGCCTTGGCTCCCGGGTGCCGACCGCCTCGATCCGGCCCGGGCGCCAAGTCCCCCGGTCCGGGTCCCCGGTGTCGGTCCGGGTGCTGCGCTTCGGCCTCGATCCCGGGAGCCGACTGTCTCGGTCCCGAGTGCCGGCGCGGAGCACTCCACGCCGGGCACGAGGTTGACTTGAGCGCACCACTCCCCAACTACTACATTAATGACGAGGCGACAGGCCTGTCGACTCTGTCGCCTGCTCTGCACGCGTGGCGCCTCGTCATGGCCCCCGTGGACACCCTACTATGCAGTCAGAGCCTTTTGACTTGGAGGCGTACGCCGTCACGTCTCCACGCTCCAGCCGTCCTCCGCAGCCGACCTACCCGGCGTGGACGCAGCAGACGGCAACAGGCAGAGACGTGCGACAAGACTTTGACAAGACAAATCATACCTAGCTTCCCATGCACTGGCACTGTGGACTCCCTGATTTTATAAAGGAGACCCAAGCCACCGCGAAGGGAGGGAGGAACTGGACAGAGCTTTCCCTGTCTTCTGCTCCAAGCTCATTCCCTAGCCACTGTTCCTCTTCTCCGGCTCCGGCGTGAGCTAGCTTTACTTGTAACTACCATATTACATTCGTCCACCACAATAGCATACAACAGGAGTAGGGTATTACGCTTCGAGCGCCCGAACCTGTATAAATCCTCGTGTCTCCTCTGAGTGTCTGTTCATCGTCTTCTTCGCGTATATTTCTGCTACACCTGAAGCCGGCTTCGCCTGAGAACTACTCCTGGCCGAATCTCAAAAAGGGGGGTCTCCCGATCCCCCGCCGTCGAGGTTTCATCCTCCGACAGCTGGCGCGCCAGGTAGGGGAGTTTCCTTTTCAGGTGGTACGCCGGCGCCTCCAACACCAACGCACTCCATGGAGGAAGGCCATCGTCCGCGGGACTCCAACAATGGCCACGGCGACCTCCACGATTGGTTGGACCGGACGCAGGTTCAGGAGGACACCCGGGTCACGATCGAGCGGGCAGCGCGAGCGGCGCGCGAACGCTGCCGCAGTCCTGGGGCCCCCGACCAGGGTCCTGAAGAAGATGGCAAGCTTTCACGTTCCGCGCTGCGCGGAACAGGAGGAAGCGCCAGAAGGCCAAGGCGCAGCCGAGAGCTACGCCATGGCGACTACGGGCAGCTCCCGGAGCTATGATGCCGCGGAGGCGATGGTCGCAGCAAGCGGCGAAAGGCCGCACGCGCGCCGCCACCGACGCGGGAAACAGCCCAGAAGTGGTGCCCTCTCCACAGACGGACTGGCACGACATCAAGCGAGTGCACGCCATCCAGCGCTCACCGAGCGTACCGAGCCGGCCATAGTTCGGGGGTGGTGCGCCTACCACGACACGGATCGGCACGACATCACGGAGTGCCGCGCCGTCCAGGGGATGGCCGAGCGTCTCAAGCGGCCGCAGCCGTGGGTGGTGCGCCTTCCACGACACGGACGGCACGACATCACGAAGTGTGTGCGTCCAGCGCTTGGCCGAGGCGCCTCGAGCCGGTCGAAGCCCGGAGGTGTGCGCCGTCCACGAGACGGATTCGCATGACCTCGTGGAATGCCGCGCGTCCAAAAGCTGGCCGAGCGCGTCAAAAGCTCCGGCAGGAGCAGTAGCGGCCCGAGCCCGACCGAGGCGGTTCGGATGATCCGAACCCTTGGCGGACGGTCCGAGTCCTACTCCCGAGCCGGAACGACTTCGACGGGGCACGAGTACCGGACAGTACCGCCTCGGCAAAGGGCCGGACCCGGGGAACTCGTCCTAATACGGTACATATCCTTACCCGGCACTTGTCATCAGCTTTTCAGTTAGGAACCCTTGTCTGCCCCGGTCGGAGCCTTTGGCCCCGGGGCGTAGCTCGCCCCGGTCGGAGCTTGGCTCCGGGCGCGTACTTACTTAGCCCGGTGGGAGCTCGGCTCCCGGGCACATGCTCGCCCGGTCGAGCTCGGCTCCGGGCGCGTACTTCGCCCCGGTCAGAGCTCGGCTCCCGGGCGCGTACTTGCGTACTTAGCCCGGTGGGAGCTTAGCTCCCGGGCACATGCTCGCCCCGGTCAGAGCTCGGCTCCGGGCGCGTACTTGCGTACTTAGCCCGGTGGGAGTTTCGCTCCGGGCACATGCTCGCCCGGTCGGAGCTTGGCTCCCGGGCGCGTGTAACTGGCCCCGGTTGGAGCCTTGGCTCCTGGGCGCCCAGGTACATAGGGAACGGGCTGCTCGGACTCCATCGGATTAGGTGGCAAGTCCGGGCGGTTCGTCCCGACCCAGTCCGGGGCCTCCGGGTCCCGGTGTGATAGTCCGGACCACGCCGCCCTGTCGAACGCGAGTCCGGGCAGGCCGCTCCCGGTTGAGGACCTCCTCCCGGTGTCGAGAGCTCGCACCCTCGAAAGGGAAGCCGAGCCCAAAACACTGCCCCTGACAGGCCAGAACTCGAGAGCGTCCTCGCTACCCTCGGTAGCGGGGCTCATGCCCACTCCTCGCGCCGTGGCCTCAGGCCGTGACGCGCGAGTCGATGGTTGGGCGTGCACCAATGATATTCTGCAGGCAGCAAGCACGGCGCTCGTCGTAGAGCACCCCTCGCCCAGGCGAGTGCGCGCCTAGGAACGTGGCACCCGGAATGATCCTCACAGGGCGCGAGTACCCAGACAGCATCGCCTCGACAAAGGCGGGTCCGGGAAAGTTGTCCCGATGTGGTCCATGTACTTACCCAGGCCTCCGTGCCGGGGCACAAGTCGACCATAAATATCAAGTCACAGTTCAGTCCGGGGCCCCTTGGGTCCCGGGCACATATTTGAGCCGAGGCTCGGATTCCCGAATCCGCGCCCCGGGTCCGACACGAGGAGCCAAACCAGGCGGCATCGCCAAGCGAGTGCAAGCCTAGGAACGCGACACCCGGAATAGGGCGCGATAGCCCGGATAGCACCGCTCCGGCGAGAATGCGTCCGGAAGGTCGTCTCACATCCCATATTCAAGCCCGGGCCCCCGGAACCCGCTTATATCAAACGTATCCCAGTCCGGGGCCCCCGGGTCCCGGACGTATATCCTTAGCGCTAGCCGGGGCCCCCGGGGCCCGAACACATACCGGACTCGGGCTCGCGAGGGAAGCTAGTCCGAGCTCCATCCCTAGGCATAACAACATGGGATGGACAAGGGAACGGACCGGACGCTCTCACAGTTCACTATGCGTAGAGTAGACCTTTCCCCGGCGGTCCCGGGGACGACTCATACCGCACCAAGCTTAGCGCCCAGGGAGGCCCAGTTCTTCCTGGTGTACCGGGCCAAAGCCGTTCTGTCGCCAGAACTCTTCTTTGGCTCTCGAGTACGGCGCTACATCGACAAACATCAACCACGACAATATGCAGCTCGACAACCTCGACTTCCTCGAGGAACGAAGGTGGCGCGCTCCGCTCCGCGTCGCCCGTTACCAGCAAGGCCTCAAGCGCTACCTTTGGCGTCAGGTTCGGGCCCGATCACTTCAGGTTTGGGGTTCGAATCTCCGCCGTATCTTCGTACGGGTCGGAATGAAATCTTCCCCCCGTGGGAAGGCCCCTCCCTGGTGATCGGAACTTCCCAACCGGGCTTGTAAGCCTGGGAGCATCTTCACAAATATTATCTGAAAGCACATCCTGTAAGTGCCTCTAAACCTCAGCACTGATCGAGGCCGATGTGCATTCGCTTTCCATAGTAATGCTTTTATTATCGTTTCCGGGCTCGTGCCCTTATCCTTTCTTTGTGTCGCGATCGTGCGATCTCCCCGGGGGCATAATCGGGTCGCGCCCATGCGGTGGCTGGGTATTGCGCCTAAGCATCTGTTCCTTACCAGCGAGCTACCGTATCCCATCTGCTAAACCCCGGACATCGTCTAAGCCCGGCTTGCGGTGCCCCGCTCTGGTTGGCTTCGGGCTCGGTTTTTTCCGCTGCTAGGGGGAAGATTCCTTATGCGCAATCCTTTCTCCGCTCGGTCGCGACCCGCGAAGAGGCCCTAAGAGTGGTAGACGCAACGGCTCGCAACATGGAATGGATAAGGGAACGAGCCAAGTGCTCTCACGGTTCATCATGTAGAGCCTGTCGTCGCGGCATCGCTGTGCTCCCTAGGCCAACGGGCCTGGGGGCACGAAGGACCCCCGAATCCGGAAGACGGAAGGGACGAGCCTCAACCAATTCCGCAAGTCTCGCGCTCGGGCGCCCGCGGCACTTGGGTGCCAGGCCCCGGGCCCCCGGGGGCCTGGGCGCGACGGCGATTCACAGCGGATCGGCCCGATGCTCGGCGCTCCCAAGCGAGAACAACACTCCCGGTCCCGGGATGGTGCTCGCGAAGCCATGCCGCCCTTCGCAATACCCAGATACGTAACCTTATCCAACTTTACATACTACTCAACTTGTATTCTTCCTCTATTTGCATGGTCAGCCTAGGTTCCCGGGGGCGCGGAGGGCCCCCGGGACCCGGAAGATGGGCAGGGGCCGAACCTGCGAACTTCGTCGCTCCGCCAAGCTCACGTTCGGACTGCTCGCGCCCCCGGGAACCGAGCTCCCGAGGCGTCGACGGTCGCGTTCGCCGCCTCCCGGGGCCCGAACTCCCGGGGCAAGTGGCTGCGCCCGGGCCCGGACAGGGGTCTCACACCCTACGGCTGTTCGCAGTTGCTGGCCCTCGATGTCGGACGGCGCCCCGATACTCGACGTCCCCAGACACGGGACCCCGAGTACAAGCGACCTCCGAACAACACAATAAACCAAGGTACGAAAAGTATAAACATGACCATATACATATGCAAACATCTCCCTTTTTACAAGACAGGCAAAACCGGAGCGCAAGCACGAGCGAGGCCCGGAGACGCCGTCGCACGGGGAGAGGTCGCTGGCCTCCTTCGGACCGGACCCCGGACGACGACAGAAGAAGGGCGCCCGGGGGCATGGAGGGCCCCCGGACCCCGAAGGCGCCCGCGCATAGCGTCAGAAGGAAACCGGCGTCTTCCTCAACCTCCTCGTCAGGCATCAGCTCTACGAGATGGTCGCCGCGGTCGAAGAACCCTGCCTCCGGGCAGCGGGCTCGACCACGCCTCCCGAGACTTCCTCGCGAACCGCCGCGACGTCCTCGCGAACCGCCACGACGTCCCGATCTGCCGAACACCTCGCGAAACCACCGCGACTTTCTCCGAACAACCGCGACTCCCTCGCGCACAACCGAACTCACACCCCCGGGACGCGAGCCCAGCCTCTTGGGCCGGACGCGTTCTTCCCGGGAGAGTGTTTCCTTCTCCGCGCCTCCATCTCGGGCCAGGGCGGGAGAACTCCTCGCGGCGGATTAGGTGGCAGCCTCCAAATGGACGACGCGCCTCATTGCCGCGGCCTCCGACCAGCGGTCACACGAAGAACTCGTGCGACAGTACGGGCGGCAAGCTGCTGCCTCGCCATCACGACCGCTGCCACCGCCTTCCTCAACACCTCGTTCCATGTTTTCAGCCCGTTCCCGGTACGTATCGCATTTAAATCAACAAGTCGCAAGCTCCACCAGCCCAAGCTGAACCAGGCGGACCCAGCGTCCCCTCGTTTCTTCAAGGACATGGCCCCGTTCCTGCCGGAGCGGCTTCCGGCCGAGCAACAGGCCAGGGGCCACTGTCGGCGAAACGGGACTGGGGCCCCCAGAGTCGCAGGGACGCGTGGGTCTTCGCCACGTCAGTTTCCCCGGGGTCACAATCTGCACAAGTGGCGACCGGCTCTCCTGACTAAGTGCCCGAGGCACCAAAGCTGCTCGGGCCCCGGGGCCGGGAACGCCTTCCCCGGACCGGGGGCGCGCCCCCAGCGCGCCTTCCTCTGCCCGCGGTCCGCGACATCGCCCGGGACCCGGGCACGCAGCCTCGGCCCCGGGCCCGGGCGCCGAGTTCCCCGTCCCGGGTCCCCGCTCTCGGTCCCAGTGCCGCGTCCCCGGTCCCGGGTCCCCGCTCTCGCTCCTGGGTGCCGACCGCCTTGGCTCCCGGGTGCCGACCGCCTCGGATCCGGCCCCGGGCGCCAAGTCCCCCGGTCCCGGGTCCCCGGTGTCGGTCCCGGGTGCTGGCGGCTTCGGCCTCGATCTCGGGAGCCGACTGTCTCGGTCCCGAGTGCCGGCGCGGAGCACTCCACGCCGGGCACGAGGTTGACTTGAGCGCACCACTCCCCAACTACCTACATTAATGACGAGGCGACAGGCCTGTCGACTCTGTCGCCTGCTCTGCCACGCGTGGGCGCCTCGTCATGGCCCCCCGTGGACACCCTACTATGCAGTCAGAAGCCTTTTTGACTACGGAGGCTCTTTTCACTGTGCAACCGCTGTTCACAGTCAGAGCCTTTTGACTTGGACTGTCGGCGAAGTAGGACAGGGGGTCCCACATGCCCTGGGGACGCGTGGGTCTTCGGCCACGTGGATCCCGGGGGGCACCCTTCCACCGGCCCCGGCTCGTGCCCGGGGCGCTACCGCCTTCGGTCGCTGACGGCCCCGGGCTCGTGCCTGGGGCGCGACCGCCGACGGCCCCGGGCTCGTGCCCGGGCACTATCGCCATCGCCCCGGCACGCCCCCGGGGCATCGTATATATCACTCGGCCCCGGGTCCTCTTTTGCCTCGGCCCGAGCCTTGCCTCCGGGCACAATTCACTGCCTGCCCGGGGCCCACATGTCGGTCCCGGGCAGGCTCTGGACCAACTACTCTGCCACGTGTGGGCGTCTCCCAATGCCCCCCGTGGACACCCGACTGCTGTCAGAAACCTTTTGACTTCTAAGGGAAGAGTGTGCGCTGAAGTCAAGAAGAGTCAGAGACCCTTGACTTGGAGGCGTACGCCATCACGTCTCCACGTTCCAGCCGTCCTCCGCAGCCGACCTACCCGGCGTGGACGCAGCAGGCGCCAGCAGGCGGACGTGCAAGACAAGACGGCGACAAGACTTTGACAGGACAGATCATACCTAGCTCTCTCGCGTGCATCCGGCGTTGTGGACTCCCCTCATCTATAAAGGAGGATCCAAGCCACAGGCACGGAAAAAAGGAGGCCAAACCGGACAGAGCTTTCCCTGTCTTCTGCTCCCGTGCTCCTTCTCTAGCCCCTGTTCCTCTTCTCCGGCTCCGGCTGTGAGCTAGCTTACCTTGTAACTACCGTACTACATTCGTCCACCACAGATAGCATACACACAGGAGTAGGGTATTACGCTTCCGAGCGGCCCGAACCTGTATAAATCCTCGTGTCTCCTCTGAGTGTGCTGTTCATCGTCTTCTTCGCGTATCTTTCTGCTACACCTGAAGCCGGCTTCGCCTGAGAACTACTCCCCTGGCCGAATCTCAAAAGGGGGGTCTCCCGACTCCCCGCCGTCGAGGTTTCATCCTCCGACAGCATGCATTATCACTCTATGCTTGAAGAGTGTCATTCTGAATTATTCTTCAATTTACCTTTATTATGTCATATAATTGAGGTACATTAGTCGTGTGATTGAAAAAGGTATATGTTTACCACATCCGAATAATTGATAATACCTTATCAATTTAACTTCTCGTATATATTTTGTATTTTAGCTTTTTTTTTATTGGTATGGTTGCTTATGACCTCCAATATCCATAATATCCATCTCAGAAAAGGAGACATCAAATTTATTATCATATGCTTTTTTTATTTCTTCAAAATTTTCATTTATTTCTTGTTTTAATTCCTTAAATATTTCTTCTTTTATCTTCTTCTTTCATTATGAAGAAACTTCTTCAAATTTTTCTATTATCCTCCAATCAATATATTCATCATCTAAGGAATCCACTTCCTTGGTTAAGCATTCTTTATATATAGTTTTTAAGATGACCCCTCTTAATTTATATTTGCATAATATGTAGACTCTGGAGCTTTCTTGTTCTTGGCTTCCTTGTATTTTTGAATATATTTCTTTGCAGTTGGCTTTAAATAGTAATTTATTTTTAATATTTTTGTTGCTTGACTTAATGGTTCATCAATATCTTTATATTTTTTCCATGATATATCTCCCATTAACTTTACATTTATTTTTTGGGCTATTATTTCTTCAAAAAATATATAGACTCCTGGGAGCTTTCCGTTAAATACCACATATATGGGTTTTTGTTATATTATTTCATGGTCTTTTGTATTTGGCATTAATTCATTTAGCAGATGAAAATATTCAGTAAGGCTATTTAATATTGATAGCATATAGCCATTTTCTTCTCTTTTATTGTTCTATTGATACCAGAAATTGTCCAGCATACATTCCTGCACTTTGTCTATAATTATATGGTTTTTTGGTTTAAATTTATAGGAATTTGGTGGGAATATTTTAAGCCTGTTGTCATCTCCAAAGGTAAAGAATTCAACTCTATTATAGTCCATTGATTTCTTCATTCCTGTAAAATAGGTAAACAAGAAAGCAGATCAGGTAAATGGTTACCATTTCTCTTAATATGTTCAAATATAACTTTCTATTTATTTCCAGTAATAATATCTTCAAATAAGATCCACCTTCTATCAGAACTCTTCTTACTATTAAGCTGATTATAATATCTACATATTACTTCACAATCTGTCCTAATTGTAAATTCTTTGAAACCTAGATAAAGTCTAAAAGTATTATCGCATTAATTATTACAAGTACCTCTCTATGTGTATTATTTACAGTTTTTAATTTATAACTTCCAGAGACATATCTACATATTTTTTTCTTCTGTTTTGGATGAATATTTAGTGGGTCTTTGTTTTAATACATCACCCTAATCTTGTTGAGATGCATCTGTTTCAATAATGAAGTAATTATCGTCTAATGGTAATTCTAGGGGTTTTAAATCTCTGACCCTTTCTTTTATTATTCTAACTAATCTAATGTCTTTAGAATTAAAGTATCTTTGACCATTTTTTCTTAATTTCGCATACAATGGTCCTGCTAATTTTGCTAAATTGTCTGTGTGATTTCTAGCATAATTTATTATCCCTAAGAATTGTTGTAACTTCTTTTTATTATTCATGACATCAAGAATTGTAAGATTTTATTAACAATATGCTCTTGTAAATGTATTTTCCCTCCCTTATCTTATGACCAAGGAAATTGATTTTTTCCTTGCAAATTTTCATCATTTTCTTAGATAGAATTAAACCATTTTGTTCTACTTTCCTAAAAAATGTTTCCAGGTGAGCAATATGCTCCTTATATGTTTTTGAGAAAACTAACAAGTTATCTATATAGACTAATACAAATTCTTGATTTTCGTTAAATATGTTTTGCATCTTTCTTTGAAATAAGGCAGAGGCATTTTTTAATCCTAGTGGCATAACAAGCCATTCATAGTGTCCCTGGGGACATGTAAATATAGTCCACTCTATAGATTCTTCTGCTATTTTTACTTGCAAAAAACCAACTTTTAAATCAAATTTCGAGAAATGTTTACTACCTCGTATTCTATTAATCCATTCTTACTTGTTAGGAATGTTATAAGCATCTTCTATGGTATTGTCGTTTAACCTTTTGTAATTGATGATCATGCTTAATTTATCTCTCACTTCTTCAGCATGATTTCTTATTATAAATACTGCCGATCTATGTAGACTCCTACTTTCCCTTATTGCTCCTAATTTTAATAATTTTTTATATGCATTTTAATCTCTTCTATATCTTTTGGGGTTACCTCTATTGGGCATGTTTTAATTATATAGTCCAGGTTTATTATATTAATTTTATAGGTAATTGAATTTTTCTCCTAGTATTTCATCGGGATTTCTCCTATTATTCGAATATCCTCTAATCTTTGGATAATTCTTTCAATATCCTTTTTGGACTTAATATCTCTATACCAATTTGGTGCAAATGACTGTAGTCCTATGCATTCTATATTGGAATTTGATTTATAATAGTCATCTATATTCTTGCTAAGCTCATAGTTTAATACTTATTTCTTCAGGGTCAGGGCTTGACGTATCAAGGTTATCAAGATTGGTGGTCGTTCTACCATGCTTTTGTACTTCTGAAATATATGGAACATTGTCCTAATATAGAATAAATGTAATTTCTTTTTCATGTATTACTGTGGTTTGTACCGACTGTTGTAAGAACCTTAAACCAATTATCATGTTATCATTTATCATTGATAAGTCTCTTATTGTAATCTCATCTATTATATATCTTGTTCCGTTAATATATACCTCAATATTATGAGCTAACTAGTTATGAATTTTCTTTATTTGGACATATCTATCATCATCGAGTGTACGAACTATTTTAGGGCATTTTATAAAGTATTTGTCATGAATAATATTCTTTGTACACCTTGTGTCTATTATTGCTAATATTTTATATGATACCTTTGGTGATAACTTCATTTTTATAGGGATCCTTATTCCTAAAATTTCTTTGAAGGGAAATTTTACTATATATTTATTTTCAAAATTGGTTATGGCATCCTTTAGATGAATTATGTTAGAAGTGTTACTGTCCTTTAACGTTACCAATTGTTCTTTGAATTCAGTGTTTTGTATAGCCTTATTTTCTGGCAAAGTCTTAATATCACTTTTATTTTTCAAATTTTCTAACTCTACTTCTAATTTATTTATTCTATTTTCTAAAACTCGTACTCTGCTTGATAGTATCTTCTCATTTGATTCTAATTCTATTTCTTTTCTCTATTTTTGTTTATTTCCTCTTATACACTTGACACAAGCTTGTTTTAAGCATATACTACAAGTGACTCTATTATCCTGACTTGGGTAGTAGATTAAAAAAGCACATTTAATATTGTAATCACCATTTCCTCTAACCCAATCATGTTCACAACTTAATTGATCTATTATTTCTATTTTTATTCTTGCTAGCTCATTAATTAAGTCTAACTCTTCATCGCTCGACTCATATTCTTTGTTAATATTTTCTACTCATCCATTTCTATGATTGAGTATATTGACTCATCATCCTTTATTTCATCGTCACATATTAATATACTTTTATTTACATTATCTATAATTAAAACTCTCTCTTGCTCTTCATATTTACTAGAATATCTCTTTTGATCTTTATTTGGGCATGTCCTACTCAAATGGTCAGGTGAATTGCATAAAAAACATATGCAACTTCTATTATAAATCTTTTTGGGATTGTATCATCTTACATTTCTTTTATGTAAAAAGGGGCTTTATTATCTGATCTTCTTAGAAAATATCTTCTCTTTGTCTTAATATTATTGTTATTTCTATTTTGATGTCTATAGCTTCTTTTACTTCTATGCCTATCTTCTAAATATGATAAAGGTATTTGTACTATTTTGTTAAAAAAATTATAACCAGAATATTTCATAGACTTTTAAGCTTGTATACCTGTACATATATTTCTTAATTATTTAAATACAAAGGTTATTGCTTGAGAGATATTAATTTCAGCTCCTTCGGTTTCTTTTTTATTTCTTCAAAAATCATGCTTCCTAACGGGTCAGGTAATTTATTAAAATAATGCTCAACTATACCTCTATTATATACTTGTTTAGCAGTTGTAGCGTTATAAAAATAGTGTTAAGAAAACTCTTTTATGCCGTTTCAGTTTGTCAATGTTAATTTTTCTATTTCTTTGAGTCTTTCATTTTGCAAAGTTGTGTAACCTAATTCTGGATCCTCAGCTATGATAATATTGGATATTACATTTGTAAAATTATGTGGATTACTACCAGCTCTTTTTATTTCTTCATTATTATTAGGATTCTTTTCAATTTATTGTTCCCAAAGGGCCTTAGCAGATTCACCCAAAAATATTTCTAAATAAGTTATCATATCTTCTATCTTGTTTTCTATATTGTGTCGATTATATATATATTTTTGAACTATTAATCCCTTCTAAATGCTAATAATATTTGTCCAGTCAATAGGATCATATGTGGCTAAATTTAATATAGCACCATCATTTTTCTGATTTTGAAATTTATAGGTCTCTTAAAATCTCTTCTCTTAGTGCCCATGTGCCTATACTGTCCTGGAATACAATTATATGAATATTCTTCTCTGTCGGGAGCCCATTTTCCTACCGCCCTAGCTGGTCTTTCTCTTTCTTCTTTGTTTTTTACAAAACCTTCACCATACCTTTTCCTCTTTCCTGTTTCTAGATCTACTTCCGTAGCTTCCATAGCATTATCAAGATTATGCAACCCTATATCATCTAAACAGTTTATAAAATCATTATATTGTTCCGAGTTGTCTTCTACTTTTCCTATATTCCACATTTCTTTCATCAAACTAATTTCTTCTTCATAACTTTCTAAAAACAATTTCTCATTTTCTTCCCATTGCTCTTCTTCACTTAATTATTTGTTAACCTTCTGCTTCCCTTTGTGATATTTATTTTTTCTTTAAGCTTTATTTGTTCTACTTTATTTTATTGGTTTTTGGGGGTTTCCATATTGATGTCTTTATTCTTTTTTAATTTCTTTATCCTAGACAATTCTCCGTAAAAATAAAGTTCCTTATTTCTTATTTTAGACCATTCACTCTTCATTGAATTATTATATTCCACGGCTATTTCTTTTAATTTGTCCTCATAATATTTTATTTTACTTTCTTGATCTAACATTTCCATAAATTCAGAAATACTATGTCTTCGATTATCAATAATATTTTTATCAGAAGTTTCTGCATCTAGATCATCTGCGGTTCTAAACTTATAATTTATAAATCTAATGCTGGTATTCCCTTTACTATTTTGGTATGTTACGTAATTTTCGGGCTGATTCAAAGTTTTACTTTCTATTAATTCACTAATTTTCCACTCTTCTCCTACCCTTTCTTTAGAACTTATTTTTAAAAGGCTCATGAATGTTATTCCTTTAGATTGTATGCTTTCAATCACATCATTTACATTTAATTTATATTTAGAAGCACTACTGTTAGTTAATCTTCCTATAAATTCTATACTTATTAACAAGTTTGTCCCCTTAAATTCTTCGTATCCCTTTGTTTGAAATCCAAAACTCATTTTATCTATAAATTCTTTTACAGGCATCATTAAATCTGGAGCTATGTAGGTTATTAACCTATTTTCATTCATATTACCTTCTAAAAAGTCTAATGCTCCTTTGTCTATTGTGTCCCATCTTTTGTCTAACAAGGTTATTAGCTCTTTCGCTCATAATTTCTTTCTTGTCCTACCTTTGACTCCTATTATGTATATTTCTTGGTGAATATACTTATATCTAGCATATTTTAATCAATTTTCAAATTCCTTGGCTATAATTTTTAGCTTGACTAGTTTTGTCAAAACATCAATTCTACTTCTCTAGATATTCTATATAACACATTTTTATTCTCAAAAAATCCCATACAATATATTTGTTGAGATTTTATTGCTCTTAAAGTGTCTATCAGATATTTTTTAAGTTGTTTGTTTAATTCTACAACATCTTCCAAATCATCAACTTCATCATATTTATCTTTTTGGTTATCATTATTACTTAAAGATCTGTCATCTCTGCTTACTATTCTTCTAAGGAGATTTCTAGGTAGGTCAATTTTTCTGAATTTATAGCTTATGAGAATGCAACTATACCTGATGAAGCCAAAACTATTTCTTTACTTCCTTGACTAGAAAGTACTAGAGCTTTTACTGCTTTAATTAACTTCTTAATTTTAACTAATTCTTGATCTAGATATTTTAGATCTTCTGTTATATTATTTTTAGCTTTATCTGAATTTAATAAGACGTCTACCTTCGTATTTAGATGAACAAAGTCTTTCTTGATGTAATCACTGTTTTGTATAATTTTACTTTGACTTGTCTTAAAATCTTCTAGAAATTTTAATGCAGAGTTTAATTTACTATTAAGTAGAGAATATTGTTCTTTAACTTGCTTATGTTCTTTATATAACCCTTCAAATTTTTGCTCCAAAACGTCATGTCTTTTCCCCTAATTTATATAGAAATTATATATCAAGTTAACAATTAAGTTTAGTTGACTATTATTAGAGTGCCAACAATGTTTTTCAGTATGGTTCAGTCTACACCTTAGATTGATATTATCCTTTGTATTTATTACCTTTTCGATATTAGTTTCTAGATTTAAATATTTTAGTTTTTCAATGGTACCCTGGCTCTGATACCAAACCTCCAAACAAAAACAAACTAATGATATATAGTGCACTTATATGATTAATTTACTTTTGATAGGCTTATTTTTACCTTTCACTCGTGCTGTCACTATTCAGAGTTACTGTTCACATAGTGCTGGTACTATTCACTACTGTTTAAAGTTACTGTTCACTACTGTTTACTTGATTCTTTTTATCTTCAGGATCTTTATGGGTTAGCGAAACCTACTGCGACAGCCGGTGTTTATTTCAGAAAGATTTTTATGCTCTACTCGATACTCACCATATTTCTCACTTTTTATTTTTAGAAGAGGCTTCTTTAAATATCCCTAGTCATACTTATTCCAATTGAGAATTTATCTTCTCCCCAGGCAGTTTCACTCAAAGGAATACTTCTCTACGGATACGGGTTCTCCTAATGCCTATGCGAGATGCAGGCTATGAATGAGAACTACCGAAGAGGTTTCTCCTATAGGGTTCCTACCATAAACACTCGCCCAGATCAAACAGACAAGAAAACTTAAAAGAAACTTCTTCATAATAAACAAATAAGTTTACATATAGTTTTCCCTTTCGGGAACCCCGAAGGATGATACAAACAAGCGTAACTTGCTTATCTTACACTGATTTATATTACACTCCTTACTTTAATATACTTGCAAACTATATTCTTAGCAAACTACTACTAAGGCTAGAGAGTGGTTCTGCGCTCTGCTTAGAGGAGTTCTTACTTCTTTGATGTGTATTATTGGCTTGGCCAACTCCTTCTTTTGTAGAGACCGAGAGGAGGCTCGTTCGAGTTTCTTTGTATTTTCATCACCATGATGCTTTGTGAGTTGACACACACGAAAGAGTGGTTCTTCTATTATTGCCTCACGGGCGTCCTCTGCTAAAGTTAAGACACATATGTCTTACTTCTCATCGAAAGTTATATTATTCACAGTATTCTTAACAGAGATATATCATTCATCGAACGGAAAGCACTTCTGAATTTATTCGGATATATATAATGACATATCTCTGCTAGATGTAGTATTATTATAAAAATAAGGATGTTTCCTTTTGTCCGTATCGTCCGCGAGCTATGTTTCCGCTTTCGTCCGCGAGCTTTCGCCCAGATTCGTATCGTCTCACAGCACAAGCCACCCCTCCCCGCCGGCGGTAATCCGGCCACCCGGAGGAGAGGGACGTGAGCCGCCGCCACCATCTTCTCCCCTTTTATCTCCGCCCAGCCACCTGTCCCCTCTCCCTCTCCGCCCTGCTAGGTGCGGTGCCAAATCCGCTCGGGACCATCAGATCTGGCGAACTCGGGTGTCCCCACTGGTGATAAGGCGCGTCCCTCCTCCTCCTCAGATCGGCGGCGAACAAAGGGTGCGTGGCGGATGGCGGAGTCGAGCGCGGATGACGCCGAGCTGCGGCACGCGTGCGCACAGCCCGTGGCGGCGTCGGGGGCGCGCGGCGAGGAGGTGTCCTCCTCCATCCGCGTCGCCAAGGGGAGGGGCATCTTTGAGAAGCTCGGCCGCCTCGCCAAGCCCCGCGTCCTCGCGCTCACCGGTCAGTGCCCCATCGCCTCCCACCCCCCCCCCCCCCCCCTCCCCCCTCTCTCTCGCTCTCTCTCTGTGCAACTTTGCTTGCCCCTGCTTCAATTTGGTCAGGTAGCTGATTTGGTTGCTCGGAGAGGGAGGATTGTTTTGGTGCGACTCGAAGTTAGCTGATTTGGTCATCATATGACTTCTTCCTTTAGTAGATACTCTGGCTCATATCATATGGCTTTTGGAAAGAACATGAAGCCCGTGTTTCCGATTTCCTTGTGCTGTCATGATTTCATATTTTGTCCACATAGGCTTGTAGGTTTGCTCGTGTTATTCAAGAATCAAGAAAAAGTCTCAATTAGTTATAGATTCACACAAGTCATTTCGGTTCTCGTATATGGTTTTTATTCAAAGAGATTAAAATCAGTGTGTGGTTTATCTCTGTGTGATGAAAAACGTGAAGTATGTATGTATAGCTATTGCTAGGAATGGCTATGTTTGTGAAAAATGTTAAGAAATGCTAGAGATTAAGATAATATTATGCCTTCGTTACCTCCTTTACTGATTCTTTTTGGAAGGGAACAACTTGCTAATTCTGACTTGTTTATCTTTCTCATGGTCTTATCAAGCCACAATAATACATGATATGCTATAACTTCTTTAAGAAAAAAAATTGTTGTATTATCAGTAATTTGTCTTTGCTTTTATTGATTTCAGTGATTGCTGTAGGTAAGTGACGACTGAGGAGACAAGATGGTGCAGAAGGAGCTGCCACAACCTCACAAGGACATCTCCATGGCTAAGCAACACGCTTTCAGGTTAGCTTCGAGCAAGTGCCAGTGATTACTGCAGAATTTTACATGCTGATAATAGGCTTTGGCAATTTCAGTACAATATATGTTTGAGGCCAGTTGCAGTGAGATGAACCATTTGTATGTGATCCTTAATATTATGCTTCAGTGTGATTTCAGCTGTCCTTGCCATATAGGAGTTGTTTCCTGCAAAAGCTACTTTGTTTTGTTTTTCATTTGTCATGAAAATGCCCAAGGTTCTAAAGTTTGTCATACTCCATTTGAGGTTTAGCTGAATACTTCTCCATGAATATGGCTCCAAAATGTTATAAACTTCACAATTATTAACTTGGTATATTTATAGAGAACAAGTATAAGTGTATAACTCCATCCCTCTTGTAAGTTATGAATCAGATTTGGGATTCAAGGGTTGTGATCTGGGGAGCTTGGATCGAGCGAAGGCCTGTGGTTGGACTTGGTTTGACAGTCTTAGGCCACCAGGGGACTATACTTGGTGATGTTTTCAGCAGAGATCCATTTTTCTTATTTTATGCAGTTATCTGTAAATTGCTTAAATTAGTAATTTTTCTTGCATGCGCCGCTGAAGTTCCAAATAGGAACCTGTCATACTGTGCAAGGACGCAAAATCATCAGAATTTTGGAAGTTGTAGCCTACGCTACAATTTGATCCACCGTGCATCTTGTACAAGGAACATTTCTTTTAAAGCTTTCATCATGTGGTGTTGAGACCGAAAGTTCAAATGCCGGCACCCAAAAGTTATGCATGGATTGATAGGAACATCCAAGCATTTCAAGTCACAAGACCAATAACTAGGCAAGGTGCTGGACCTGACTGGACAACTCCTTGTGAACTGTGGATTGAGCCTGGTGTTGATGGCACATGACAGTCGGTTAGAGAGTGAAGCCTTGGCTGGTATAGCCACTTCTGACTGTTAACTTGAAGCCTGCTTTGTTCTCGGCAGGCGAATAAGAGAGTGAAGATGTTAAAAACTTATGAAACAGGAATTGATCTCTCTCAATGTAATGACATCTACTACCTAGAAAGTGTCTGTACAGTGCATATTTTTTCGGTAGACTGGGTTACTTATTTCTACATTAGTTGGACACTTGGACGCATGCCAACACAGGTTTTACTAACTGTAGTAGCTCAGCTCATGTAATCTCACATGATTTGTTCGTGACTCTTAGCAGAGACTGGGTGGTTTACTTAGAGTATTGCTAGACAGTTTACTTTGTTCTTATAATTTTACGGCCGTTTGAAGCATTTTTTGGCGTTAATTGTTTAAATGGAAGAAACAATGACCTACATTGCCCTGACCCCAGTGATATTGTCGTTTATTTTTGTTTGAAGCAGCCATAGGGTTGTGGAATGCTCAATTTAGTGTGGATTGATGCGTGTTGCTGTGCTGAATTGATTGCACTGACTTCCTGCTTCTTTGCAGTTGGATTTAATTACCTGTTCTGTCTGGTGTGCAACACTCTTTATAAATATTTGATTATTATAACAAGGAAACATTGACATTTTGATATTGATTGCTTTGATTGTTTTGACATAGTCTAAATGGAGTGAAGAGTTAATCCTTGGTTAACTCAAATCAACGTGATAGTTATACTTTAGAAGTGTTGTCTGCCAATATGTTATAAACACATCTTGGAATTGTTAGTACTCCTCACCACCGCGTTCTCTGCTCTCTTCCTATCCCTCGTAGCCTCGCTCAGTGCCAGATCCGGCTTAGGGGCTGCTGAATCTGATATGAGGAGGACTTAGAGTGTTTTTAAGTGCTTATTGTGTGGCTTAAATAAGCTGCACAAACGTTATTAGCGTGTGATTAATTAAATATTTACTATTAAAAAGTTAAAAAATGGATCTACTTGTTTTTTTAGAGCTACTTTTATATAGAAAATTTTTACAAAAAACACACCGTTTATCGTTTTGGGAAGTGTGCACACGTAAAATGAAAAAAATAAGCTGGCTGGAGAAGCTGCAATGAACAGCCCCTTAGGAGCAGTAGGGTGGAGTGATGGGCTAGGAGGCCAGGGAGAAGGGAGCGGGAGGATGGCAGCTCGGTTATGACTGCGATGACGATAGTCACGGCTCGAGGAGGACGGTGGCAAGGCACGGCGACGACCACGGCCATCGCTTGCTGTTGATGGCAATAGCGGCTTGGTTGGTTCTTCTCTTTATTTTCTCTGCTCTTTTTTTTTTCACTTCCTTTCATCTTATGATTGTGGATGGCATGGCACCAACAGTTGTTACTTACACCACTATTATCCATTGGCTTGCACGGGAGGCTTGCTTCGACGATGCTCTTAAAACTGTTCAATGAAATGGCTAGGAGAGGGATCATGCCGAATGTGGTAACATATAGTTCACTCATCGATGAATTGTGCAAGGGTGGACGTGCAGCCTTAGCACTGGAGTTGCTGGATAGGATGGTAAAGGGTTTTTTACTGTTAATAATTTAATTTTTTTTAAATTTACAAAACTATTTTTTAATTTTTTTTCAGAAATATCCTCTTGCCGCCGTGGGCTAGGGCGGTATTTAAAAACCGCCGTGGCCCAGGGCGGCAAATGGCCTGGCCGTCAGTAGGCCGTGACGGCGTGGGCTGTCGTTAGCCGGGGGGGGGGGGGGGGCCACGTGGGCTTGCCGCCATGGCCTAGGGCGGCGAATGCCTCACGGGCCTCCCCTAAGGCCGGCAGAACTACAGGGGGCAAAATGCAAATTTGCATTCGCCGCCCTGGGGGAGGGCGGTTTTTAGCCCTCTCCTATAAAATCCCTTCGCGCACTCGCCGGCGCGTCATTTCCCCCTTCCGCCTCTAGCGTTCGTCCGATAAAGCTGAGGCAAAGGAGGAGCAGTACAGCGGTGAAGCCCTCGCGGATGAACGAATCGCCCGCTTTTCTAGGAACCGGTGACTAAAACGAGCGGATATATTGTACTACTCACAAGTTGTATCCGTTGTTGTATTTCATACTATGAGTGTCGCATTCATCATACCGCAATGCGAACGACTCGCATCTAGCTAATATCACTATGCTATTGTACGTGCACTGCGTTAAGTATCGACCGAGTGGATCACGAATAATACACTATATCGTCTCCCAATGTCGAATTAAAAATCATTCAGTACGTATATTACGTAAAAATTTGGGAAAAAATTCATAGGCCCTAACATTCTGTTCGCCTGGGGGTCTTAAGCCCCTCACGTAAAACGGACCGGCCTATTACCATGTCATTAATTAAGTATTACCGAAAATAAACTTGAAAAAAGATCAGTACGATTTTATAAACCAACGCCCACCATCGTCGGATTATAAAAAAAAATTCAAAAAACATACCCTAAATCACGATTAAAACTAAATTTTGTAAAGCGTGTAGGCGAAAGACGGGGAGGAGTGGATTGCGAGTGCCGATCCGGACATACGAAGAGTGGAATGCGAGTGGCGATCCGGAAATACCCTCACTTTGACAAGTTTTCTTCACAACGTGAACAATATATGATATTTGGTTTTTTTTACATCGACCCAATAAATGCAATGGTACAATAAATAGAATTTAAGAATCTAATTTTGAGAAATAAATTTTCAAAATTTTTGGGGTTAAAAATTAGCAAGAAAATAAGGCAGGAAAATTAGCAAGAAAATTTTCAAATTTGGTAATTTGCAAATGGCTGTAGGGGGCCGAACGCAAAAATGCATTCCGTGGCCTAGGGCGGCAATGCCACATGGCCCCCAGCCCGCTGACGCCGTGAGCCGCTGTCACGGCCTGGTGACGCCACTGTGGGCCTCGGCCATTTGCCGCCCTGGGCCACAGCGGTTTTTAAATGCCGTCCTGGCCCACGGCGACAAGAGTGTATTTTTGAAAAAAAAATTAAAATTTAGTTTTATAAATTAAAAAATAAAATAAATTATTAACCGTAAAAATTCGGTAAAGGGGAGGAAGCTTCTAAATACAATCACATATAGTTTTGTTATTGATGGGCTCTATAAAGAGGGCCGGCTGGGTCAGGCAATGGAGATTTTAGACCAGATGCGTCTTTAGGGGAGGAAGCCTGATCCTGGGTTGTTAGGTAAGCTAATTGTTGATCTATGTGATGTAGGAAGAGCTGTAGAGGCTGCAAATTACCTGGATGAGTTGATTTTAGCTGGCATTGAACCAAATCGCCTGACTTGGAGCCTGCCTGGCAGGATAAATGATGCAGTGGTGACAGCACTATGTGCTAAGGGTGAAGTTGGCAAGGCTTTTCGGGTGTACTAGAGCATGAGGACCCGTGGAATTTATACTATGCAGCATTTGTCAAAAGGATAAACAACGTTGCAGCATCTGTTGATTACTACTAGCAGTTCTGTCAAGTTCTTGATCCATTTAGTTGATCAAGCCAGTTTTCCATAGACATTATACTGGATTGAATGGCATCCAAATTTATTTGATCATGCCATCTTAATCCTCTTGCTGTGATAAGTTGTATTTATTGTATCTATTGAAGGATTATTGAGTTTTCCTTGCAAAAAAAAACATTATTGATAGAGATCGAAAAAGAACCACAGCTACCACGTTAGTTTTGAATGCTAGAAACCACATTAATTCAAGAAAAGAAAAGATTTGTACTGTTAAATTGTGGTGAGTCTGGATTGTAACAGTGTAGATTAATTGATATCATTATATAAAGTACAATTGTATCTATGAAAATAAAAGCTAAGTCTCTTCACGTGCTCAAATTTTTTGAAGTGCTTTCATTCATCATCCAGGATTTTGTCCCATTCGTCCATCAAAGTGCAATGCAGGTCACCGCTCTAATTACGAGTCTTCCGTCCACAGATGACGCGAGATACTTAGATTACGTATGGTAAAGCATGCAAGAAAAATCCGTTAGCTGTCCCGTTCTGTTTATGGCTTATCAATTTAGAAAGAAAGCATTGCATGAATTAATGAAAATCCATTGTTCCTCAAAACGATTTGGAGTTCGCCACCGTATGCGCTTTGGTGTGTTTCCTGTCAGCCTCTCTGTCCTCGGACATGATGTGCGCAGCCTCAACTCCACCGCTTGTGTGCCGCAGCACCATCACACTGGATCTTGTGGCTTAGGATTGCCACCAAGGCTAGGTGACTTGGCTCGGTTGTGTTTTTTGCTGTTGTAGAGCTCATCGGAGATGCAGGTTGCATCAGCTTGGCCGCATACAAGCGTGTTGTCACCGTTGCTGATATGCATTGAATCAGAGAAATCAGGTAAGCAAAGGGCATAGGGTTTTTGTTTCACAGGTTGCAAGCATGCGCATGATGGGCTGTCGATATATATGTGTTTTACCGTTGCAACCTACAAACAATTTAGTTAAGAAAAGAGTAAAATAGCCTCACCAAGTATGGTTATCAATCTATTGTACTCTTTGTCCCTTTGTCTCGCTATATCTGAGAATTTAAGAACTTGTGTTTCCTAACGTTCTTTGCTTTCTTTTTTTTTTTTCTATAATGCTGGTTTGATTAGAAAATATGGCAACCAAATTTGTTCGCACTTTAATGGTCTTTTTAATGATTATTATCTATTCTTTTCGCTCGTAGCAAAGCACGAATATTTTATATATATATATATATATATATATATATATATATAAAAGAAAATGATTCTATACTCATAGAGTATCTACTCCTACTCTTATCCACTCAAAGCCTACCGGATCTTACTATCCTACCCGCTTTGATTTTTTTAAAAAAAATTCCCGTAACAATCTTTTAACTATTCGGATCGCGTCAACTGCCCGCATAAAGCGGCAGCCATTCGGCGTCCCAGAGCCGCGGCGGCTCACCCACGCCGATCGTCGTTGTCATGCGGTGTTTCCCAGGCGACGGCGTCGACCACCAGCAACCGGTGCGACACTTACTTATTGTATGTAAACTTACCGCTAAGCGAAACTAATTAAAGACACTTACTTATAATGAGAGAGAATTAGAGGGCAGCGTTAATCCTAACTTTCCAATCTTAATAATAATCCATTTTACACGAGAACAAAGCGAAGAGAGGATCTTCGCGTCCTCGCCTACTGCAGCACCATCAGGCGACACCGACGGCGGCGCCGGCGGACAAATCGCCGCTCTCCCGTGATCTCTTCCACGTCTTCACCGTCAGATCGGGCTCGCCGCCCTGCCCTGCCGCCGCCTCTGCCCTCGGGATCGGCACAACGCCCGGCCGGGGCGGGCAGGCGCAAACAGCTGAGTGCTCGAGCGCCCGGCACTACTACTCCTCGATCTGGTATTCCTCGAATCCTCCTAGCTCCGGAAGTCCGGATCCTCCAGAGTTCACCTTCCACTGCAATTCGATTCCCTAATGGGCTAACCTTTGTTGCAAGTGTACGCTATATCGATTTCCTTTTAGGTTCTTTTTTTTTGCATGCTAAATTGATATTTGGATATGCTTATTAATCCAGGAGAGATGGGAGATAGAGAAAGGCGCATGGTGTTTGTCACAGTAGGAACTACATGCTTCGACGCGCTTGTCAAGGCTGTAGATTCTGAACAAGTGAAGGAAGCATTGCTGCAGAAGGGTTACACTCATCTTCTGATTCAGATGGGCCGAGGGACATATGTGCCTTCGAAGGTAGTAACATTGTCTCTCTTTTGTGGTCACATATTAATTATCTTTGTGTCACGTCCTTTTGTCTATTTGCCTTGGTGATGGATGAAGTCACAAGAGACATACAAGGGAATGTCCCTTGGTGTATGCTTTTCGCGGACGATGTACTATTAGTTGATGAAAGCCGAGCGGGAGTAAATAGGAAACTAGAGTTGTGGCGGCAGACTCTAGAGTCCAAAGGTTTTAGACTCAGCAGAACTAAAACCGAATATATGGCATGTGACTTCGGCACTGCTAGACATGAGAAGAAGGATGTTAGTTTGGATGGTCAAATAGTACCCAAGAAGGATACCTTTCGATATTTGGGATCAATGCTACAGAGAGATGGAGATATCGATGAAGATGTTAGCCATAGAATCAAAGCGGGGTGGATGAAGTGGCGTCAAGCATCGGGTATTCTCTGTGACAAGAGGGTACCACAGAAGCTAAAAGGCAAGTTCTATAGAACGGCGATTAGACCGGCAATGTTGTATGGTGCAGAATGTTGGCCTACAAAAAGACGACATGTTCAGCAGTTGAGTGTTGCGGAAATGCGTATGCTACGTTGGATTTGTGGTCATACAAGAATGGATCGAGTCCGGAACGATGATATACGTGATAGGCTAGGGGTAGCACCAATTGAAGAGAAGCTTGTCTAACACCGGTTGAGATGGTTTGGACATGTCCAGCGGAGACCTCCAGAGGCACCAGTGCATAGTGGAATCTTAAGGCGCGACAGTGATGTTAGGAGAGGCAGGGGAAGATCAAAATTGACGTAGGAGGAGGCAATAAAAAGGGACTTGAAAGGATGGAATATACCAAAGGATTTGTCTTTGAATAGGTCTCTTTGGAAAGCAGCCATTTACGTGCCTGAACCTTGTTTTGCGGCTCCTGTTGGGTTTCAACTCTAGCCTACCCCAATTTACTTGGGACTGAAAGGCTTTGTTGTTGTTGTTGTTATGTCACGTCCTTTTGTGACAATGCTATTTTCCCCCTTATTAAAATCACATCCCATAATGCACTCATATTGTATGGCTGGCTCCATGGGGCACTGGATTTTACAAATGATGTTTATCAGTTCTGAGATCAATTCTGAAATGGATATGGTATCTGGTCAGCTAGCATCTACAGCTGATGAGCAGAGATTACTCGATTGCAGAGCACATATCTAATTCCCTACATGAAAAGAAGGGATGTATTACAAACTTACAATGCAGATACGCTCCCAAAGACGCAAGTTGGTGTCTTGGTGCTATCTGATGGCTTTCATTATGTTTGTTATTTTGTTTCAGTGATCTTAGTAGTCACTCAAATAGTTACAGTTGATGTTTATGTTATTTAAAGAAGAAAGAAAGATAGTGAAAACCATGAGAAATAAACGGATAGTTCATTGGGGGTGTATTTGCAGGGTAACTTGACTTATGGCATTGTCATTTCGTGTGATTAGCCCTTACCGACCCCTTATTTTAGCTTTCTTCTTTCCTTTCTGTACATAGTTTTCTTGTAAGTGCGCTGGTGTTCAAACCCTCAATCTTAATACTAAGATATGCAAATCTTATGCGTATTCTTAAAAAAAATTGACTTATGGTGATTTGGCGAGAAGTAACTGAAAAATTATAGGCATCTTACGGAGGTGTTATAGGTTCTTCACTTGAAAAGGTAGTTCATGCTACTTGGGCCAACAAACCCTTTAGAATGTACTTTCCATGTATAAAATAATAAAGACAAAGAAATACTAAAGATGAGCTACAAGAAAAGTTTCTACTTTATCACAATGCAGAATACCAGAAAGATATCAATCCAAAATATTGAAAGTTGCTTGATGACTTATGTTTGCAGCTATATTTTGCAAGTTTATAATTCACAGGCACCAAGAAGCCTTTTAACTTGTAGCATGAACAACTAAGTCCTTCGAGGTAGCATGAACCACAATCATTTGGCGTTGTGCTCCTGTCATGTTCTTATAAGCACGCAACATACATGTTCCTATAAGCACACACCATACATGTAAATGATTTCAATAACGATGTTTCAGTTCTGGTATAAAGACAGAGTTCACTTTCTAGATAACAGAACATCATATATCCATACATCTACAATGTGAAGAAAAAAAAAGCTGAATTGGTCAGTAGATAAGCTTGTTTATATTATCTCAATCATGTGCCTTTTGTCAGGGCTTTCTGAGATCTACAAAGAGACCCCATTGCTAGTGAGATATAGATCCATATAACAGTTCATTACAGGAATCAAGCTTGAACAGTTACGCTGAAGCACATGGAGGATGAGAATAGATTATGATGATCAAGAAGCATAGAATGATCAATGAAAGTCCATGGTACTAAAAACTCAAGAGATGAATGCTATTTTCTATCTCTATCATTTTTCTTTCTATCTCCCTAAACTCAGAAGTAAACTCTATTAGTCATGTACATGTGTCATGTGTCAACAAGAACAGGAAATGAGTACAAGACTATGTTATGGTTCATGCTGCCTTAAAGGATTCTGTTGTTCCGGCAACTAGAATTTATTATTAATTTGATCTTTTAGTGCTAACTATGGGAATATGCAATAATTTTTGTTTATTCTTCTGGAGAAAAGTTCACAGAAAATTCAACTCTTCAAGTTGATTATTTTACTTTTTCACCAAGCATTGCGGACTACATCAGAGAAGCATCCTTAGTCATCAGCCATGCAGGTGATAAACAGATATGCACAATTGAAGTACTTAAGCATATATATACACACACACACATACATATATATATATGTATGTATATATATGTATGTATTTGTTGATGGTGAATACATAATCTGCATATAATAGTTGTCTTACTGGTGTTTTCAGCGTAAATTGTGTATATTAATTAATATCCATACCTGTATGATGTCCTTTGAATTCTTGGTGGAGGAAAACATGTTATGTTTTGGAGCAAACAATGCACGGTGACATTTTAGAAACATACGGTAGGATCGTAGGAAAAGGCAGTCAAAACACTATCGTTCATGTATATAGTGCAGAGGACCTGTCTAAAAATACCCTTCATTTTATGATTATGTTATATCCTTCACACTATCTATTTCATGCCTACTTTAGATCTAGAATATTATGCTTATTTATTTTCATAGAAAAGAGCCTTATTTGTTTCTAAATAGAAACTTGGGAAGTTTACGGGCAAGGATATTTTGGATATAGGCGGGGATAGAGACACAAGAGAATTACTCAATCTAATGCCTACCTTACCTAGATAGGGGTCCCTCCTTATATAGTAATCTAATACTATCCTAACGACTTTATCCAACCAAGCTACCTCTATCCACTAAGTAAGCTACCTAACAATTCTATCCAACTAAGCTATGTATAAGGGCCCGTTCCCCAAACGTTCCAGTTAAGCCCATGACCCTCGGACTCCCGTTTCTCTTAAGCCCATGACATCATGGGTGATGCAAGACTTAAATGGAAAATCATGGACTAAGGGGCTGGAGGGGAATTTTTACTGTTACTAATTTAATTTTTTTTTTACTTTACAAAACTAATTTTCGGTTTGAATCATTTGTAAAACTAGTCTCTTACCGCCCTGGGCCACGGCGGGATTTAAAAACCGCCGTGGCCCAGGGCGGCGAATGGCATCCCCGTCACCCGGGGCTAACGGCGCCGGCCGCCGTTAGCCCCGGGGACGCCACGTGGATTCGCCGCCCTGGGGGACGGCGGCGAATGCTGCATTCGCCGCCGTCCCCGAGGGCGGCAAATCCACTGGACCGTCCGCCCAGCAATCGGACGGTCCGTTCGCACAGGGATCGGACCGTCCGATTAGATATCGGACCGTCCGATCGAACCGTTCCCTCCCGATCGGACCATTGCCCAGCCCAGGCCTCGGCCCCCTGGAGCCATTTGCAAATTACCAAATTTGAAAATTTTACTGCTAATTTTTCACCCCAAAATTTTTGAAAATTTATTTGTCAAAATTAAATTCTTAAATTCTATTTATTGTGCCATTGCATTTATTGAGTCGATGTTTAAAAAAAACCAAATATCATATATTGTTCACGTCGTGAAAAGAACTTATCAAACTGAGGGTATTCCCGGATCGCCACTCACATTCCACTCCTCGTATGTCTGGATTGGCACTCGCAATCCACTCCTCCCCGTCTTTCGCCTACACGCTTAACAAAATTTAGTTTTAATCGTGGTTTAGGGTATGTTTTTGACATTTTTTTTTATAATCCGATGATGGTGGGCGTTGGTTTGTAAAATCGTGCTGATCATTTTTTCAAGTTTATTTTTGGTAAAACTTAATTAATGACATGGTAATAGGCCGGTCCGTTTTAATGACATGATAATAGGTAGATGCGAGCCATTCGCATTGCGGCATGATGAATGCAACACCCATAGTACGAAATACAACAAGCGAGACTACATTGTTAGCAGTACAATGTATCTGAAGGATGGGATCGAGTCTACAGGAGGTGAATATGGACATGACAAATTTAAACAAGTAATGCGAGACCTATAAATAAATAAATACAACAATAGCCCCTAGGTCATACGCCTCCTCGTCCTCCTAGGCTGGGCTCGCACGTGCCCGCGCGAGTACGTCAGGCGGTCCGCCGGTACCCCACGGGTAGCTCGGACCGCCTGAGCAGCAGGGGAAGCACCGGCGTCGTGCGGCTGTGTGTGCGGTGCACCTCCGAGCTGTAACGACCCGATCACGTCCTGCTCCGGAAGGAGGTCGTCCTCGGTAGAGATCCAAGCAGAGGTGCTCGGGACAGATCCCCGCCCAGTGTCCCCCAGGTGGAGGTGAGATCCGCTGCGTGGGTCTGGTAAAGAAAATCTCGCGTTAGCCGCATAAAAAGTGCAGTTAGTTATGTAGAATAGGTTCAATCCTGACGTACCTGACAATCCTCGCCCGATCGTGGAGGTTGCCGACCTCGATCCTCCGGCGGTACCAGAAGGACCTGCTCCCCACGACGTACTGGCCCCTGCAGAACCCGCCGCTCCTGCCGATGTCCCTTCACCATGGGGACCTCGCATACGTATCTGCATCGGTGGGACTGCATCGAGACGGCGACAACTCAGAGCACGGACGACCGAGCGCATCGTGTTGCACATCCGGTCGAACGTGATCGTCTGCTCCTGCTGCGTGAGAGGGATGCCAGCCTGTAGGCGCTGCCGCAGTAGGTCCAGCTCCGTGTGGACCTGCCTAGCATCGTCCGCCTGTTCAGCAGGATATGCGTGGTTAGTTGCGCGTGGCACCTACCATTGAAAATAGTATGAAAACCATTGACTCACCACGCGGAAGTAGTCCTGGTCGCGGTGCGTCGGGTATGCGTCTCGCACCCCCGCGACGTGCGCCTGTGGAGCCTCGGGAGTGTACGTCACCCGTAGTCTGGTACGGGCCTGGTACCAGGAAAGGTACTGCTCATACCTGGTGGCTGTGTAGGGGTGCAGCTCCGTGATGACGTCCTCCGTGGCTATGAGCCAGTCGTTGATGTAGTCGACGACGGTGGGTCTCCACAGCCTACCGGCGGCCTGGCCACGCCGACTTAACCTGCAGAGCACAACCGGTGACACAATGCATAACAATACGGAATATCCATTTCCACATATACCTGTGAACGTGTTGCGGTACGCCCCTGCGTTGTTGATGGCCGAAGGTCTGTCGCATACCGAACTGCCGCATCACACTCTGCGGGCAGTGCGGCTCGACAGAAATGTTGAACAGCATCGGCGTCATCGTCAGCCAGTACGCCTGGTCCCTGGTGCAGAGGGACGACAGCCCGTGCGGCGCACGCGCGTCCCTCGCCTCGGCGCTGTACGGCTCCCAGACAACGTCGTCGTCCGTGATCCTGTCGAACTCCATGACGAAGTCTGGGTACGACTTCTGCATCTGCACGTGAGCGTACCGACGCTACAAACAGGAAAAGAGTTCTCGTTAGTCCAAGTAACATAAAAAACCGAGACGGTTCTAACACCGAACATACCTCACGACGACACCACACCGTCCCCATCGTCGGATAGTCCTCCGGTAGGACACCCACGTACAGGCTCGCCTCGTACGAACTGTGGTCCACAACGGGGCGGCCGATCGCGAACCGCTCTGCCGCCCAGAGCTGTAGGAGGAGTGGACAACCCGTGAAGACCGCTTCTGGCTCGGTCTTCCTGCAGCCGTCGCACAGACCCCTGTACGTGGCGGCAAGGACTGCCGATCCCCAACTGTATTGGGGAACAGCACCGTCCTCGGGGTTGGCTATCTCCCTCGCGTAAGGGATCAAGCCCTTGTCGACTGCGTGGCCGTGCGAGTTGGTGAACATCACCCACCCGAACACCCACAACAGGTACGCCTCCAGGCTCCTCTGCAGTGAGTACGCGTCGGCCTCCGGTGCTAGCTGATCAGACTGCGTTAACATATAACGAAGTTGACACTGTAATTCTAGTACGGACTGAAGGACGAACATAAAACAACAAGAAAGCATTCTTATCGTGTAGCTCAATACCCAAGCCTGAGGGGGGCCCGCATGCGTGTACAGGGAGATGTCGCCGACGAGGGGAAGCCCCGGAGCACGGTGAACCGGGGCGAACCGCTGTAGGATCTCCTCTCGCCACGCCTGGAGCCCGTCAACTGGCCCCACCGCATCGCCTGCTAGAGGCAGCCCAAGGAGGAAGCTGACGTCCTGCAGCGTGGGGGCCATCTCACCGCACGGGAGGTGGAAGGTGTGCGTCTCCGGTCTCCACCGGTCCACAAGAGCTGTGAGGAGCGACCGGTCGATACCCCACTTCTTCGTCGGGTCATTCGGCTCCACCGCGGCTGCTACCAGCCTACACAGCGGCAGAAGGCCTGCCTCCCGCAACCTGACAATCAAAACAAAGCAAGTTAGTAAGTTGACATATACAGATTCACAGTACAACGTTCGTACGTACCTAGTCGTGAACCTGTCATCCACGGGAAGTAGTCGCCTGGAAGGTCGAGGACGTAAGGTACCGAGCTCGAGGTTCTGCACCGCCGAGAGAAACGACCGGTGGGACTGATCGGTGGCGTGATCTAGCAGCTCAGGCGTCTGGTAGTCCATACCTGCAAGGAAAAAGAAGCGGAACGGATTAGCTCATTTAAACATAGTGCATTATAGTCAGAAAATTAACAGAAAATTAACACATTACAGGGAGATTACATCATCAACGAGTGGCTATACTAGACAACATAACCCGAAGGTGCACGAGGACGCCTGCGACGACGCTGCCTATCAGTGGTGCCTTCCCCAGTTGGCCGCCTTCCGTCGGCGCCTGATCCTTCTATAGGAACTTCCGCTGCACTTGGGGCCTCGGCGTCTTTCGTGCACTTCTTGTAGGTATGTCCCTCCTCTCCACACCTACTGCAACGTTGAGCGCTAACGCCGGCCTCGGATTCGTCCATATCATTGCGTATCCTCCGTGTCCGACGTCGGCCTGCCTTGTTCCTTGCCTTCGTCGGGTCAGGGATGTAATAAACTGGACTTGTGTCTTCAGTGAAAGTGCCGACGATGCCGAAACCAAAGATCTCGGTACTCCATGTATGCATGATTGCTTCCTTTTTGAAGTACGGAGACACATATTGGCGTTCATCAATGCCGCACTCCCCGCAAGCGGCAATGACATGAGAACAGGGCTTGTGGTACAAGCTTGGTTTCCGGCAGGAGCACGTGCATGTCCCATCTTCCTTTAGGACACACTCTTGTATAGGCTTCCTTGCAAATATGCCACGCCTGAACCGGTCGGCACACAATATCTCAAATCTACGCTCTCGTGTGCCCTGCACTCGGACTCGGTGCTCTCTTGCCTTCTTGCATTTGTCCTCAAGGTACTGTGTCATTTTGGTGCCGAACCAAAGGTTTCCATCGGCCATAAATGGGCCATTCTGTCTGCACCTGTCGTGGAAGTACGTCTGTGTTTTATGTAGGATGAACTCCACAATGGCAACAAGGGGGAGTTGCCGAACACCACGCATGACCCAGTTGTACACCTCTGCAAGGTTCGTGGTCATTATGCCGTACCTTGCTCCACCTTCATCGTATAGCAATGCCCATTTCTCCTTCGGCTCGTGCTCGATCCACTGCGAAAATCTGCTAACCGAGGAACCGGGCCTCCTTCTGAATGTACCGTCATCGGTGGGAAGTACATCTAGAGCTTCAGGGCCGTCAACACCTCTAGCTGGGGGTCTTGCAGAACTCTTGCGTCTATATTTGGCTGTCAGCTCATCAAGTCTCCTCCACAGCTCATTGAACTTCTTCTGTTGATTCTGGGCGCACAAACGTTTGAACATGGCCATCAGCTCCTTGTTTCTGAACTGCTTATAAAAGTTTGCGCCTATGTGACGCATGCACCATCTGCTCTTCACATCTTCCCACACCGGAGGGTATCCCTTGTCTGCGCAGCCGTTTCGCAGCTCCTGAATTGCACGCAGCATCCCTGGATGACGGTCATGTATAAGACATACATCTGGCCTCATCCCCACCACCTTTTCCTTAACCAGCTTCAGAAACCAGTACCAACTCTCTGTGTTCTCGCCCTCGACGAAGGCAAAGGCCACTGGCAACACTTGGTTGTTCCCGTCTACTCCGATTGCCGTCAACATTTGCCCTCTGTATTTTCCAGTTAGGAATGTGCCGTCGATGCAGAGAATGGGCCTGCAATGAACAAATGCAAATATGCACGCCTGCAGAGAGAGGAAGGCCCGCTGAAGGACGCTCTGCCCAGGACTTGATAACGATGGGAAACTTTTGATTTCGGAGTAGCTGCCAGGATTCCTCGCACAAATGGTTTGCAGTAGACGAGGCAAATTATTGTACGAAGCTTCAAAACTACCGAATCTCATTTCAATTATCTTCTGTTTGGCCCTCCATGCCTTGGCATATGTAATGGTGTACTTGTACTTCTCCTCGATGCGGCTGATAATTGACTTGAGCTCGAACCGGAGGTTCTCCACAACAGCATAATACAGCTCTGAAGCGATGAATGCAGATGATATGTTCTTGTGGTACTTCTGAACACCCGGAAGATGGCAGTTGTGCTCCGTCAGGATTGACACGGACCAACAGTCGTCATATTTCTTCCTGGATGCGTACATCCTCCATGGACATCCATCGCTTGAACTTGCACATTTCACTTCGTACACCGATCTTGTGGACTTTGATACCCAGAACTCCCTCCCAAGTGACACGGCCCACATCTTCACAGCCTCTGTCAACTGTGCTTTTTCGGCGTATCTAGCGCCTTGCACCACTTCATTCTGCCGATACTCCCATGCCACGGTGTGCCCCTCTGAGACAACGAGTCCGGAGAAGTCCTCGTTGTCCCATTCTGCCGGGTGTACATCATCCTCCGAAGAATCATCATCCTCCATATGCTCAGGTTCTGAGTCTTCAATTTCCATCTCCTGTACTAGACCTGGGTGTCTCTCCCCTTCATCTGCAAACCCCCCCGGTCCCATGTCTTCTTGGCCTCCTTCCTCTCCGGCACCCTCGTCTTCTGCCTCATTTTGCTCCCTTGTTTCATCGGGCCCTTCCGCTGTACTCGGACCAGCCTGATCAATGCTGACCACGTCATGCACTACCACTAGAATGCTCGGTGCCCATCCTCGCTGCAGTGCACTCTCCACAAAAAATACCCAGCTGGCCGTTGAATCTATTGGCATCAATTCCCACCAAAAACCTTCCACAGCCCAGCTAACCAGTGCGTACACCGTAATTGCATTTACTTGAGGATCTACTCCGAATCCCCTCATTAACCAATTGTAAACTCTAGGAAAACTTCTCTCAGCTGGAGCTATAATTCCCTTTTGTGCTACGTTGAACTTCGATAAATCTACCCCATATTGTCCTTGTCTGACATTTCCTTCACCGTGATATATCGCGAATACAACTCTATTTGCCATTTCTGTTCACAAAAAAGATTTTATTAATCTGTACTAATCAATATTCGTTCCATAAAAAGGCTATACGTATGAGTCAAACCATTACCGTTTCTATATTTTACAAACTGACCCAGCGGCGCTAATAAAGTTATACGCTAGGTTTATTTAACGTATCAAAATGACGTATACCAACGATGGCCATGGCGGAGCATATTTATTTTTAAAATATCTACAATTTACTACTTCTCCGCTATGTTCTCCTAGTACGGCCAAATAAATTTAACACTAATGATGGTTATACCAAACCGCTAATATTTTCATACTATATCGGATATTATACTATAAATCTACTACTAATTAACATTTGTCTAAAAAATTGACTACATAACAGAGGGAGATCAAAAAAATACCTGGATTCGGCTAAAAAATCTGTGAGGGCTTCGCCGCTGTACTTCTCCTCCTTTCCCTCAGCTCTATTGGACGAACGCTGGAGGCGAAAGGGAGAAATGACGCGCGGCGACTGCAGGAAGGGATTTTATAGGGGCCGGCAAAAAACCGCCCTCCCCCAGGGCGGCGAATGGCTATAACCCGCCCTGTGGGACGGCGGCGAATGTATATGCAAAATTACATTCGCCGCCGTCCCCCAGGGCGGCGAATCCACGTAGCGTCCCCGGGGCTAACGGCGGCCGGCGCCGTTAGCCCCGGGTGATGGGGATGCCATTCGCCGCCCTGGGCCACGGCGGTTTTTAAATCCCGTCGTGGCCCAGGGCGGCAAGAGACTAGTTTTGCAAATGATTCAAACCGAAAATTAGTTTTGTAAATTAAAAAAAATTAAATTAGTAACAGTAAAAATTCGGCTGGAGGGTGTTTGTTGATGCACTGGAATGCCAAATTGTTTGACAGTTCATTTTCTTGTCAAATTTTTGCTAGTAATAGTAAGTAAATTGATGAACAAAATTTTGAAGATGCCAAGTTTTGGTAAGGCTGATAGTGACAGTTTTTGTCAAAAACCAAACATGCTCTTGTGCGATGTCATTCGTTAAAGCATAGTCAGAAATTATCCTAGATTGCTGGGAAGGGACAATGATGAATGTGTAAACGCCTAAAATGACTGTAGCATTTTTGTTGCATTTGTACTTTTTTTTGTGTCTTGTAACCTACTTTAACTCCATCTTGACAAACCTTATGTGGTAGCGTCTTTTCCTTGCCTTGTGGATATTCTGTAGCTTTAACCTAATGTCCAGCTATATTCATTCATTCATCCTTTGATAGTCTTACCAAATGGAGCTTGCTAGTTTGTGGCTAAAGGTTTAAAACAATTTATTGCTGACAGGTTCTGGAAGTATATTTGAGACGCTGCGACTCAGCAAACCTCTCATTGTTGTTGTGAACGAGGATCTGATGGACAATCATCAGAGCGAGTTAGCAGAGGAACTGGACGAGAGGAAGCACCTCTTTTGTGCCCGTCCACAGACACTGCAAGAAACTATCCTGGCAATGGATCTAACTGCTCTCCAACCTTATGTGCCAGGGGATGCCAAGCCAATTGTCACGCTGATCAACAGATATCTCGGATTTCCGGTCGATTGATCATCTTCTTTATTCCTCTTGGTAGTGCCGAATGATGCAGCGTAGAGACATCAGAGGTGCTGGTGGCTTTATTTCTTGTTATTTTTTTCCTCGAAAAGATTGGCAGGAGCATGCCTTTCATTCAAGATATGTGTACAGATTGTTACATGTTAAAATGGCAAGATTTTGTTGCATATCCGCGTCGTGGAGCCAGCCAATTGAGTGGATGTTCAGTTCTGAATTGAGTGCATGCTAGTGATGGAACCTTCTTTGTGCAAAAGGTGGCAGGCTGCACCGTTTCTAAGCGAAACCTCAGTATGCCACCTCCCTGCAAAATGAAAGATGGTGAAGGCTGTACCGTACTACCAAGTACGCCCTCCAAGCAATCAAGCAATGAAGTTTTGTTTGCACTGAGAATGGAAATTAGGGAAAAATGTGGTCGTGGATAGTAGAGTATAAAGGTTATTTAAATTTTGATGTTGATTGTTTTGCATTATTTTGGATCCAAACTTTTGTTTGAGTTCAGAAAATTCGTGAAACTTACTGAATTTCTCTTCTTTTCCAACGTTGTTTGAGCAATGAAATTATGCTGCATCCCACGCGTCACCTACTTCATGCTCTTCTGCTATCGTGGGTCGTCCGTTTCCTTGCAAGCATTAACTAGCAACAATGGGGAGACCATGTGACGTTATTAATCCCATTAATTCTCATTAGTCTCTTCCAATCCCTCCTACAACCATATAAACGACCCTCATGCACTGCCCTTGCAAGCATCTCTCCGGATTCTTATTCAAAAAAAAGCATCTCTCCGGATTCTGTTGCTCTATCCTTCTTTGCACTTGCATCACTGTCACTGCACTCCCAACAATCACAGGCCAGTATACTACCTTCTAAGTTGTGGAATGATAAAATTTTGAATCACAACATCCACTGCAGGATCGACAGTAGTATAGCCTATTTTTTTTCATGGCTTTGTTCTTCCCAGATTGCCAATTTTAAGTGTTGAATTGATTCACACCAGTTGAATTTGCTTATACCACTAACCGCTTGCATTGACCCAGTGCAGAAATATGTTGACAGCGATCGCCAATTGGATTACGCCAAACTACTATCGGTAATATTATGTTACACAATGAGTACTATTGTACTTTCTTATTTGCACTACTTCCAATTCGTACTAATCATATGTTCTCCTAAGCAATTTTGGAGTCCCATAGAAAACTGGAAGAAATGAAAGGTTTCACACAGAGCAAATGAAGATAGAAAAAGCCACACAACCTATGAGGCTACGATTATATGCATTTCACAGGTACCTATTAAACTCAAAAATATTTCTTCACCAAAGTTGTTCATCACTAAAGTTCTGCCTACAATCATAACTCATACATGCACACATTCATATACTCACAGAAATATTATTTATATATATATATATATATATATATATATATATATATATATATATTAGGTTCGATAATTTGTAAATATAATTAGTAGCTCCGGTCATGCATGCATCGATCATGCGCATAGTTCTTCGCTATTTTCCACTAACATGAAGCCTTTGAAGATATCGGTCATCACATATTTTTGTTCCTTGCCGAGACCATGATAAAATTGTTGATTCTTGCCGCAGAATTATATGTTGATTTTGGATGCCATTAGAATATTTGGAGAAACTACATTCATAATTTATTTATTTCATGCATTATTTCTTATATAAAAAAATAAAATACCTCACATGAACGTCATTCTCACTTAACACGGTGTGAACAACAACAATCAAAATTAGTATCCTTGCAGCTTACAATTTGTATCACCTCAAACACTGTTATACTTTCTTTTCTTCCTGCTATAAGTATCTGGTATAATAAAATAAAATCAATATTTCTCATATGCCACCTAAATTAATCTTGCTTCTTCATTTCCATACGTACCTACTATTTCAAGCTAAAAATTCCACAGCACCGTATGAGGTATCATCTAGTATATTTTTAGAAATATTCACAAGATTTGTTATTTAAATATTAAAAGTGAGCATTCTAAAAAAACTATTTTTAATAATAAACCTTCCCATGCCACTCTAGGTTAAGCAAATGTTGCCACATCATGGAGCGCTAGTTTTTGGCCCTTATGGCAGCGTTGTAATTGCGTGGCAAAAAAAATTCTGGATCGAAAAAAGAAATTATAAAATATATGTCGTTTAACTTTTTTCCGACCAAACTTTCATCATTAATAAATTTTAAACTACTTGGTTTTGGTTAATGTTCTTAAGGCGGTAAGACGATGCCAAGTCAAATAAGGTATGAGATAAGATAATTCCATACAACGCTATGTAAGTTAAACACAGTGTTTCAGCCAATAGGGGGCAAGGAGCACCAGATAGAGTGAGCAGCCAGAGGGGAGGAATGAGTAGGGGCAAGGATCAATTATGCTCTTTATATTGGCTTCGATTTTGTGCTATGTAGCACTGCCTTCTTGTTGCTCGACCTCTTGTGGCCCCACCTCCCCTGGTTTCATGTGATATTTTGACATAAGGCGTGTGGACGGCTAGACGACCACTATGCTATGCCTCCCTGTGACGCTCAGACCAAAGGCGATGCCTTAAGAATCATAATTTCAGCACATAAAAATGACATGCATATATTTGTGTTAGGAGGAGCATTTTCAATGGATCTTTCGAAGGTATCATAGGAATAGAATGTGTGTGTGCGTATTCATATGGATGAGTGTGTGCGCGTGTATATAAACATCTATATTCGTAATGGGTCTCAAAAAAAGTTGACTTAATAAGCTTATTAAATTTTAGAAATGTATATGTGGCTTATGAGCCACACACACAACAAGAAACATTATTAGCGCATAATTAATTAAGTATTAACTATTACAAAATTGAAAAATAATCTATTTAGTTTTTTAAAGATACTTTCATATAGAAAATTTTAAAAAAAATACATCGTTTTACGTTTTAAAAAACGTGCTAACGGAAAACGAGAAAGAAGGTAGAAGTAAAAAGCCGTTTTAAACGATACCTTATTCTAAAAATTATGGTCCAAGTCACACCCAAAAAATAAAACGATATTTTTTAGCAGATGGATTATTAAAAATGTTTCAAAAAATATATAAAAAACACTTCGGCTAGAAATTCCTCCCGGCCCTTGTTTCTTGTGCTCATGGCAGCGGATCCATTGAGTCATCGAAACCTTACCGGCAGACACGCCGCCCGGCCTCTTGGGATTGTTGTCTCATACTCGTTAACCTCCTCATGCTCGCCTGTGGAGTATAGATTCATCGGGGCTTTGAACTGATTTGCCGTGATGAATTTTTTTTTTCTTATCTTTGATTTGAGCAGTTTTGACAAATCTTTCTCTATTGACGGAGACTCCAATAATCTAATCCATCAATTTTGATCCGATACATGTTTTTCTTTTTTGTTAATTCTTAGCATCCAAAAATTCTTGGACGGATGGCAGTGGCAACCTACGATTTTATAAACGGAGGTTTAATAAACTAGTTAGTTTATAAAATAATAGAATATATCGATATTCTAAGATATTATAAAAATTATCTTAATATTTTTATTTAATAATACTGTATTATTTTTAAATAGACATAGAAATTAATAGCATATCTTTATTATTAATTATTATTATTTATATTATATATAAAGAACATTGGTATGATATATATACTCAAATTTATATATAATTATTTATTTTTTATATGTAAAATAAAAAGTAATTACTTATAAACTTATCACTAGTTTTAAGCTATCTAACATAATAAAACATAATGCACTATTTCTAATAAAAGTCACAACTTATTTGAACAATATTTATAGGCTACTTATCGTCAAATTCATAAGAAATGTCATCTCTAATTTATTTATATATATATATATATATATATATATATATATATATATATATATATATATATATATATATATATATATATATATATATATATATATATATATATATCATTGAATATTATCTACATATATTTTTACCTTAGAGTATTGTATATTATGTTGAGGAAACAATATCTCCCAAATTCTAAAAATTGTTAAGTAACTAGGATGCATACAAATTATTAATAAGTACAATAATTACGACTAACTCATGTAAAAATAATAAAATAATATATATTACACAGCGTGGCAAAATGAGCTAGCTACTAGCAAGGGTTAGTGGTTGGAGCTAGCAATGTCATTATCAAAAATAAAGAAGAATGAGAAAACAAGACGAAGATGAAACAACGGTAGAATACGGGGACAATCTTTTAGTTTCACGCTACATTATGGTAAAGAACAAATTTGTGTTAAAAGTTGTGAAATTTTAATAGTATTATTAAATTATTGATAAATGGGAGTATAACTTTCAATGCCTGCGAGCAATTTCTTCCATCATGAGTGTGGTTGGTGACAACCTCCTCTCTTTCTTTATCTTCTCTGAGAGTCCTCTTGGTACGTTTAGCTGACAAACGTCTCGATTTGAATCAAATAGAGAAACGATTTAATTAGATTTTATTTTTGATGATAGTCCATTTACATGGGTAATCAATATTTAATTATCAGGACTAGCTACATTTATGGTACCACATCTTTTAAGAAAAATTCAGATCTTATACTATAAATTCCATATCTTACACTTTAAATTTTATATATTTATATATATCTTTATCTCTACTATTATAAAAACAACTAGTGTTTCTGCTGTCTGTCATGTCCGTCTGTCGTCCGTCATATGGCATCCTTGCACGTCTATTGTCCCCTTTCTTTCTGACTCTCCCCCCAATCCCCACACCCACCTTTCCCCCCAATCCCCACACCTACCTTTCCCCAGTCGAAAGAAACCCTAGATCGGGTTGCCTCCCTCCTCCGCTTTGGCGATTCACGTCACCCAGCGCTGCCTCGTCCGTTGCTGCCTCCGTCTCTGTCGCCTCTGGGCAAGCCGGTCGGAAGCACCCAGATCTGGTGGTCCCTTGCCTTGACGATGCTGGATTGGGAATCGCCAATGTCGTCACGTCTGGATCAGCTAGCTTGAGCAATTAGAGCATAGGCAACCTTAGAGATGGTTGACCTTGAGGAGATACATCTGCGACCATGAAAGAGAGGGAGGAGCCAAGCGACAGTAACCATGATTGTCGCGGGACACTACCGTACACTGGTGCATAGTGCATAGTGACCTCCAATAGCAGAAGCGGAGGGTCGGAGACAAGTACCAGCTCCTCTCCTAGCCAGGAGCAACGCTGGGTCGAGGCAGACCAATGAGGCTGGTTGGTCTTTTGCGGCAACAACGTGGTGATGGCCCCGGCACCGACCGCGGACTACACGTCGCGCTGCGGCTGCCGTCCGATGAGAGGCAGGATGCACGCGCCTGCGTGTCCTCGTCGGGTCGTCGGAGCGAGTAAGGCCTAGGAATCAACAATACCTGGTGTTAGGTAATGTTATTTGCAGCAACGTAAGTGTTCCTTTCCTGTGCTGCTTCTTGCTTCAGAGAATAAGGGATCGGATCAGTGAGAAGTTGAGAACATTGCAAGAACCGGTGCCTCATTGCGACAAAGTAAAATAATCTTTGGGAAAAATGAGTTTTTATTATCCTGCATAGTAGTACAATGTCCTGCCATGGTTGAATGTTGTTGCACTTTTGATGATGTTTTTCAAACCGACAAAGCATGGATACTAGATGAGGCAATCGAACACCTGAAGTGCAATTGCAAGTTTAGTTTTGAAATTCCCCATTTCTCCACATTTATGTAGCAGTAGCATTGCAAGCTTCTTGAATGCCAGACTGTTGCTTTGTGTTCAGATCATGTAGATGACTGCCGAGACTGCACTGATGATGTCCCCGCGGTGCTGATCAAATTATGCCATCAATCGGCATGGGCTTTCAACACAGGTTGCATGCCTCCGGTGCCGTTTGACTTGGCTGGAAAAACAACACATTACATGAATAATTCTCTACCAAACCAAATGCCTCAAAATCCATCTCCAGTTATACATGCACCCAGTGTTCTAAACGAGATGTAGAATGATGATCAACGTCTCGTGGCCAAGAAATCCTTTTCTTCATCATAATTATATGCTAACTAATCTTTCAGACTTTTGAAATCTCACCATATCAGTTCTTTATACGCGCCAGACTGCCGGGTGTTTTGTTTTCCTGTGGATTCATGAGTTACTCTCAGGCAATATGACGTACCAGTATAAGCATAGACAGGGATTCCTTCTGGTTCCGGAACTATTTCTTTGACTTTTGTGTACTTCGTAAAGCGAGCAACAGTAGGTCTATCCACAGTTCAGTATTTGGTCTTGGCTTCAATCACCCCAATATTTCACGAATTTTTTTGATTTTTATATTTATTTATTAAAAGATTTGCAAAAATAGATTTTTGTTTCAAAAAATTGCAAAAATAGACTCCCGCTGCCCTCTGGGAGGGCGATTTCGCCCTCCCAGAGGGCGATTTTATGACGTGGCTGACGGCCGTTGGCCCCCCCGCCGACGGCCGTCAGCCATTTTGCAGGCGGCTCCCCGGCCTCCCAAAAACCGCCCTCTGAGAAAGGGCGGTTTTTGGCTCCCGGGGGGCCGCCTGCAAAGTCGCCCATTTTGCAGGGTGGTTTTTTGCAGGCGGCCCCCTTACCGCCATATGGGAGGGCGGTTTTTAGCCCCCGGGTATAAAACCCCTCTCCCAGACTCAAAAAAGTCATAAAATTCACTCAAATTAGAAAAAAAAACAGGAGAGAGCTGAGAGGGCGAAAGCAGCGAAGCTCTGCCCGTTTGCTGATTTGCCTGCAGGTAAAATCCATTGTTCCTTTGCAATTTCTATTTGTATGTAAGAATTGATGTAGTAATGTACTAGTTACGTATATAGTACTATATAGATCTGTAGTTTTTAGTTAATCTGTTAGATGACTTATTTTTTGTACAGATGTTACTTGTAAAATCTGGAATACACGGTTTTAGATGTTAGGAGGATGTTGGTACCTAGTTTAACTGTATTTTTCATCAACAGATATGTCAAATAAGGTGATATTTCAGTTATTTCACGGGCAAGGGAATGTGAGATATGGTCCAGACGGTGTAGATCTGTCGGAGTTTAGTTCAACGGCTAAGGGTATTGATAGGCCCGCTGAGAGAAGTTTTGGATCAGTATACAACTGGCTGATGCGAGGGTTTCGACTGGACCCTCAGCTCAGCGGAATAACCTTGTATGTAGTAGTCAGTCGTGTAGTTGAAGGTTTTTTTTGGGAACTGATGCCAGTGGATTGCACTGCCACTTGGAGATGGTATGTGGAGAATGCATTTCAACGTGGCTGGCCACTGGGCATACTTGTGTCCATATATGAGAAAGATAACAACGCTGGTGCAATGCCCGTACAAGATGATGAGGGTCCAAGTACGGCGGGAGGTGATAGTGAAACAATAGAAGAAAATGAAGGAGGGAATGAAGGAGGGAATGAAGAAGATAGACAGGCAACAGGTATGGCAGATGAGGGAGAACATATCGACACGATCGTCCAAGAAATGGCTAGAGAAGATTCTGAAAATGAGCATGCAGAGTATGATGACTCGTCTGATGAGGACAACGTGATGCCTGCAGAATGGAGCAACGAGGACTTCTCTACGCTTACTATCTCCGAGCGGCATCATGTGCCGTGGGAGTACAAGCAGAATAAGGTCATTCAGGGGGCTAAGTACGCATATGTAGAAGATTTAAAGGAGACAGTCAAACAATGGGCGGTGTCACTTCAGAGGGAGTTCTCGGTCGTGAAGTCAAACAAATCAGTGTATGAAGTGAAGTGCATGAAGGATGGGTGTCCATGGCGGGTGCACGCATTCAAGGGTATATGGAAAGATTATTGGCAAGTTTCAATCGTGACGGAGCATTCATGTTACTTGACAGGTGTTGAAAAATATCATAGAAACATGACCTCTGCATTTGTTGCAACAGAGATGTACTCTCATATTGTCAACAATCTGGGGTATGAACCATGGTCAATTGTTAGGCATATTGAAGAGAAATTCAAATATACAATTAGCTATGATAAGGCTTGGAGGGCAAAACAGAAGGTTGTAGAGATGAGGTTTGGCACATTTGAAGCATCTTATGATAATTTGTCTCGTCTCTTAGGCTGTATTCTTCAGAGGAATCCGGAGACGTGCTATGACCTGAAAGCCTTTCCATCAATTGACCATGGTAATAAAAGTGTGTTGCAACGTGTATTCTTTGCACTAGGTGCTTGCATTCAGGCATTTATCCATTGTCGTCCTATCCTCTGCATCGATGGGACATTTCTGACTGGAAAATATAGAGGACAGCTATTAACAGCAATTGGAGTTGATGGAAACAACCAAGTTCTACCGGTGGCTTTCGCTTTTGTTGAGAGTGAGAACACTGATAGCTGGTATTGGTTCCTAGAAAGGGTTAAGACAGCAGTTGTACGGATGAGACCAGATGTATGCCTCATACATAACCGTAACTCCGGCTTGCTGCGTGCAATTGAGGAACTGAGAGATGGAAGTGTTGAGAAGGGATACCCACCAAGGTGGTCTGATGTTCAAAGCAGATGGTGCATGCGTCATATGGGTGCTAATTTCTACAGACAGTTTAGAAATAAGCACCTTATGGATCTTTTCAAGAGGCTTTGCGCTTAGAATCAAGAGAAGAAGTTCAATGAGCTTTGGAGGAGGTTGGATGAGCTGACCTCTAAATAAACAGATGAGCAGTCCAGGAGGGCTACCATTGGAGGGGATGAGGCTCCACAAGCTCTTGAACCTCTATCAACTGATGGACCTCGTATGAGAAGAAGACATGCATCCTCAGTTAGAAAATTTTTCAGAGTGGATTGAGAATGAGCCAAAGGAGAAATGGGCATTGTTGTATGACAAGGATGGTTCTCGATTTGGCATAATGACCACAAATTTGGCAGAGGTCTATAACTGGGTGATGCATGGTGTTCGAGGGCTCCCACTTGTTGGAATAGTTGAATTTATCTTGCATGGCACATGCAAGTACTTTAGAGATCGGTTCAGAGCAGCTGGCCCCTCAATGACGGATAATAATCTTTTCTTTGGAACGCTGCTCACTAAGTACCTGCAAGATAAAAGTAATAAGGCCCGAAGACATCGTGCTCTACCTCAAGGCACACAAGAACACAGATTTGAAATATTGTGTGTCGACAAGGGCATGCGCGGAATCTACCGCAAAATAGTTGTGCAGGAGTGTGTGCTCAAAGAAGACGGGACCTGCAAGTGCTCGTGCCGAAAACCTACTCTACTCCACAAGCCATGTTCCCATGTGATTGCCGCGAGCGGTGAGTGTGGAATCGAAGCACGTTATTTTGTCTCACCTTATTTCAGAAAAGAAGCAATCTATAATACCTGGAGTGGAGAGATATACGGTTTCGGTATAGCGGGGACATTTACTACGGAGAATTCTCAAGCTATCTACATTCCTGACCCAACAAAATTGAGGAATAAAAAATGTCGCCGCATGACAAGACGCATCCGTAATGACATGGATGAGTCAGAAGCCGGTGGAAGACTTAAACGTTGTTCAAAGTGTGACCAAACAGGTCATACCTATAAGAAATGTCCAAAGGATGCAGCCGGTCCAAGTGCGGCAGAAGCTGGACCGTCAGGTTCAGCCGTTGATGGTAGTCGTCCTACGGGTGAAGGCACAACTTCAAGACGACCCCGTCTTAGACGTTCTCGAACAATTGGTGGTGCTGGGGTGTAGTGTAAGTCTATACTTGATCTTTGTTGTAGAATGACATGTATCATACTGTTGTTTTTTTATTGTCATGTAACAATGCTATAAACATTAAAACTAATTTACGCTAACTCTCTATTTGTATGCAGGTATGACGTACCCTACACCAGAGCTGCTCGACCGGGGTCTCGACCAGTCCCACCGGTCTTACCTGTCAGCCGTCGAGGGTGCCCAGCTAGGCACCTTCCGTCCACGGCCTTCACGTCAGCTCCTGCGGATAGACTCTCGGTTCCGTCAGAGGTAAGAGCTGTACGAATATTCATTCACATCATTTGTGCATATCTATGTTTTCCCCGATATTGAATACAGTTCTATATTTGGCAGGTTGTGTGAGGCTGGACTTCTTCCGCTGTGCAGGCTAGTTGAGCCCGCACCGGACGAGAGAGACCCCGCCAGGCGATGGGAAGCTGACCGGTCACTTCTGGCAGCGCTGGTGGATCGCTGGAGACCGGAGACCCACACGTTCCACCTACCGTGTGGCGAGATGACTCCCACACTGCAGGACGTGTCCTACCTGCTGGGACTTCCCCTCGCAGGGGACGCAGTCGGTCCGGTTGACGGAGGGCACGGTTGGGCGCAGGACATATCTGCTCGGTTCGAGGCCGTGCAGCGTCTACCTGGGCTTGGTATGCCGAGGTCGCTACCGCCTTACACCACGGCTGGCCCCTTGCAGGCGTGGGTGCTACAGTTCACCGTAAGTCACAGATTCATTTGCTTCACAATCATCCGACCTATAAAGGAGCAGTGATGCTGACTATGATCTTCCTTTACAGGCTGACAAGCTAGACGCCGACGCCGACGAATACTCGGTGCAGCGGAGCATGGAGGCCTACCTGTTGTGGCTGTTCGGGTGGGTGATGTTCACCAACAGTCACGGGCACGCGGTGGACAAGGGACTGATCCACTACGCTCGTGCGATCGCCGACAGCGAGGACGGCTACGTACCGCAGTGGAGCTGGGGATCTGCTGTGCTAGCGGCGACATACCGTGCTCTTTGTGACGCGTGCACGAAGACCGATCCAGGTGCGATTCTCGCCGGTTGCCCTCTCCTTCTGCAGCTATGGGCAGCAGAGCGTTTCGCGATAGGCCGTCCTTTCATTCAGCTCTCTGCCTACGAGGGCGGCCCTGGAGGCTTGTACGGGCAGTGGCCCGAGGACCGTCCGACTATGGGGACGGTATGGTGTCGCCGTGAGGTACGTAATGTGAAATTCTATGTTTACCACTTATGCACAAACAATGACGTGTAATCTTTTCTTATTTTGCAGCGTCGTTACGCCCACAACCAGGTTAGGAGGGCCTACTCCGAGTTCGTTATGGAGTTGGACCGCCTGCTGCCCAGCGACGTCGTCTGGGAGCCCTATAGTCCACAGGCCATCGCAGCCCGTGCACCGCTCGGACTCTGTTCTCTTTGCACGCGCGACCAGGCGTACTGGTTGACGAAAGTGTCGTTGGTGTTCGACATCTTCGTCGAGCCCCACTGTCCACAGCGCGTGATGCGACAGTTCGGCCTACGTCAGGTCTTCCCTATGCCCATAGAGGTCGTTGTGCCGCGCGATGTGCACCGGTAAGTACAACTGCGATCTTTGTTTAGTACTACCACTCTTTAATGTACTCTAATGCACTCTCTGCAAATAGGTATAATCGTAGGGGACAGACAGCCGGCGCTCAGTGGTATCCCCGACTGCAGCCGTATGTGGAGGACTGGTTGTTGGCGACGGAGGATGTCGTCGACGAGTTCCGTGCACACACTGAGGAGCATTACCTAGCATACCTCAGGTGGTACCAACCTCGGACCCGCATACGCGTAACGTTCACCCCAGGTGATCCACAGCCACACGTCGCTGCTACGACGGACACGTATCCTACACACCGTGACCAGGACTACTTTCGCGCGGTAAGTCACTTTATCTTTGCACTTTGTCATTCCCTTTCTAGGTAGCCACGGTTCTAACACATAGTCAAGTCACATTTGTAATAGGCCGACGCAGCGCGACAGATTCAGGGTGATGTCAACGCGGCGTTCGGACGGTTGGACACTGGGATCGTGCTGACTGCGGACGAGCAGAGGACGACCTTCGGGAGGATTCGTCAGGCGTTGCACACAGTGCTTCGTGCGCTCACTTGTCGCGCGGCTGACGCGGTATCTCCCGTCTATATACACCAGCAGCAGCAGCCACGGCCAGCAGGAACAGGACGAGGAGCAGGAGTGCGCCCACAGGGTTCCAGTCAGCCATCTGGCCCCTCCAGAGGTAAATTCTACTAACCTTCCGTTCATAATATGTTTCCTTGTATGACATGCACCGTTGTACATCAATATGCTTCCCTGCAGCCTTCGCTACACCGTACCTACATCCCTCTGGAGCTAGCACGTCGACGCATGGAGTGTACCACACACGACCACACGTGCAGCTGGGCATGACAAGTGCCCCCGGTGCCACCACAGGAGGTCCTTCAGGTTATATCAAAGTTTACTTTTGTCTTGCAAAATTTCGATTTGCAATAATCAATAATTTGGTGTACATTGTTCCACTCTACAGCGCCATCGATGTTTGCTGGCGCTGGCTCCTCCACGCAGGGCGCACGCGGCAGCGGTTGGGAACCGAGTCCTTTCGAGGGGGACGATTTAGAGGACGAGGACGAGGGCGAGGAGATCCATGAGATACTAGCTGCCTCGCAGCTCGAAGGAGCTCCAGCACCACAGACACATGACCCACCAGTTGCCACACCCGTGCAGACGACCCGCGCTGGCCGTGCTGTACCACCAGACCGGTTGACGTACTCCCAGGGACAGGTGCGAGCGCAGGGTAGAAAGTCGAAGAGGCCTAGAGGTTACGGTCCGGGCCCGTAGTACTTTGTGTCTGTAATAGTTTGTCTGTTGTATATAATGTTTTATTAATTCTACGTTTCCTGATGAAACCACTTTACTTCGTTTACGCTCATCGATCAAACGACGTATTCCTCACGATCTACGTTTCTGACGAATCTGATCAAAAATATGAATTTTCGAGTGTCAACTTCACGACGAAAGTACATTCCGAGCGGTGACAACTAAACACACATTAACTATCATACAAACCTATTGATATCCAACTAGCGATGCAACTACTGTGTGAGGATGGCACGGCCAGGGAGCGGCGACAGTATGCGCCTAGGAAATAGTGACGGCAGCCGGTAGTCACATAAAAATTGATTTCAAAAATTAATTTTTTTAAATCAATTTTTTTCTTTTTTTTTCGGAATATTGGTCCGGACTGTCCGGATAAGGTCCGGACGGTCCGGACTATATTAACGCTAAATACCGCCCTCTAGTTGGGCGGCAAGCCAAAAACCGCCCTCCCAGAGGGCGGCAAGGGGGCCGCCTGTAAAATGGCCGGCCCCCGGGCGCATTTTGCAGGCGGCCCCCTTGCCGCCCTCTGAGGGGGCGGTTTTTGGGAGGCCGGGGGCCGCCTGCAAAATGGCTGACGGCCGTCGGCGGGCCACGTCATAAAATCGCCCTCTAGGAGGGCGATTTTTAAAAATCGCCCTCCCAGAGGGCGGCGGGAGTCTATTTTTGCAATTTTTTGAAACAAAAATCTATTTTTGCAAATCTTTTAATAAATAAATCTAAAAATCAAAAAAATTCAATATTTCACACGATAAACTAAACCTTCTTTTAGTAGCGGGCCAGGCATACAGTTCAAATCTATGTCCTCGAGTAAAAACTCCACTTATTTTTCGTGAGTACGCTTCTCGAACTGCTAAACGATATGTTTTTTATAAAAAAATTTCTATACAAAAGTTACTTAAAAAATCATATTAATCTATTTTTCAAATTTATAATAGCTAATACTCAATTAATTATATACTAATAGTTCACCTCGTTTTATATTATCTTTTTTTTCTTCCTCTTTCCTCACCTATAAACTAAGGCAGGTGCAAGGAAAGGTAAAAATCCCTTATTTTTCGTAAGCACACTTTCAAATTGCTAAACTGTGTGTTTTTTATAAAAATTTTCTATATAAAAGTTGCTCTAAAAAATCAAACAAATTTATTTTTTAAATTTGTAATAATTAAAGCTTAATTAATCATGCACTAATAATTTATCTCATTTTGTATGCGCCTCCAAACTCCATCTAAGTTTTAGCCATCTCTTTGTATAAGGCCTTCCATGACCGTACCCTATAATAATTAAACAAGCAAAGAACAAAACATTGAGCAAATAATACGGACAGTACTCAAAGAATTAAATATAAGGCTTTCCATGAGTGTATCCTATAATAATTAGAGAAGCAAACAGAAAAGAATAGACCAAATAATATGGGCAATACTTAAAGAGACAAATCACCAGCCAATAAATATAGCTAAACACATCAAGAGTACAGTAAAAAAAGGAATCTGAATTTTGTACCTCCTCGTCGACCATAACGAAATCCAAATGAAATACATTTGTTTCGTCCTTCTGGTCGCCATACTCCCAAACACGAGCCATCCGAACTAACACTTCCCATTTAAAAGACTGCTGATTTACGTGGCGGAGCAAAGAGTAAGCCATCTCTGAAAAAATAAATAAGAAAATTGACTGCTGGTAGTAATTCTTCTATTGTTTGTCGTAATTTTTGTTTTTCCCGTTACAGCGTACAAGCACTTTGCTAATCTCTACTATTATAAAAAACAACAACGTTTCTATCCTTCGTCCAATCGAGCTTCGCTCGGTATTTCCATCATTTGATGTTCATGCACTCAGCACATGTCGTCAGCCTGAGTCCGACTCATGATCCCAAGAAATACAAGAAAACACCACAGTAGCGACGAAACGACCTGAAACCAGCTGGTTCTAATATCAGAGCGAAAGCTCATTAATTGATCCATGGAAAACTAAAAGGATGAGAGGGGGGAAGAGGGAGAGGAAGGGGGTAGGGGGGCCTCCGGCAGCCCCCTCGCTGGATCTGGGCTCTGATGGGATGGATCCGGCCACCCCTCACCTTATTTGACCGTGCGGACAATGGATGCAGCCAATCCATCCTCATATCCGAAGGAGATGGCAATGGTAGGGCCGATAGGGGAAGAGGAAGGGGGTGAGGTATCAGGGTTGGTCGAAAGAGGAGGTCTCTCAGAGCGGTGCTGGAGAATAAGGCGCCATAGTGATTGGTTCTGGTGGGGAAAGTTGCTAGATGCGGTGGAGACTGGAGAGAGAGGAGGGCACCGCCGACCTGAAGAGTTGGGGAAGAGGGATGAGTGAGTTTTGGGGATTGAAATCTGATTGGTGATTTTTTATTTGTTCCTTTAACTTTCTTAAAATTACTAAAGGGTCCTCCCTTCTTTTTATTTCTTGCATAATGGCCGTGGAGATTGTCATTTATTTGCATTGAAAGCAATAACATCATCTCAAAGAACCTTATTCTTGATCTAGGTACATCATCCATGATATGTTCCTTCAATAACATCATCTCAAATTCTTAGAAAGCTGATTCTCAGGCTAGGTACACTATCCATGATATCATTTCAAAAATACATAATTCATGTTAAAAGGTTATCTCATGCAAATATTATGATATATTGCAATGTACGGGTATATTACTAGTATACTATAATTTTCAAATCTTATAATGTAATTTTTCAATGCTCACTGTATAGGAGAATTAGGAAAAAAAGGGTTGATTATCTAGTTGATTGGACACTTTTCTAAATTTTTGTTGGGACTGGTCCGTAACTCCGTATAAGTAGAATGAAGCGATTATTGGACTAGGCACCGGTTTTTCTCCCCGTTAATGATCGTATAGCAGATGGCATTGTATACTTGTATTTACTGTCCATCGTGACTCTTAGGTCTGTCCTAATGTATATTTTATTAGAAGTTTTATACACATTAAATAGGATAATACATCATCATATATGATAATATGGCAAAAAAGTAAAGAGGAGATAGATTGAAACAATTTCATTAGGATGAAATTGGTGCTCACCGTTTTTAATATGTTAGAAACCATGTGAAACTTCCATAGAGAGAGTTTGTGTTTCATCTTTACATGTTTCATTAACTCTTATTGGTCACTTAGATGCAACATTTAAATGATATACTAGCATATGAAACCATGAAATGAAATTTTGTATTGGGAGAAATAGTTTCATCCATCAACTTAAATATCATTATATGATATGATACTCTTAAAAATCGTGTAATAAAACCTTGCATTGAGAATGACCTTATGATTTCTAACATCTTATGCTAGTTCTCTTCTCAAACCTCTAGATTTGTGTGCACACAAAATGAGTGTGAGGTTATCTAGCGTGTTTTGTGTGTGTCATCATTATATCCTTGTTCTCTTAGGGGTGTTCGAATGTGCTTTTATGTATAGCTTATAAGCCACACACAAAACAAGAAATATCATTAGCACATGATTAATTAATTATTAACTATTAGAAACTTAAAAAATAGATCTATTTGATTTTTTAGAGATACTTTCATATAGAAAGTTTTTACAAAAGACATACTATTTTACGTTTTAGAAAACATACTAACGGAAACCAAGAGAGTAGCTAGAAGCCAGAAAGAGAATCGAACGGCACCTTATAAGAGCAAGTTTAATAATTGAGCTAATTGTTGACCTAAAATTATCCATATCAGTGATAAATATACCTAGTAAGGTGCCGTTTGATTCGGCTTAAACGCTTATAAGTCACACGTAAAATGAGAAATATCAATAGTATATGTACAAACTTAAAAAATAGATCTATTTTATTTTTAGAGATATTTTTATATAGAAAAATTTTATAAAAAACACACTGTTATATGTTTTAGAAAGTATGTTAATAAAAAACTAGAAGCTTCAAACCCAATCAAATATCCCCTAAGTACAATAGCTAGCTATTAGACTAATGCACATAATTTTCTATATAATTTAACTACTGATATTTTAGTCAAACTTCTATCCTCATCCATTAACTGTCCAACCCATTGCTTTGCACGTCATTGGGAACCGTGTAGAAAGGACAGATGTGGCTGTAAGCTGGTTGCATTACATCGGTTTTCGGCTACATTGCATATATTTTCATGCTGTAGCCGGCAGTAAAACAAGCGAACTTCTTTTTCTCTCTCCTTCTCTTTCCTTCGCTTAGGACTTTGCTGCCGTAAAAAACTATAGTTTGTTGACTATGTATTATGAGAGCAAAATTAATAAAAAAGACTACTATTAGCTATAATGGTCATATTATTTATAGTAAGTATTGAAGTTAATGTCTACAACAGAAAAATTTTTATTTACTGTAACATAAATATTTTATTATAATTTAGACCCATTATCTCTTCTCTCTCTTTGTTCCTCCCATCTCTTTCTTTTCAGTACTCCACTCGATGGGCGTGGGCGAGCGGCGGCCAGACAAACGCGGGTGTGGGCGAGGATGACGGGCTAGTGGACACAGGCGAGGGCGACGACAGGCGCAGGCGCGGGGGCAAGTATGGCCCACGTTGCCTCGGTCCGCACATAGAGCCTGGTGACAAATTAATTGTCAGCTCCTTTTCTCTCCTCCAGATTATAAAAAATCTTACATAGAGCTCTTATCTTATAGCCAACTATCGTACTTACTCTTATGTTTGCTTTAAACAGCTGCAATGCGTGTATTTTTTCTTTTAAATATAATTAGGGAGAGTTCGAACCTACCGGTTCATGGAAAAAATCCCTATTTTTTGTGAACGCGCTTCCCGAACTGCTAAACGGTGTGTTTTTTATAAAAATTTTCTATCTAAAAGTTTCTTTAAAAAGTCAAATAAATCTATTTTTCAAATTTATTATAATTAAAACTTAATTAATTAAGCTAATGACTTGCCTAGTGTTATATATGCCGAAACTTCTCCCCAAACATTCCCTTCCGAGCCTTACGGGAGAGATACTCTACTCATGTCTTCCATAGACTAGGCGCAATTTTGACCAAGAAAAAAAAAAGGGAAATCATTGTGCCTCGGCCTCGAGGATATTTCCCGTCCCCTCGGCGTCGACTCCCGTCTCGTCTCCTCGCGAGTTCGCCCGCCCACAGCGTGCACCGATTTCCAATCCATCCCGCGATCGAGCAGGGGCGCCGTCGTCCGCCCTGCTGCTTCCGCCGCCGCATCCTGTCGAGCATCCATCTCTCTTCTAGATCTCTCTCTACCCACCCACTTTTTTTTCTCGAATTTGCGGTAAACCCTAGCTTCTCTTCTGGATCTGGAAGCTTTTCTCTTAATTTGTCTTGTTAATCTTAATATTAACTAATAACAGTTTGTTTGTTTGTTCCCCCAAAAGTAACTGAACCCCCATGTCCCACGTTGGATCCGCGCCTGATTGATGGCGTAGGTTTTGCGAGGGTTTGTATCTGCTCGCGTTGGGGATTTTGGGAGAAGATGAGTAAACTCGCGAATATGTTCGCTCTTCTTAATCTGGATGCTGAGGACGATAGAGAGGAAGTAGAGGAACCAACGTCCAGGAAGACAGAAGCTACTGCTACCACAGAGACTGGTAAGAGTGCTCTATTTTTCTTTCCGGATGGAACCGTGTCACTGTTGCTCTTTCTGCATTGTTGAATCCCTGATCTGTGTTTGCACCAATGTTGATCCCGTACGTGGTGCGTGGAGGTGTATTTCAATGCTGAATTTATGCCTAGTTTGTCGATGAAGTTCTGTACTGCTGTCGTCATGCTGAATTCAGGATGTTTTATAGTAAAACAATCCGAATTCGAAATGTTCTATAGTGCTGGTTCTCATAATACTGATTCACAATAACCAGATATGATATTACACTGCCAAGTTTAAATTGGATTGAAAAATTTGAACCATGAATGTCTCAGCTCATATATCATTAGTCCTAAATCCAGAAATATTGTTTGTTGAAGCATAATATTAGAGGCTTTTCTATCATAAACCGATTTGTGAAGCTTGTAAATAAACTCTGCAGTTTTATTCAGTATGTAGTGGGTGCCTTAGTGACCATCTGCTTAAGAGGCTACACCGCTAAATCTTTAGGAAAAATCAACTCTTTTCAATGCATTTTTTTTGTTATAGAGGTCCAAAATAACCTGTATGAGAAAGCAATAACGTATCATGTTAGGAGACTTGATCTAATCTCCTAGGTCAGTGACAGAATCATGGAAGTCCATAGAAATCTTGCCTACAATAGATCATGTTAGGAGACTTATGCATTAACATGTTAACTTTATTTCTGCAGCGATGAATAAATATTTTCTTTTAATTGTTTTATCATGTAGGCATAGCACCATTTGTTAATTGCTGTCTCCTCAGGATGAGATTTAAAAACTATACTTTCACTTTGTAGATAAAAGCAGGCTGAATCATAGAATGATTGTAAACTATGATGGGGAAAACCTTGCTTCATCATCAAGTGATTATGATAAGCCATTAGTGTGGATAGACTTGGAAATGACTGGTGAGTCTTCGTATCATAAGCTGTATGTTTCTTTTGAGTTCATTAGATTTTTTTATAATATGCTTAATGAAATTTAGTCCTCAACTTTGAGAGGCTGAGAGCTATATTTCCATTATTTGATATTATCTACAGTTTTCTGTACAACATTGATCAAATCGGTTATTAAGCCTATGAGTTTGCAATGAAATATTTATCATGTTACTATATATATCAATAAATTATGGTCATCATTTACAACTATGGACCATTCAGGAGACATTTCTATGTGTACAATTGAAATATGAATAAATATGCGCTAAGTTGAAATAGAAATAAATATTCAGGATTAAATTTCATATTCTTGTGGCTCCATGATGCAGCTTTTATACGATGTAGATATCTGCAGTATTTTAGAGAGCAATGTGCTCACATCCTGACAGCTATTGTTAGAGTACTACCAACCCTTAGTCTAACAATATGGTCTTAAAGAGTGGTCTGTGGAGATCTCGAGTTTATGCTTGCACAGCTGCTTCGTGTGTCTCTTCTCCATTTGTTTGTCTAGTTCTTGTAGGCTACACAAGTAATTGTGTTATACCTTTGTATTATGTGGAAAATAACAGAGGAAAAATCATGTACAACAGAACAGGAAGAGAAATAATGAAGGAAAATATAACAGCAAATTCTAAAGTTGGGATCAACTCATTGTTCATCTCATGATTGTTACAGTCTCACAGGGGACTAGCTGATTACAGTGCCTGACAGGCATCTAGACATTTAATGAACTAAGTGTTTGCGTAATCGTGGGCATTGTAAGGCCAGGATATTGGTATGAATTGGAGGAGGGAGGGAGGTGATGATTTTATTCAACAATATTCCACTTTTTATAAAGCCATATCTACCCACTACGTTTCTCAAATTGATCTGGATTCTGGTGTTATACAGCTCACTACTGATTCACTTGATAGTCCTAATTAAAAAAAGAACTATTTCCATGTTATGTCAGTGTTCTATTCTTAACTGCGGCTTCTGGGGATTTCACTCTCATTTTTGTAATTGTTCTCTTCGTTAAATTTGTAGATATGTTAAACCAAAACTATACTTCTTCTGTTCATACTTGTTATCAGTTTTACACTGTGCTAATTGGTGCTGGTTTTTAATTGTTTAGGTTTGGATATCGCCAAAGATCGCATACTGGAGATTGCTTGTATTATAACAGATGGTAAACTTACCAAACGAATAGAGGTGGCTATTGAAACTAAGTTTTTCTGCAATTCTGGTTGCTATATATAATAGTTTTCTTCACTCAGAAATACGTTACTTAGTTACTTGTAGTGCAGCATTCTTCACTTTTGAGTTTTGGAAGTGAACGTTTCTTATAATGTTTCATTGGTATTTAAGCTGATCCTTTACAGTTTCTTTTTATATGGGTGTGCAATCTGTGATTCTTAATCACGAGGTAATGTTTGCTGGTAGTAGCGTATACTGAAACTGGTACATCCAAGCTCATGGTCTACAAAGAAGTTAAAAACTGCTAAATTAGGTTACAGATCCCTTAGGACTATCATAATTTTGAGTTAATTCGTTTTATTACTAATTAGCTCAATATGTCTTCAATATAAGTCTAAGAAGAATAAAAACATATATATTTTGAACCTAGATATTTTGTTACAAAGATTATGATATTGGGAAGATACAAGAAGATAGGCCATAAGATTCCAATAAGTTGGGGTTTAGTTGGTGTCTTATTTTCACAATTCTATTAATCCCCTTATAATCCTGGATAACCATGTTGTTTGGCAAATTTAACCTTTTAATCCAAGTTTTTAATCTATGATCATTTGATCAGTAGTGCAATTTAATTACCACTGGCATTGGCAATCTGATTACCTTATTGGATAGTGGTAGTAGCTATCTCAAGTCCAGAGATATTGCTAAACATTAGAACTCACCTTTTTGCAGGGTCCTGACTTGGTTATAAGACAGAGCAAGGAGTGTTTAAATGACATGAATGAATGGTGCAAAATTCATCATAGCGCCAGTGGTAAACAACTTTTCTTTCTCAAAATGATATATTTGTGAACAAAAATCTGTTACTCATGAAACCAATTCAGGGCTGAAGGACAAAGTACTGCAGAGTGACATTTCTGAGAATGATGCAGAGAAACAAGTATGCTTCTCCTCTTTTAGTACATCTAACATCTCTGAAGGTACCCTTATAATGTAACGCCCCAGGTATCCACATACTTTGACTGCTACCGCACCACACACAAGCATCCTCCCTTGTATTTACGGACATCCGTGACAAGCAGATAATAATAATACTATGTACAGGTCACCCATGAACAAACTCTAGGAAATAACCAAAACAATCATGATAGATCAAACACGAGATAAACTGTTCTATTGTTATAAAACTAAACTTAGTTTAAATGTGTGCACAAATGTGGATGTAAAGGGTGCTACTTCTTGCCCATACATGCTGATGTGACTTGGTATCTAAAACCAAATAAAAAACGAGAGTGAGTATACTCAGCAAGTATATGGAACTGGTAAACTTACACACAACAATTATTAATAAAGAATGAATGTGAAAACTGTTCTTTTGTCTCGCTTTGAAAACAAGCATTGGATGTCATGAAAAAGTAGTTTCCATCCCGGACAGACATAAATATCCTTTTAGCATTGCGGGTAAGCGGAGTAGTGGGGTGAACGCTACTAAAAGATCCTGAATATTTGGCTCTTCATTCAGGAGTTTTGGGTAGCGCTGGCCCCCGTTCATGTCTATTCTCGATGGAAACTACTTTGTTATGACATTTGGTCAAAGACAAAAGAAAAGTTTCCCTATTCGTTCTTTATTGCTAATTGCTGTCTGTCCAGTTCCATATTGTACTTGCGGAGTATTTTGTACTCACTCCTTGTGTTTTATTTGGTTTTTAGGTACCAAGTGACATCAGCATGCATGGGGCAGGAAGTAACACCCTTTACATCCACGCTTACCACACATTTATACTAAATTTAGATTTATAACAATCGAATAGTATACCTCGTGTTTGATCTATCATGGTTGTTTGGTTATTTCCTAGAAGTTATTCATTGGTGATGTGGATAGTGTATTATTTGCATGTCATGGATGTCCGTAAACCCAAAGGAAGCTTTGTCGAAATTTTCAATAAATTTCAGTTTTAACGGATTGTTGTGTGTGGTTTGGAGGCATGTGGATATCTAGGGTGTCATATATAATTAAGCAGAAAATTGTCTAATAGAAAGAAGCGTCTATCTAGCCAATGTGTTGTATTGAACACTTGTTCCAGTGTTCAACGATGTTATTCACCACATATTCTGCAATCGTACATTTTACAAATTCAGTGCAAGGATATTGTATACATGCAGCTTACATGTGAATATTTCCACATGTACACTGTACAATCATCTTGACATATTTAGAGAAATCATGATGTATTGTATTGTGCTGCTCTATGTGTAAACTAGGTCTCTTTTAATAGTTAAATGTGTTTACCATCATATGTAAGTGAAGGACATTTATGACATCTGTTGTGATTTTGCTACTTGTAAACAATAATAGTTAATCTGCTATCTGTAATTCCTGCATCATTTGCCATTTCTGTTTTCTGTTTACCATTTTTTCCTCCTGGTTTGCATTTTTTGTGGAAACCTTACCAAGTTGTGTGTGAAGAATTACCTTTGTGTGTGTGTGTGTGTGGTGTTACTACTGCTACGAGCTTTTTTTCTATTTCTTTTTTTAGTCAATAGTACATTTCTGATAAATGTTCAATGTTGTTTTTATATTCTGAATGGTTCTCTCTCCAATGTAAAATTTCCTAAGGAAGGTTTCTTGTGTTAATTATTTTCAGGTGCTAGATTTTATTAGGAAGTATATAGGCTCGGCAACTCCACTGATAGCTGGGAATTCTGTCTATATGGATTTACTATTTTTGAAGGTTAGTAAGAGAAAACATACACTTAACCTTCTGTTATAAATGAAATGGTTTAATATGATTCAGGCAGATGGCCAGACTGTAATTTGGGGGTGCCTGTATGTTGGATTTTATTATATCCTTATGGGGCCTTACTGAACTGGTAAATCTGGAGCGAGGCAGGCCAGTGTGTAGTTCTGATCTAGATTATCCTAGATTTTTTGGCGAAGAATGAGGAGATCAGAATATAACAGTGTGACGTAAAGTTGGAAAACATTTCTTTTAATACTGCAGAACTCAAGTTAATGCTACACTTTGCAGACTTTACCTTATCTGCATACCAATTGCACTGTTGTGTAATTTGTGCATTGCATAAATGCAATGGATATTACCAGCTTTGAGTATCAATTTTACTAACTTTATTGCTCAAATAAAAGTTTTGGACTTTCCTTGGGTCACTTTCTATACACTGTTTTCTCCTTTTGGTATATGAGATTATATTTTGATACAATATTCAATGTCCCTTCCATCAGTAATTGTATCTAAGTTTCTGTACATTTATATAACATTTTTATCATGTCTGAAGTGTTCACTTTAGGTAATATTGAATCAGTATCTTGCAAGCAAAGGCCATCTCTGTCCAATTGACATCATTTGTTGGCCTGTCCTGTTGTCTATGGCCACTTCAAAATTACAATTCAGTCCAGTAGACACTGGACAGTAGTTTGTTACTTTTTAGTTCCTTATTGTTAGGAAATAGCAAAATAAATACACATGTGTATGGTGGAGTTGATGTCTAAGTAAAGAAAGAGCATACCCCTTGGCCCCTTGCTCTGCTGAGTGCCGAATCGCTCCTTCCACCCTCATTCTCCCAACAGTGTGCCATTCCTTTCTTCTCTGGGTTTGTCAACCTCGTTTGCATCTACGTACTGTCCCTTCTCCTTGAAAAATGACCTCTTGTAATGGCAATGATTATTACAGTGATTATCATCCAGTGCCTTAATCTTTAATCCTGAATTTAGTCAGTCATCGTGTGTATTTTGGCATTGATGCCACATGATTTCACCCTTCAGCATTTCTGAAATAAATTATGTAACCTCCAATAGAAGAATGTTGTGGAAAGTATTCCAACATTCTTGTGAGCATAGGATAGCTAGCATTATGTACTTCCAATATGCTTGTGAGCATAGGATAGCTAGCATTATATAATTCCAATATGCTTGTGAGCATAGGATAGTTTTATGAATTTACTTTTGAAAAAAAATTTTGCTTGACAATTTTTTGTGTTGTTTTGTTTTATAGAAGTATATGCCAAGTCTTGCAGCCATATTCTCACATGTGATAGTTGATGTGAGCAGTATATCGGCTTTGTGCACCCGCTGGTTCCCAAAAGGTAAAACTACTCTTTGATATTTATAAATATAGTGTTATGGAGTTCTTGTTTTCAATCTATGCTGTACTTTTATGGAGTTCTTGTTTTCAATCTATGCTGTACTTTTACCCCTCTGCCTCAGCAGATTAATATCTGATCTCTACACTTTGGGTGCGTGTGATGTGATTTGTGGTATCTTCCTCCATGAATTACCAAATTGTGCAGTGTATTGCACTTGACCGAGCTGCAGGCTAACCTTTTCATTAACAAATGGCTGAATGCCCATACATTATTATGGAATTAAAAAAGAGTATTACATTGCATTTTGTAGAGGGAAAAAAACTACCGTTGGTGTATAATCAATCCATATACATCGTAACTTATTCAATAGCTGTTTGAAAAAGTTGAAGTTGATCGAAATCAACTTTTCTTCTCCATAGCAGTTTTAATTTCCTTTATGTCCACACCAAAAAGTTTGAAAATCTCCACAAAGCATAATAACTTTGCTTAGTTTTGTTTGACTTCTATTGATTCACAGAAAGGAAACAAGCTCCAAGGAAGGAGAAAAACCACAGGGCGATGGATGACATTAGAGAAAGTATTAAGGAGCTACAATACTACAAGGAAAACATATTCAAATCACGGAAATCAAAGTAGCAGCTATGTTGATGGATGTGGGCACCCTCGATTCGTTTGTAAGAGAAACTGTGGCATTAGATCGAAGTAGCAGCTATGTTGGAGTATATGTGGGCATCCTCAATTCATTCGGAGTATATGTGGAAATCTAAGTAGCAGCTATGGCATTAGATCGATAGGTAGCCGAAGGTTACTGCATTTGATAGAGAATCTAGTCAGTTCATCAGTTTCCGATGTCATTATTTGTCAAATTTTCATTTTGATTGTTGCATCCTTTGGCTGCCAGAAAATTTATGATGAATCTCGATGGTGTATCATTGTTTGCCTTTGATGGACCTGATGTCAAAAACTGTTATATAAAATCATGGATGCTGACACGAAGGTTACTATGGCCATCATATCTTCGCATGTACGTGAAGCGACCTGAATTTTTTACATTTTGGTCTTTTTTAAAACTTATTTTATAAATAGACCTTTGGGAAAACTTTAACTAAAAATGGATCCCTTTTTCAGCGCTAGTGTGTCTGGCGCCGAGGTATAATGTCTCAGCTCAAGTCGTATTGGCGCTGATCCCCCAGCCCACCTGGCGTTGTCGCTACCTTGGCAGAGGATGTGGCAGGGGGCTCGGCGTCAATGGGCACCGAGGGTAAATGCCAACCTTATTGGCATCGACCCTCCTACCCCCTGATGCCACCAGATTTTTCCTATCCCTTGTCCCCCACTTCCTTCTTCCTTCTTCAGCTCGAATCCAAAAAAGAAGCATCTCTCTCTTCTCACACTTATCTTAAATTTGGACGATTTAGAGGTGTTTTGTGTCGGATTTTTTTGGTGAAATCGTTGAGGAAGTTATCCTCCTCCCTTTTCCCTTGTTTTTTTTTCCAGTTTTTTTGGTTGATTTTAGAGATCGAGGTGAAATCCTAGAAACCAAATTTATCTAAAATTTGTATTTTTGAACCTTGCATTGCTTGATTTGAGGCTTGTAGTATTACACGCGTACGATATGCTAATAGGTTTCTCTGAAAATTGATTGATTTAGGAGGTGGACCACATGTGTTTACTTAATTGATGTTGCTAGTGTATGAAAATAATATATATGAGTAATTATTTTTTTCTATATTACGCTAGTTTTTTCTAATATTTAATTTAAAAATTTCGATGCGATGTAGATGAATAAAGTGGTTCATGTCTATTATGGTGGTAGAGTGGTAGAACCTTATACCAGTGCACATGTTAAGTTCGAGGATATGAGTGTGAAAGTTCTTATGTTTGGCACCTACCCACAATTTGATAAACTAAGGTCACGGGTGAGAGATGCTCTTGGATGGACTGAAGATAATGAACAAATTGCTTTTTACGGTAGATATGACGTCGGACAAGGACATAAGTATATCATCAATTTGGTTGGTCAAATGAAGTGGGAGATTTATGTTGACATTATGAAGAATTCTCAGTTTAGGTCTCTAGAGGTGTTTGTTTTAAAGATGGTACGAACCATTGAGACAAATCCTAATTTAGATTTAAATCAAGCTCTCCATTATTGTTATGTCGAGATGAATATTATAATCTCCTCTCAGCGTGTTGATGTAACAAGTGGAACAACTAGAGCAAAGACAAAACATGAGTTGGTGTGGGAGGACTTTGAGGAAGCAAGATCTTTGAAGAGACTATTAGTTGAGAACTTTGAAGAGTTAGAACCATCAGAAATGAGATGTGGACCGGTTGGTATTGAGAGACTAGGGTAATAAAGATGGAGCTAGCAAGCGGTTGTCTGGTAACGACAGGTTTCAGAGGAAAAAGTACGAGATGACTTTGTCGAGGATGAAATGCCTTTCATTACCGATGCTGGGTTGAATAGCTCCAATGAGGACACTACTTCTGAACCATTGAGTGAAGATGGTCGAAGTGATGAACCCGTTGATGAATTGTATGATGAGGAATTTGCTGCCGACTCGAGATGATCGTTCATTTTAAGCCATTAACCGGAGATGACCACTTAGCATTAAGTGAGTGCTGTGCATTTGAAAAGATGTTTGGAAGGGATCCTTCTATCCATGAATTTAGGGACCTAAGTCACGCAGAGGGTGCAGTATTAGATGGTGGAGTGAACATGAAAGTGTTGCCTGAACCATTTGAGACGGATGGTCTAGTTAAAAAATTAGAGTTCCCATCGATGGTAGCATTGAAGACATGGCTACAAGAGTACTCTATCATACACCATCGTCCGTATCGTGTTGTTCATTCCTCGGCTTCTAGGAGATATGACGTTGCATGCGAGGATCATCGATGTAAATAGAAGGTGTTGTCCTGAAAGAGAAAGAGTGGTACTTGGAGAATTTCAAATGTTAGGGAAGAACATACATGTGGCAGTGCTCAAGGGTCTAAGAGTCACCGTCAGCTGACATCAAAGTTCATAGCTAACCGGTTATGTAACGCCATCAAGAGACAACCAACTCTATCTGCTTTTGCTTTGGCTAAGTATATCTTTGAGATTTTTCAATATCAAGTGAAATATGAAAAGGCCTAGAGGGCAAGACAGGAGGTTATGAAGTTGATATATGGGGAGTGGAATGAAGCATATGTTCGATTGCCGACTTTGTTTCAAGCCATGAAGCACAAGAACCCAAATATGGTTTACCACATTGATACCCATCCCGAAAAACTTACGGTTGTATGTGCCTAAGAAAATATTCTTACGTGCATTTGTGCTTCAGACCTTGTGTGGAGGCATTCAAGCATTGCAGGCCAATGATCGCTATTGATGCTACTTTCTTGACTGGCAAATACAAGAGTGCTATTATGATAGCTATTGCATCAGATGCGAAGGATCAATTAGTTCCCTTAGCTTTTGCACTTGTGGAGAAGGAGAATACCCAAGGTTGGAGTTGGTTTCTTGAGCTTGTTAGGCGTGTTGTTATTAGAATGAGAATGGATGTTTGCATTATCTCTGATCGACATCCCGGCATACTAAATGCCAGGAGTACTCCTATTTCTGGGTTACCCCGTGTTTATCATCGATGGTGTATAAGAAACTTTTGTGCTAACTTTCATAAGGTCGGTGCAAATAAGGATCGGGCGAAGGAGTTGTTAAGGATATGCCAGATCGATGAGAAGTGGATATTTTGAAGAGATATTGAAAAATTCTTACTATTGCTTGCTGATGGACCTCGGAAATGGCTTGAAGATCATTTGCCCAAGAAAGACATGTGGTCTCGTACACATGACATCACGGATGCCTATGGATACATGACCATCTCAGCTGCACGATGCATCCTGAGCCGTCTTAGCCAACTCAAGTGTTGCCTCGCCGTACACGTTAAAAAACCGTTAGGTATTTGTTAACCATTCATGTTTGTATGTTTTCAACTTCCTTTATTTTGCTTTTTCTAAACCAACTCTCCTAATATGTAGGTATACTCATGGGGCAGCGCCATCACGTCCACGAGAATTGATGCATCAAATATGTGATTGTCTATTGGACACTATGTCAATGTATGACTATAATAGACACTATGTCAATGTATGAGTTGAGTTTTAGATTGTATGAGTAATGGACACTATCACTAGTTTGGATTGATCGTGTATGAGTAATGGACACTATCACTAGTTGGATTGACTATAATAGACACTATGTCAAAATCGTTTGTTTGGATTGATCAATATTGTTGTGTGCATGTAATGTCTACTATATTCATGTCAAGATTTCGTTCAAAACGGAGAAGGATAAAAAAAATTCAGACCTTCCACGCTCGGCTCCAGCAATCCATCTCGGCACCAAGTCTGGAATAGAGGCAGGAGGCCTTTTTTGCCCCAACCTCGGCGCCAGCCACTAGACTAAGGCAGGAGGTCTCTGCCCCCCCCCCCCCACCCACCTCGGCGCCAGGGTGGTTGGGCGCCACCTCCCCTCGGCTCCAAGCCAAGGGCCGAGGCAGGAGGCCTTTTTTGCCCCAACCTCAGCGCCAACGTCCTTGGCCAAGGCAGAAGGCCTCTAGCCACCCACCTTGGAGCCAGCACACCACCGAAATGCCTATTTTTTTAACCTATAAATTTTTTTCTAATATTTTAATATTAGATGATGTAGCCAACTCATATTCACAAAAACTTAGAGAATCATTCCAACACCAAAACCAATTAAAAATATAACAATGCTCCATACCCGTTAATTATCATCCATAATAAGCTAAATTGACGTTACACAACTAATAGTTCCAGATTCAAATAATAGCACATGCACGTATAGTTTGACGTGAAACGCTTCAAAAAATAGTTGTTACATGTCTTAGGGGATTCAACTAGTCGATCATACACAACTTAATCTACTAGGTGTACCACAGGTACTTTCCCTTCCTAAAGGCCTCGGTCCGACTTCCTTTGGCACGTTTGCCTTGCTACTTCCTCTCTCCGGTCGGCCTTGTGTGCTCTTCCTTCTCCTTACGTTCTCTCTCCTCGATTCTCCTCTTCTCTTCGTTCAACTCGCATGCCCTTTGATATCGGCGTTCAAAGCATTGCTCTTCCCAAATCTTCTCCAAACGAAGCTGCTCCCATCTTTTAGATGAATCTCCGTGTCGATTCACTCCACAAAGTCACATAAAGGAGGCGGTGGCTTCGGTGCCTTCATAAAATACAACTTATTGTAGTTTTCTTAGTACAATTGAATGTCCACATAGACAAAACAAACCAAATGTTTTTAATTTACCTCCACCGGCTTCTTCGACTTTCCTTTTTTTTTCGTTGGCTTCAGTTTCTCCAGGGAGTAGGCGTAGTTACGGCACATCCAATACGTTTGGTGGTATATCGCATGGGCTTCGCTAATTGCAAACTCGCATTTGTTACCACACCAACACATGGGACGGGGAACACCCGGTGGTGGTTGCTTACGAGGGACGTAACCAATTGCATCCATCCTACACAACATGTTGTCAATAATTTCAATATACATGGATTAACGATTTATATGAAATGTATGGCGCAAAATAGCTATTTAATCTACCCATGTATACTAAAAACCTCAAATCCACTAGTGCTACTGTTTATACCTACATGATACCTTGATGAAATCATACACATATAGTACTACAAGCCTCAAATCAAGCAATGCAAGATTCAAAAATACAAATTTTAGATAAATTTGGTATCTAGGGTTTCGCCTCAATCTCTAAAATCAACCAATAAAACTAGAAAAAAAGAAGGGGAAGGAGGAGGATACCTTGCTCGATGATTTCACAAAAAAATCTAACGTAAAACATCTCTAAATCGCACGGATTTGAGGAGTATAGGTGTAAGAGAAGAGAGAAAGGTTTCTTCTTGGGCTCGAGCTGCACAAGGGAGGAAGAAGAATAAGTGTGGGAGGAGGGAAGGGAAAAGCCTAGAGGGGGGTGGTGGAGGGTTAGCGCCAATAGGGCTGGCACCGACACTCGGCGCTAATGAGGCTGGCGCCGACCCCCTGCCGCGTCCTCTACCAGCGTGGTGGCGATGCCAGGTGGGCCGGGTGGTCGGCGCCAATGTGACTGACGCTGAGACGTTGTACTTCAGCACTAGACACACTGGCGCCAAAAAAGGGGTCCATTTTTAGTTAAAGTTTTCTTGAGGGTCTATTTGTAAAATAACTTTAAAAAAAACCAAAATGTAAAAAATTTAGGTGAAGCGACTGTCAACAAGTTTATATAGCCATTTGACTCATCATTTCGGTTTATAATAATTTCTATGATATTGAGATATGGTCAAAAAAATGTTCAGAAATCAACATTTGCATACTAAACAAAACTGGCCGAGAACTGACCAAAAGGCGACCGAAACGTCCACAATAGTTGTGTTTATTTGTTTAGATTAGTTAGGCAGCATAGCACATTGATCCTTCGGAGTAGAAATCACCTTATTGAAGTACCATATAACTCCATTACACAGGTTATCAAATTAACTATTTTGAACTCAAGATCAGATTATTAAATAAACCATGATCAGTATAATGTCATTTTTGTAATTTGGCAAGCGTCATGTGTCAATCTCCACTTGAAGTAAAGATGATATGAACAATACAAATTTGATGTTCCAGGTTTAAAACCAGAAAGCTACATAAGTGGAAATAACCATAATAAAGATTAGCATCAGAAACAATCTTGCTCCAAAATTTTACTCCTACCATATGATTATTTTCTGTAAGGTACATGATATGGGATATCAAAGAAAAAATATCGCTTAAATGAGGACTTATGACACTCTTGCACCCTGCAAAGTTTTGCAGAAAACCACACCAGCGGAGGTACGCATCGTGTGCTCGCCAAGAAATGCTATGCAGTTTTCTGATGTCCTAAGGTGAGGCTGAACAGATTCCCAGATCTTCTTCTTTTGGACCTAAAAATACACAACGATCCATTAGCTGCAGTGCTGAAAAATACTCTTAAGTCATGCCAGTGATCTATATAGTACAAAACTGCCACACAGGTTAACAATATAGATAAAAAGCCCCATCGTTTACCCTTGATCTTATTTTAAAACTTAATTTTGGAGTTGATTTTGGGGTTTTTGCATCGTCGTTATTTTTCAACATTTGCTTTTAAATCAGCATTTGCTAAGGGCACATAAATAAAAGTTTTACCCACAAATTATTTTTTGTTCGCTGATAAGCGATGAGAAAGAAAAGCGACAGTAAGGACCATTAACATTGATACGATTGTTAATAAACAATCAGTTGTGTTAATCTAAGTCTAGACCACCCAAAGTGAGTACCTGATTTGGCGATGCAGCTTCTGATTGGCGATCCTTTCCATGTTCAGGACCAAACCATACCCTTTCACCTGGAACAGAACCTTCAGGAGGGGTGAGCAACTCGACATTTTCATGAGAAGCATCAGATGCAGCCATGAGCATGCCATTTGACTTTATCCCCCGCATGTTCCTTGGTTTGAGGTTAGCAAGAACAATCACATTGCTGTCCTGCATGCGGTCACAAACAATAGCAGTTGCCATCAGTACTATGCAAAGAGATAAATGGAAGGATCTAATATTGTTGGATTAGCATAGCTTTCGTTCCCAAACTCTGCTAACATATGGCTGCACCTGCGCGTCCAGAATCGATGTGAATTGAGTTATTGACCAAAATAGAGTGCAACTCTATAGAGATCAGGACTTTGGGTCAGGTTTATCCAATCCAGGCATTGCCTGATAAATTCAGAATGATTAGAACAGATAATCTTGCCCCTGCTCTCTAATGCATACTTTGCAGCATACATCTTGGTCCATATACCGATATATGATTAGAAGGCACATACTGGTGTTCTAAAATGCACAATTATCTAATCCATGCAATGCTAAAACATAATTATGCTGCAGTGTCTACTCTTCAATAATTTTCTGTAATTTGTCAGCCCTCACCTGTGACGAGCACACGAACTTCTATACTCAAACACACAGTAGCAACACAAACTCACTACTCAAGATTCTCAGAGGATACTGGACAAACACTTCGCATGCAGAGGGAATGAGAGACTGTTTTGGCGCTGCGTTACTGCCTGCAGCATTTTTGTTTTCTCTTTCTTTTATTGATCAAGAATTACAACGTGGTTAGGGGCCACGATCCCACGGTGTGCGACAGGCCCGGTTAGCTGTGCATGCCGTCCCAGAACGTGCCGCACGGCGCACACAACGAGCACGGCATGCGCAATTCGCGGCCGGCTCAACAACCATGCCAAAAAGAACGAGGGGCAAACAACAAACACCTAAGAGAGCATGCCCAACAGATGCCCAAAAGTTCAGCTAAAATAATTTGATTTTGGCATTCCTAATCAGGTGTGAATAATTTACTCTCTCCAACAAATATCTTAAAATTGACTCCCAAAAATAAAAAATGGGTCCATCCCAAACTTCCCACAGAAACAAAAATCTCTCCCAGCATGATCCCTCCCCCGCACGATCTCCCCCCTCCCGTGCGTGCGCGTCGCAGATTGGGAGCAGTGGCAGCGCCCAGGGTTGGGGATTCCAATTTTTTGGTATCTCTTAGAGCATCTCCAAGAGAGGCCCAAAAATTAGTCCCCAAAAATCTCAGATTGGGACTATACTAAAAAATTTTGGGCTCAAAAAGCTTTACCATCTCCAAGAGAGGCTCAAAAATTGGATTCCAAAAATTAGTTTGTTGGCCATGTAGGATAGATGGGCCAGCGTTTGCTTGCAATCGTTTTCTTTTGATAATACCATGCCCTCGTGCGAACATCGATCGAGAGGATTCTCATTGACGCCGCCGCTCCTTCGCGCCAGAGAACACGTCTTTGGTCATAGTGCCCTCGACAGAAGACTTTGCTGCCAGCCTATGGAGAAACGGAAGGCCCTGTCGATCCCCTAGCGAACATGTCATCAATCGTGGCTGGTGGGGAGGCAAATCATCGATGGCTAGCAGCGGTGTGCGGATCAAGCGACTACGGTAGGTGGCGTAAAAAAAATTGGCATGCGCGGAAGGCGTCGGGAGGAAAAAAAGGCACGAGCAGAGAATTTTTGGCGCAAGTGATGAAATTTTCCCGCGGGAGCAGTGATTGGGGACGCCAATAGGTTCCCTAAATCTGGCTCACTTTTGGGCTAGGATTGGACATGGTGAATTTTTAGGAATAGGTTTGGGTATCTATTGGAAGCATGTTTTTTAACTTAAATCCTAAAACTTAACTTTTGGGAACCTCTTTGGGCCTCTCTTGGAGATGCTCAGGGAATTGTTGGATCTACTTTTTTTCCTACATAACACCAAAATTTTAGAATTCGGGAGAGTTTTGGGCATCTGTTGGTGATGCTCTAAGATGCAATCTACCAAACCAAGCACGGGATTATGCACAAGATACTTAAACATAATTGCTGAAATTCTAAATATGCTTTCTATAAAATGCAGGGCTGCAGCCTTTTCTCTAAAAAACATAATTGTTGAATTGAAACGAGAAATTTTGGATGGATTATATGTATTACACCTGGAGCTGCTCGAGGGGAAGATAGTTGACGAGGCCGCTGCAGATGGTGCGCGGCTGCTCCTCGCCGACGTCGACCTCCTCCACGTACAGCGTGTCCGCCTCCGGGTGCCGCCACGCCTTCACCACCCGCCCCACCCGGATGTCCAGCAGCGCCGCCAGCTCCTCCACCGGCACCTCTGCCTTCTTCTCCTCCTCCACGGCCTGCGGGGCGGCCGGTGCGACGGTGGCGTCGGAGGATGAGGAGGAGCAGTAGCAGAGGAGGGAGGCGGATCTCGCGGTCGGCGACGGCGCCGCCAATAACGGGATGGGTTTGGCAATGACGCCTCGGGTTCTTGCCAGGGTGGGGAGTGACGCCGAGGAGGAGGGGGTTAGGAGGTGGAGGCGGCAGCATGAGGATAACGCCATTCTCGCGGCGGCCATCATCGTGGTGGTAGTGCTCTTAGCTCAGGCTCCGGCCGCCGCCGCTAGGAAGGGGGTATCGGATGAGGCGGATGGGGAAGGAAGGGCCCAAGTGTTCCACGTAGCGGCACGTCACACAGCCCGGCGGCCCATGTGTGTTAATTGTAAAATTCTACTGTTAATTTTTTTAAAAAAACTTTTCTGGGCTATGCAACCTATGAATTTGGGTTATTTGACTATTTACCATTCTCTTTAATGGCACACTCTCAAATACTATTTTCTCCGCAAAGACTTTGATTATTTGCCATCTGGGCCACTGAATTATTTCTATTTTATCATGTTTTCTTGCCAACTCAACAAACTAACGTGGCAACTGGTTGAAAGTGACCTCTTGCCACTATTCTCTCCTTTCCCTTTTGCTTCTCCGGTGGCAACTGGAGCCACACCAACAAAAACGACGAGGGCTCTCTTCAGCAACGGCCCTGTGCCTCCCTCCCCGTTAGGTGACGGCCGTGTACCCTGCGCCTCCCTCCTCTTCTAGTGGCGGCCCTACGCCTCTTTTCCCTTCTGGCGGCGGCCTGACCCCATCTCTAGCCAGTCACCGCCTTGAAGTGTGCTGCTTGTCGTTGATCAGAGAGGTGGAGACAGGAGCGGTACACCGTAGCTCAAGGAGGAGATCCCGCCGTCTACACCGATGTCGTTCCTTTCGCTGCTGTCGGAAGAGGGAACTCCAACCGTGGGGAGTCTGGAGACCCCCCTTTGAGGTTCGGCCAGGGGAGTGGTTCTCAGACGGCTGCGGCGTTGGGGCGATGATAGATGCCCGGGCGCCGGGGGCCCGGGCTGAGATGGCACGCAAGGGAGACAGGAGAAGTATACAGGTTTGGGCCGCGCGGAGGCGTAATACTCTACTCCTGTGTGTGTTTGCTATGTGGGAGGTGAATGTGGTTTGCTCTTACAAGATCTTGTTGAGGGGTGCTCAGGAGCGCGTCCTCACTTGGGAACTAAAGAAGCTGAGCTTAATGCAGAAGCTGATCTCTCCTCCCCTCTCCGTCGGCATGGATCCTCCTTTTATAGTAAGGGGAGTCCACAGTGCCTACACACATGAGAAGAGGGAGCTTCTCTAGGTACGTCATGTCTTGTCGCACATGTCCGCCTGCTGAGCCACGCTGGAGTTGGTTCGGCACATCTGGTCGTGACGCTGCTCGGCTGCTGCGGGCGGCTAAGTCGTGAGGATGTGACGGCGCACGCTGTCGCCGCCAGAGCGTGGAAAACCGAAGCTCTCTTAGTCAAAAGTCCCCTGACTACGCAGGGAGCGGCCCCACGGGGGGCCATCATCAGAGCCCACGTATGCCGAGCGGGCGACAGTGTCACGCCCCGTTGCCTCGTCATTAATACGGGTAGTTGGGGAGTTGATCCGCTTGAGTCAGGCTCGTGCCCGGGGACACGCCCGGGAGCGAAGCTGTGGGCCCCGGGACTAGGGAAAGACCCGGGACCGGGAGTCCCAGTAATGTGCCCCGGGAGCATTTCCCGAGACAGAAGCTGTGGGCCCCGGCCCCGGGAGCGAGACCGGACCGGGAAGCCCCGTAATGTGCCCAGGGACACACCGAGACCGAAGTGTGTCGCCCCGGGCCCAGGGGCGAGAGACCCGGGACGGGGAATGTCCTCGGGCCCCGGTGCGGCTTCGGGTCCTAGGACCGGGGGGCGAGACCCGGGCCCGGAACTCCCAGTTATGTGCCCGGGAACATGTCCGTCAAGGGGGATGCGGGCGGTCGTGGCGGCGCGCCCGGGAAAGGTGCACCCGGGCCCAAAAAGTGCCCGGGCCCCAGGCACTTAGCGGGAAAACGGCCACAGCCGGCCTTCACTTGTGTAGAATGTGGGCCCCGGGGAGCTGACGTGGCTGAAGATCCACGTGTCCCTGGGGACTGTGACCTCCTAGTTCCGTTTCGCCGACAGCTGCCTCCTTGGATCTCGTCGTCACCATTGCCGCAACAACCACCGGAGCTGGGGAGGAAGAGGAGCGCCAGCACCTCAGGCTCCCACCGCCACAGTCTCTCAGCTCGCTCCTCATCCTTGATCCCCTCCATTGGATTGGGCAAGAAGCAGAAGATGGAGGCATAGAGGAAGAAGATAGAGGCAGCTAGATTATTTCTCATCCAGATTGTTGAGTTGGAAACAAAAATGGCCAAAATAGGGACAATTCAATGTGGTCTGGATGACATTTGAGAGTGCGCCATTGAAGAGAGTGGCAAACAGTAAAAAAAACCATATGAATTTGAACTTTCAGCACCGTGTAAACACGTTCATTAGAAAAGAACCTGTAAGTGTTAACTTTCAGCTAGCGTAACAGCTGAACATTCACCAGTAAATAAACTTAAACACTTGCTTGCCAATGGAATTATCAAAACAAAAAAACTGAATATTCAACCATCAAATCAGTACTAGTAGTAGAAGGAAAAATGAGCGTAATTTGCTAGCAAACAAGTTACATACATGTCCATCTCTTGTTACTGGTACTTTGCTAGCCAACCAACCATAAGTCGGTGAGCCATGGCATAAATTAAATAGTCATATACCAACGATCGAGCTCATATATTAGGGTGTGTTTAGTTAGATGAATATACCATTTCGGTTTTTTCATATGTTTGGTTGGTAGACAAGGATGAATAAGATGATCACTATATAGAATATTCTCTCAAGATGCTGGGTAAGGCCATCCGGCAAATTTGGCCGAATGAGACCATCCATATTCACTAACCTTGATCATTAGTAAGTGATTAGTGATAATTAGTCTATTTTAGTGTTAATTAGTAATGTTCTTGTCAAGATTAGTATTGATTAAGGATAAATAATCTATTTTTTGTGGTAATTAGTATTGATTATAATAAAATCAATAATAATTACATATTTTTTATTAATTAATAGTTAACCATACTCATTTGATCCACTCTTATCCATCCAACCAAATAAAAAATTAGCTCATCTCATCCACGTAAACAAACATATAATTTAGATATCCTCGTCCTTACAAATATAAATAACCATATCCCATCCATCCTTTCACGAACCAAACGAACCCTCAATGCTCCCAGAACGAAAATGTATGACTGATGACTTTTTGTTATGCTCTCCCAGAACGAAAATGGCAGAAGAGAATGCCCTGGCATGCTTAATTATGAAGCTTCTTACTACCATGCCAGTATCTACTCTGACAATGCTTGAATAATATCGGCACGTACCTTTCCCTTTTTTTCCTTTTTAAGATTCAAAAACCACGAGACAGTACGAAGGAAACTTGTTGAATGTTCAAACAGACAGTCAAAATCGATCACATGTCAATGCCGGCACAGCCAATTATTGGCCCTTTAGAAGTGGTCAAACCAATCCATCCTCCCAAGAAAACCCAAAACCAAAGCACCTGGCGGTATAGTCCTGAACTTTTTGGCTAGCATATAGAGAGAGAGAGAGAGAGAGAGAGAGAGTAGAGAGAAGACGAGGTAGTGACCACCTCGCACTCGGCCACCTCTCCGGCAACGGCGGGCAATCTTTTCGGCAACCACATCAGCTCATCGATTCAGTGTCATCAGGGTTCAGGTCAGAGACATCTTTGCCAACCTCTCCAACGGCCACAGTTTCTTGGTGGCTGGCTTCTTGTATGTAACCAAAGACTTCTTGCAGTCCCTTTGCCATTCAGCACCATGCGTCCTGCCATCTCTTTCTTCGATTCGCGGTGGTGGTGGTGGCTGTGGTACTTGCAAATGTAGCACCGTCTGTCTCCGGGCAGCGCTCTGACTATCCCACCGCCAACCTCTCGACGCGGTGGGTTAACAACGCCGCTGTCCTCCCGCACAGCATCCCCTACTCCGATGGGTCAGCCGTGCGCGCCGTCGTCCTCCGGTCACCACGAACCTTGTCTGGCCCCTCCTTTGCTGCAGGGTTCTTCTGCGCTCCACCCTGCCAAGTGTTCCTCTTTGCAGTCTTCATTGTCCAGACCAACAGTGGCGCAGGGATCACCTTAACGTAAATGGTATTGCACAGGTTGTCTGGTCAGCCAACCGGGCAAGCCCTGTAGGAGAGAATGCTACCATTGAGCTGACTGGAGATGGTGATCTAGCTCCGTGAATCAATGGCAAACTTTTTTTTCTGGTCGAGCTACTTTAGGCCGATCCGTGACAGGCATGGAGATCACTGAGTAAAATGCAACCTGGTGCTGTTGATCAGAGAATGCGACCAGATGTGGCAGTCATTTGATCATCCAACTGATGCATTGCTCCCTGGGCAGTCACTGCTGCAGGGCATGAGGCTCACAGCAAATACCTCTACCACAAATTAGGACTGAGAGTAGGTTGTATATGACAGTTCTCCCAGATGGTTTATATGGCTATGTTGAATCGGCACCGCCTCAGCTCTACTATAAGCCTCAGGTGAGAACAAACAAGAGCGGAAAACATCTGACAAGGGTTACCTTCATGAATGGCAGCCTCAGCATCTTTGTGCAGTCCACACAGGCAGGAAAGCCAGATGGTAGCATTGCACGCATGCCAGAGCTAGTCCACCAGTACATAGGTTAGATGTCTGATGGAGGGCACTTGAGCTGTATGAGTGGTTCTGGTGGAGAGTGGACCATGTATCTGATGTAATCAAGATATTCCCTGATAATTGTGCTTTTCCAACAGTGTGCGGGGAGTATGGAATATGCACAGGTGGGCAATGTATCTGTCCCGTCAGAGTAATTCTAAGTTCAAGCTACTTTCAACCAGTTGACGAGAGGAAGGCAAATCTTGGTTGTGCACCAGTGACTCCAATATCTTGTCAAGAAATGAAAAATCATCAGCTCTTGACTCTTACGTGTTTCATTCACTTGATTTGTGAAAGCCAAATCATCGTGAATGTAAAAAACAGAGATGACTGCAAGCAAGCCTGCTTGAAGAATTGCTCCTGCAGGGCTGTAGCATTCAGGTATGGCCAGAATGATTCCGATGGAGAATGCCAATCAGTGACAGAGGTCTTCTCCTTGCAGTCAATACAACCTGAAACTGTTCATTACAACTCTTCTGCTTACCTCAAGGTACAACTTACTCCCTCCGCTTCTGACCCTACACAAAACAAAAACGAAGACAATTTTAGGTGCTACACTTGCAGCAATTGGTACTCTTGTTATAGTTGTTACTGTTGCCATTTATGTGCAAAGGAGGAGACAGTATCAAGAGATAGATGAAGAATTAGATTTTGATATATTGCCTGGGAATGCCAAATGAGATTTTCGTTTTGAAAAGGTTTGATGAAGAATGCACCGAAGACTTCAGTAAAAAGCTTGGCGAAGGTGGATTTGGATCAGTCTTTGAAGGGAAAATAGGTGAAGAGAGAGTTGCAGTGAAACGTCTGGAAGGTGCTAGACAGGGAAAGAAAGAATTCTTGGCAGAGGTTGAGACTATTGGCAGCATTGAGCACATCAATCTTGTCAGGCTGATCGGATTTTGTGCAGAGAAGTCAAATAGGCTTCTGTATATGAATATATGCCAAGAGTCACTTGATAGGGATATATTACCGCCACAACAATGCTCCTTCTTGATTTGGTGCACAAGGTGTAGGATCATTATGGATATTGCCAAGGGTTTATGTTATCTTCATGAGGAATGCAGGCGAAAAATTGCTCATTTGGATATCAAACCACAAAATATTCTTCTAGATGAGAATTTCAGTGCTAAATTGTCTGATTTTTGGACTTTCCAGCTAATAGACAGGATCAAGCAAGGTAGTGACTGTATGAGAGGCACGACCTGTCGATATCTGGCACCTGAATGGTTAACATCGCATATCACTGAAAAAGTTGATATCTACAGCTTTGGAGTTGTTCTCCTGGAAATAATAAGTGGAAGAAAAAATGTTGATATCTCACAGCCAGAGGAGAGTGTTCAGCTCATCAACTTATTACGAGAAAAGGCTCAAAACAATCAGTTGATTGATATGATTGATAAGCGCCAGTTCATGACATCGTCTCACACCAGGAGGAAGTGATTCAAATGATAAAGCTCACAATGTGGTGCTTGCAAAATGAAAGCAGCCGAAGGCCTTCTATGTCAATGGTTGTCAAGGTATTGGAAGGTGCAATGAGCGTGGAAAACTGCCTAGATTACAGATTTTTTAATGCGGATTCAGTAATATCTGCTCAAGGCAATCCATCTACATATTCTGCTCCACCTCAAGCATCAATATTATCTGGTCCAAGATGAAATGGGTGGTTAATGAGCGCATGGAAAACAGCTTCATGCACTTTGCCTTTTAGGACTACTTTTGCATTTGATCTTTTTTGTTCTTTGAGAAATGTGTTTCACAAAGCATCAAAAAAATACTTTCTGGACAATAGATATGTTGGTTTTTGGTGATGTTTTCAAAATGCAGCTGAAAAACGTTAGCACCACTAGTACGTATTGTGAAAGCAATGTGGGCTTTAATCTGCTAAAATTCAACCCTTGAGGTGGGTTTCAACAGTAGTTTTGCCTACACTTCAACATCACCCTTATTCCCCTAAGGCCATACACACACATAGGTATAGGCCAAGCCATGTAAAATCCACCAAAATAATCCAAAAATCACCACAACTAGATCTAGCCACATGAGATGCTAAACCTTGAACCAACAAAAAAAAATCCTTCAAACCTCGTCTGCTTCCTCTGACAGGTTCGCCATCCTTCTCTATACTAAACAAGGGTTGTTGGATTAACAGCTCACCATAACTCACACCTATCGAGTGAGTATGGCTTGTTGCGCCACCTCATGTGCCAGTGAACACCAACACTGACACATCCCCATAGCTTAGCCTGCACCCAGGCCTTACCTGTTGGCTACTGTCTACAGAAGCCATCGCCGCTGCTCCTGAATGTCCTATATACCAGTTCACACAGTTGCCTTGCTTGTGGATGACAATCTAACTGTAGTAAAACCATTCTCAGATCGGCACTAGAAAGTGAAATGGCCCAATATTACATGCTGAATGGTTTAAGATGAAAGAGTAAAGAAGGTATTTTCTTACCAGATAGAATGGACTCCTTGTTAAGTAATTTGTTCTTAAACCATTATATATATGTCAGATAGCACAGTGATTTTATGCTTTAATCTATGTACGGAATGGATGGCACAGGTAAAGAGATTTGCTGGTAAAATTTTAAACCTTTCATAAATGACATTTCTAAAAGTAAATTTGGAATAAGTTGTGGTCTTGTGTATTCAATATTAGGATCAGTAAATTCAAATCTAGCTTGCATGTTAAACTCTAAAACGATATTAGGATCACCAGCTTCAAGTTAAAATGTGGTGTCTGACCGATGCATTCCATCTAGGTTTAAGGGTTTTTTTTATTCCACAAAAGATTTTGGTTTTTGGTGTTCCTACCATTCACCGTCCTTTAATAGGCTTAGTTTTTATGTTCGATCCTACAAAAGAGTTGAGACAACTATTTAACATGGTATAGCGAACTAGGTTTCGACAAATGAAAAGAGGGTTCTTATGGAACCCAAGAATGACTAGGGATGAATCTAATTCTATCATACTACACCCACTAGTATGAGTAGTAGAAATTTTGGAGGGTTTGAATTGGAATTGAAATATATAACGGTATGGTAAACTGACATATCATATGGCATGCTAAACTAGATGAATGGTTAAAGTTACCCTTATCAAAGTATCGAATAAAATGTTTTAAATACAAATAAAAATCTATGATAAGATTGATAATCTACTAGCATACTATAATAGAAGGTAACATAAAAAACGACCAACAAAAAATAGTGGTGCCTTTTCAAAATTCCAGATATTCAACTCCATGTCTGACATCAATCTTATCTTGTTGAAGGTGATAATTTGCATTAGTGAAATTGCATCATTGAGTATTAAACAGTAGATTTCTAGATGGACCAGATAAAATCAGTAAGTCAGTCATATGTTAGACAAAATAGCAGCAGTCTTAGAAAAACAGCAGCGTAAAAAGAAAATGAAACAAGCCTATCATGTGTTAACTATTAACTGGGTCAGCCCATTTAACTTTCAAGTCTCCTAGTGAGTAGTAGAAGCCTACAACCATCATGATCTTTGGTCCCACGTCTTCCACATCAACCTAGGTAACTGGTCATCGCAAATAGTTTGTATTTTGCATAAATTATTGCAGCTTCGTTTTGTGCACAGAAACTTCATCAAGATATATACAAAATATTCATGAAAAGCTGAAAGCGCTTTCTGGTTCCATAATATCAGAATATGCATATATACCAACTCATAAACTTGATGGGAAAAGTGAACTTACTTGCTTAGAGCTTGGTAGGAATTATTGTTCCACACACCAGCATTTCGACCAGATCCCGTATAACCCAAGAGGGGATCAGATGCACGCCACTCCTCCGGAACACGTCCCATTTGTGGCTTCTTCAGTTTACTGGTGCCATAACGTCAAATTGTTGACGGAGAAAAACATCTGGCTAGCATACAGCAAGCCTACGAATTAAACCTCGCGATGCCACGATTTTCCTTGCTACCAGAGCTTAGGCATACCCCCCAACAGTCCGAAGCGCGCGCCTTCCAAGCATGCGAACAGCTCACGGCGATGGCTCTCGCGCATTTCGTCGAACATCTCCCGGGCGGGCCATGGCTGGCCCAGCGCCTCAAGCCAGAGACGGAAGGGACACAGACGCGGCAAGCGAGGGCGGAGTGGCCACCGACGCCGTCGCGGCCAGCAGGCGGCGAGATCGACCGGCTTGGTGCACTGGTGGGCCGTGGCACTTGCCTTGGCCCTTGGTGGCAGCTGGCGAAAGAGCGGCGAGGAAGCTCAATGGCGAGCCGTCGGACCAGCAGCACATTGGATTGGATAATAGCGAGAGAAAAAAATTCAAAGCACCGATCGCTGGTAGCATTGTACAGTTGTACTCCATCTGTTATTGTGAGGTGTTTTAATGTTAGAATAAGTTTATCTTATATGCTTAACTTTGTATGGAAGTCTAAATACCATCCTTAATCTTTAAAACCGTATATTTTTTGTCCCTCAATATTTCAAACAGTTCAGTTCACTTCACATGTTTAAACCAAAACCAAGTTGATTTTATAGCACACGTGGCGCTTATGTAGTATTCTAATTAGCAAAAGTAATTTAAAAAGGAAATAGGCAGAGGAGGTGACTGGATGGCAGTCGAGTGCGCCTTGACACCTATATCCTCCGTTTCGTAGCTCAAGCACTTCGTACTTGATTGTCTTCGGCGCCATTAAGATCGCCTTCTCTCAGATCCTAAACTTCGATCTGAATTCGTGGAGGTCATGTCACTGGCACACTTGCTCTTGGTGGCTACTAGGTAGGTTGCCCACCTGTGCATGAACAACAGCAATTACAAACCCCCCTCACACACTGCCCACACGCCTATTTTATCACCAGCAAGAAGTCATCGCCGCTGTTGCAAACTCTAAAGGTCACTGACACCTGCAATTACAATTATGTGCTGAACAACATGCCAACCCAATACCAGGTTTCTAGGTTTCTCTGCCATAATTGTATGGTCCAAGCCTTTCTCCTTGATTATTGGGACTATTTCTTTGACCGTTTAACAATGTCTTGTTTGTTCTATGTCCTTTGTCTTTCTGCGTGGTACTTATATTGATGTGCTGCTTGGTCTGAAACTCTAAACCCATTCACCCCAGCAGGAAGCAGCATCCACGATCGGGCATCATGCACACCATGTTCCTCAATCCTCTCGGCAGCACATGTACTGGCAGGTAGATATGGTTCCTTAGCCGAGCTTAAGATAAACCAAGTAGGCATAGTGCACCCTTGTCCATCTATTCCAATATCTGTCATTTTTTGCGTGAGTCGCCTTCTTAGCGAGTTTGAGCCACTACCTGCCACCGCCATGTTCAATCAGCCACCTCTCTCATGTTCTTGGACCTCTCTTGCCCACCATGAATTGGTCCTGTGTTTTACAGCCCAGAGAGAACACAGAAGTAAGGGATGAAGAAGAGAAAAAGCACCAGCCAATGACATGTGGGGCACGTATGCCACATAAGGTGCCACGTAGGCTAAAACCAGCCTGGTTTTGGTCAAGGGATGTAAAGTGAACGGTTTGAAACGTTGAAGGACGAATAGTGTCCAGTTTTAAAGTTTGAGGATGAATTTTAGACTTTTGTGAAAGTTGAAGGATGTAAAATAGAATTTTTCCCTTTAGTTTTATTTAAAGTCAAAGTTTATTAACTTTGATTAAATTTATGGAAAAAAATAGCATGGTGGCCCCCATAGATTGCGTGAGCGTTTTCTCATATAATAGCTAGTTTACTTTCATAATTAATTGTGAAAGAACAATATTGGAAGTGGTAATTTAATTTTGAATTCTAACACAACTTGATCAAACTTTTTATGTCCCATAACAACAAACGCGATTTCTATTTTGGTATTCTCTTAATAATTTAATAGACCGAGGATATAGAAACTATGGTATATTTGCTTCTCTTGTTCCCTCCATCTTTCTCTCCTTAATAATTTAACAGACCAAGGATATAGAAACTATGGTATATTTGCTTCTCTTGTTCCCTCCATCTTCCTCTCCCTTTTCTCCTTTCTCAGCAAAAGCCCATCATATCACTGAGAAACAATTCTACTTTTGTTAGCCACAGTAGTTGCACCCTGGCTACCACATTTGAGTTCTGATATATAGTTGCTCCACACGACTTGCCGTCACCACCGCTCGTCCGCTCGGCCCCCTCACTGCCATTCTTCTCGCAATAATCAACACCATAACCCACCACAACCAGCATTGGTGTCCCTATACGTAACAATCTACCACCACAGCTCATTCACTCCCCACCAAATTACCTGCTACTACCATATTCCTTCTCCCAATTGTAAAGAGAGAGAGAGAGAGATATGCATCCTAGGGATATGTAATCCAGATATAAGATAGAGTAGTTAGTTTATTGTGATAGATGATAGAGTTTTTTATCATCTTAATTAATTGTCTCATGTACCGTGAAATGTAAGCCATACCAAGGATTTTTCTTCGCTCCTATAAATACACAGGTGCGACCTCTTGCCGGAGGTGAGAATGCTTTCCAAATTACACCAGTGAATGTTGTTGCTCCTTGGGTTGCTCAGCTCGAATGTTCGTATGTATGGGGATAGCTAACATCCACTGAGGCGGTTCTAGCGGAAAACAGTGAGGCTCTTGTGGCACCAATGGTGAAAGCAGACTTTGGGGAAGTGACCTTGGCCCCAATGGGTATAGGGTTATGTGGGAACGTTGCTATCCAGAACTAGCCTATTTGAGATCAGAAGAGAATAAGCCTATTTAGATCATTCCTTTTGCAATTTTTTCCTCTCCCAATCTTCTATACGTATATTATTTTAATGAGCAGGGGCTTTTATCTCTTGCTTGGAATATATATGTAGCTGCTAAAAGATTGGACTTACGGTAGAAACTAAAAATATGGTTGGATTTTTCAATAACTGTTGTGTTTTATTTGTGATTACATGGAAGACATATATGCACAGCACACCCACATATGCGTAATATTCATAGACCCCATGATTTAAATCTTGGCAGGTGGTCATAGGTTAACCCACGATTCTTCCACCACACCTTCACTTTCTCTTCAAACAACCATTGTTGATCCCATATATCAAATGTATTATGTAAACTATACCGTATTCTCGATGGTAAACCATCGGGCTTGCTCCATAAGCCATCTGTAGTCGGGGAGTCATGCAATTGGTGACGGTACCATCAGGTATTTACATGCCCTACGGTGTAAAACCGCACGGTGGACCATAGGGTAGTACCTACAGAATAGCCTACGGTTATCAGTTGGGCAGCTGATATGGTCTAATCAGTTAGGTATTTACATGCCCTAGTAGTGCAGTCTAATGAAATCTAAAATGATATGGTATGACCACAGCTGGTAGCAATAGATAATTGATTATCCGAAGAATCACGTATCTATGTGAAATTAAAAAGATGTTGTAATGAATTCTATATACCTATATAGTTTCTCGCTACTAAGTGTAGTTAATCATATTACTCTCTTCTCTCACAAAACCACATCACCTTAATTACTTTTAGCTCTTCTATGGTTAATTGGTCCATGTTGTATTCATTCTCTCTCCTCTTTTCTCATGAAGCCACGTCGCCTTATATATTTATAGCATTTAGATGATCAATCTAAGTACAAAATTGTCTCCTTTCTCTTATAAATCATTGTCTCAATTGTTTGTCTTTTTGGATGATTAATCAAATAAGCAAACTGTACAAAGCAAATTATTTTGCTTAGTTACGAAGCAAATCCATTTTACAGCTTTTTGTACTATTATCTTACAATATTTCCATAACAACAACGTGTGGGGTCTTATCTAGTATATTAAACAGATAGATACAGTGGAGTAAAAAATATTTTTTAAAAAACAAAGTACTTACACATGTACTTCGGACGATGGTGAATTGCTGACCATAGATTGTGCATTCTTGGTAAAAGCACGACAGAAGCTAGAAAATGCGTGGTGAGTAGTGATCAGCGGCCGACGTTGAGTCGCTGGCCCTGTTTCGGGTTGATATCACCTCTGCTCTAATTAGTGGGTAGATTTGGGATCTGTTTGGTAGCGCTCTAACTACTAAATTTTAACTGTAGAGTAAAGCTGTGGAGCGGAGCTGTGTAGCTACCTGAACCTTGCTCCACCTCTATAGTTTATTTTTTTAATCACTCTAGCCAACTCTACTCATTTTTTTTAGATAAAAGGCTCAAAGCCCTTTTTTTTAGAAAACCAACAGGATACAAAGTCTTTGCTGGGGATGCTAGCTAATAAAAGGAGAACAGAGGAGCATAGCCACTGTAGGTAGTATCAACAGAAACAACCTAATTAGAATAAATTTCCACCAAACTAACTACACCTCATAACAGAAACAAAGATAACATCAGGCCAAAGTCTAGAAGCAGACTAAGAGCTAAAATTAACCCACTCCATTTCTCTTAGCTCTCAAACTGCCAACACCATCTTCGATATGAGCTAACATGACCTCTATGTCAGCTTCAGATAATTTCCCCAGAGGCTTCCACTGCAAAAGAAAAGCAATAATACGATGCATTAGAAGCAAAGGAGAAGAGATAAGTCTACTATTGAACACCAAATCATTTCTGGTAAGCCACAGTTGCCAGCACACAGCACCTAAAACCATGAGTCTAACTCTATAATTGTTGGGACCCCCCTTTCCCATTACTAATTTTAAAAAATCACTGAAATCTAAGGGTCTTTTTGACCACTTCAAAGCATCCTTGCACATACACCACACAAAAACTACAATGGACATTTAAATAAGATATGGTTGGCATCCTCAAGTTGACCATAGAACTGGCACAAATTAGACCTCTCCCAATTCATCTTTTTCAATTGCACTGTAGATTGGATCTTGTCCATGTAAGCCAGCCACAAGAAGTGTTTGATTTTAAGAGGAATAGGGGCAGACCAAATATCTCTTTTTTTTATCATTAACACCTCTAAAGGAAAGGGCTCTATACATAGATCTAGAAATAAAAAAATTTCTTTTTATCCAGAACCCAAACCTACTCATCATGGCCTGTTTTGGGGATGATGGGATTAATCAGCTCTTTCAACTCATTCTAGGAAGCCACCTCTTCAGTGCTAAAAGATCTTCTAAAAGATAGGCAATTTAAACCTTCCGGCAACACCTCCTCAACTAAAATATTCTGTTGGTTACAAATTTTGAACAAAATTGGGAAAACTAACTTTAGAGGGCATCCCCCCACCCAAGTGTCATCCCAAAACTAGATATAAGCTCCATTCCCAAGGCTCCATTCAGTTCTAATTCTACACCAAGGCTTAATTGTCATCAAACTCTTTCAAAATTGAGACCCCCTTGTACCAGCACTTTGAAAGAAACCTCTTTCTTGTAAATATTTTTTAACAACTCAATACATAAATTACAGTTTTTATTATTAACCAGTTTAAAAACCCATTTGGATAATAAAGCTCTATTCATAGTTCTGGTTTCAGTGAAACCCAACCCTCCAAAATCTTTTGGGAAGACCAAGTTCTCCTATTTAACCATATGGTATTTCCTCTTGTTCCCCATCCCCTCCCAATAGTATTGAACTCTAATACTATCCATTTTTTGATGTATTTCTTCTGGTAAGAGATAAAAACCCATAGCATATGTGGGAACTGAAAAAAGACATGATTCAAGTCTAATAGCTTTACCACCATAAGAAAGATTTTTGCTTTCCAAGTTCCCAACTTCTTTTCTATTTTTTGAGAAATAAACTCTAAATTAGACATAATAAGTTTGCCAGGAATAATGGGGGAGACCAAGATATTTCATAGGAAAATGACCCAAGGGGTAATGTGATATATTGGCAACTCTTGTTTGTTCATCAATCTCTAACCCACAAGAGAAAACCTCATTTTTATGGTAATTTATTTTCATTCCAAACATCTCTTCAAAGCAATACAGAAGAAACTTATTGAAAATAATTTCATTATCATCATAGGGCATAAAAAGGACTGTATCATCTACATATTGTAGGTGGGTTAAACCACCATAAAAAATGTCAGGGACCAAACTAGATAACAAACCAGCTTTTTTTTTTTGCATTATCCAAGATACCAGCTAGTGCATCACTTACTAGGTTAATCAGAAGAGGAGATAAAGAATCCCCTGTCTTACAGCCTGTTCATTTCCACTACTACCACTGGCTTATTTTTTTTGGTTTCCGCGCGCACGCTTCCCAAAACGATAAACGGTGCGTTTTTTGCAAAAAATTTCTATATGAAAGTAGCTCTAAAAAAGCAAATAGATCTATTTTTTAACTTTTTAATAGTAAATACTTAATTAATCATGTGCTAATGATGTTTCTCGTTTTACGTGTGGCTTATTTAAGCCACAGCTTAAGCACTAAAGAACAGGCCCTTAGACTCCTTTGGGTACTAAAATAGTTACTTTTCACCTCATTAGTATTTATGCAAACTTTTCCCCCTTCAATGCAAGTTTTAATCCACTTAATCCATAAAGAAGTGAAATTCTTTTTTCTAAAACTTGAAAAAGGAATTCCCAGCTCATCCTATCATAGGCCTTTTTAATGTCAATTTTGAGGATAACCCCTTTCAATTTCTTCTGATTTAATTCATGCAACACCTCATGTAAGATCACACACCCCTCCAGGTTATATCTTTTAGGAATAAAAACAGTTTGAGTTGGGGAAATAATCTTACTATCTATTTTAGTGAGTCTATCGGTGATGACTTTACTTGTAATTTTAAAGCACTCATTCAGAACACAAATATGCTTGAATTGTCTGACGTTAGTAGCTTCACTGACTTTTGAAATTAGAGATATTATTCCAAAGTTCAATCTGTTAAGATCAAGCTCCTCTCTATGTAATAAATTAACATCTCAAAGAGATCTTTTCTAATATAGTCCCAAAACTCTTTATAAAATTGAATTGGAAAACCATGAGGGCCAGGGGCAGTATTGAGCTTAGCTCCTTTAATTACTTTATCCAACTCTTCTATTGAGAAGGGTCTAGTTAAATAATCACTATCAGAAGCAGAAAGTCATTATCACACCAGAAATCACTAAAAATATGAACTGTAGAAGGCGTATCAGCTCTGAAAAGGCTTTTATAATAATCTACTATATGATTAGTTAACTCTCCTTGGCCTTCAATCACCTTTCCATTTTCCTCTAAGTTAAAAATAGTACACTTTCTTTTCCTACCATTAGCAATATTATGAAAATAAGAAGTATTCTTATCCCCCTTCAAGATCCATTGTTCTCTAGATCTCTTCATCCAAAAAACTCTTCCATTTGATAGATATTCTCTAAGGAAGCTTCTAAGTCATATCTCTCTCTCCAGCTTTCTGGATTTAGGCCAAACTCATCAGCCTGGGAGTCTAGGTCTTCTAATCTAGCAACCAACTCTAAATCTTCACCAAGGAGGATGAGCACTCGGCACCAGCTGTAACTCAACTATGAAGATCTCAGGGGCTACTGTGGAGGCCATGGGCCCTGGGTACCTCATGAGGAGCTTTCTAGCTACTCGGACAGAGGATAGGCCCAATCCTGTAATTAGGGATGCAATAGGACTCGGTGAATATTACCTTGTATAATAAGAAAATGATATAGTCCTAGTCTGGTACATTATATTCCTAGAAGGAAATCCCTTCGTCAAGTCCGACTGGGATTACTACCTTGTAACCTTGCCTCCTTGGTATATAAGAGGAGGCAAGGAGCCCCCTGGGGCAAGAGAAGAACATCATACACAATATCACCAGAGAAACCTCAAAGGCAATACACAACAGCTGGAAGTAGGGTATTATCTCACCTCGAGAGCTTGAACCAGGATAAATTGCCTCGTGTTCCTTTGCAGTCCATCAAGTTTAGGTCTCACGAGTAGCCCCATATTATTATTGCCGATATAAAACATAGACATGAACGTCCTTTGCATGAAACTGGCGTGCCTTACAGCGACGAATTAGCTCGGATGCATCCTAAAGGGCTGTTGGCCAGTAGAAGCCCTGCCGAAAGGCTTTCCTGACTAGCATGCAGAACGATGCATGGCTACTGTACTCACCCTTGTGGATATCAACAAGGAACTCGATGCCTTCTTCCCACATGATGCACTTCAGGAGGACACCGTTTGAGCCACATCGGTAGAGGTCCCTGTCGATATTTTGTATCGGCAATAATTATATAGGGCTATTCGTCAGACCTAAACTCGATGGATTCAAAAGGACACACAAGATTTATACCGGTTCAGGCCCTCGGTGTGAGGTAATACCCTACTTCCAGTTGTGGAGTATTACTTTCGCTGTATTCTCCGGTGAGATTGTCATCTACCCTAGGAGGCTCCCTACCCCTCCTTATATATTGGAGGGATGAGGATTATAGGATAGGAAACCTAGTCGGATACGACCAAGCGCCTTCCTTATCAGTACATAGAGTATCTGGATAGGACTATATCCATTTCCTTGTCATGCAAGATAATATGAAGCCGAGTCCTACTCTATGTCCAATTGTAAGGACCGGCCCACCCTCTGTCCGAGTGGTTGTAATTGCCTTTCTTGAGGTATCCGAGGCCCATGGCTTCCACAGTAGTCTCTGAGACCTTCATAGTTGAGTCACAGCTGATGCCGAGTGCTCATCCTCCACGGTGAAAAGATTCTCGAATGCTTTGCTCCTGAGTACTCATTGTTCGAGTGCTTCTTCTCTCGAGTCCTGCTTCATGTCAGCTGGCACGAGGCTATGAAGGGCTTCATGTAAATAGATGAATAGTGTGTACCGAATAGGCACACCTATTAGGTGTAGCCCCTGACTTTGTGCTTAATTGGAAAACAATTAAACATAAAGTCAAAGATCTTTAACTTTTAAGTCTTTTCCGAGTGATATGTTTCTTAGAAATTAGACTCTTCAGCTATATATTAGCTGAAAATTTTGCTCAAGGCAATTTGGCTAAGCATGTAAGCTGAGTATCACTATGGAGTAAATCCAATGTGTAATGAGGTGTACTTGAGAAATACTTGCATCCCTAATTTTAATGGAGACCAGCTATTGATCTTTATAAAGATATATCCTCAATACCTTAAAATAATCAAGATACCCAAATATATATACCCGGCTATAGGCTTAGCATGAAGCGCATCTGATTATTTAATCGATTCTTGTAAAATAGCACTTACATCGCGATTTTAACATGACCAGCGGGCGACCCAATAGGGCATGCTATTTAAGAACACATATCTTTGGCCTACTACCGAATAAGCTGGCCCAAACCGACCTACCCAGCGCAACGCTATAAAATCCGGAGGTTTTGATCATTGCTCAACCTTCCCATTGCTTTGAGGGTGTGCCACCAAAGCGTAGTAGATTTTGATGCCAAAATCGTTGTAAAAATCTTTGAATATACTGCTCGTGAACTGAGCGTGTTGCCCGTAATGATACGATTGGGGACTTCAGATCTGTAGATTATACTCAGTATGCGTTGCGCATATGATAGTCTGCAACTCCTGTGCCGGTAGGTGAGTTTACCGAACGAAAAATCGACATCCCTCGTACGACAGGACGAGTGCTTTAGCATTGGTAACCGCAATTAGCCAGAGGAATCCTTGTCTGCAACCCTTTCTAACTTATGTTCTGAATGTATCATAGTTGCCACAAATGGCCAAGTGGATAGATTGCAGGATTTGCTTGCCCTCCTCAGGTGTGACGCAGTGCATGAGAACTTTGGATGTGCTTTGACGATGTAGGTCTTCTCTAACTATGATAAAGGTTTTGCTCCATCGCTTGATTTACTCGGCTTCGTTGTGATCTTTAGAAAGTTCATCTTACAGTAGGAATCAAATGACTGGGGTCCTCTAGTCTTGAAAAATAATAAGCACCTCCGTAGGTTCCAGGTTTGGTGCAACCTCCGATTGTATGAGTTCTGGCTTCTTCTTGACTGAAAGCTCCTATAGTGGTTTCTTTCCTTGTTTTGGCCAAATAGGTACCCGAACGCTGCGCTAGCGTAGGATTCGGTTGGCGACCCTCTTTGGAGCATACCCTACCCAACTGAGTTGTGGCCAAATAAGTATCCGAACCTCGCATTAGCATAGGATTTGGCTAGCGACCCTCATGGGGCGTACCCTACCTAGCTGTGTGGTACCCAAGCCCCGACTGGTGCTAGAGGTCGGTTATTAACCCCTATGGGGCGTACCAAGGTATAGGTTCCGTGTCCCGACTAGCGCAAATACTCGGTTAGTAGCCCTTATGGAGCATTCCGAGTGATTCTTGAAGCATCACACTCCAAGTGTATCATGGTAGACTAGTCCAGCCCCTAAGCGTAGGAGATAGCCTTGTAGCCATGAGTTCCTATTACGTATATCCGGAACTGGGCCCTGCATTATAAACATATCGGATGAGTAGCATCTGATGTATAAAACAATCACCCGAAGAAAATCTAAATATTTTACAATGTATGTAAATATGTGTTCCTCCTCTTATTGATATTAATTTTCCCGAGTAGTTGACTCCTTACGTTTAAACATTCTGCCCAACTAGTCATAGCCTTCGAGCGTCGGGAGTCAGCTCATGGCTCTTTCCTAGACACGTATTTTGGGTGACTTGAGTTTGCCTTTCATGGAGCAAAGCTTCATGGATCAGAATTTATGCTACTCGAGTACTTTTGTAATCATTAAGAGCAAAAACAAAAAATGCACAGTATGTACACCTATTAGGTGTAAGCGGTTACGGCATTGGCGAGGCCGAGTGAGGAATTGACGATCTCATCCCCATAAATCTAATTCCGATTGGCACTAAGCCATATCCGAGTCAAACTATAGGGAAGTGAGTTGCCTCCTGGCCCATTTAGATAAGAATATCATATAAAGGAGAAAATATTTATCAGAAAGTGACTTAGCTGTTCGGTATTGCACAAGTTGGGAGTGGGGATGCCATCCTTGCATTTGAGCTTTTGAGCCACAAGCATGTCACTTGTTGTTCTGATAATCTTCGCTTCTAGGAGGTCGAGGATGGTTGCGATCGACTGTTGGAATGAAGTCCCTAAATTTCTGCTTGCGGTTCCCTACCTTGGATAGGGCCGTGTTGTCCATCTCCCGTCGCTCCTTCTATCGGGGCTTGTCATCAAGTGCCTCTGCCACTGCGTCGACTGAATCAGGATATTTATTGGCCATATCAAAGAGAGCTTTGACGGAGTTGGGTGGTTTCCGAGTGAACTTGGCGATGAACGGCGCGTCTCTGACTCCCTTGCAAAAGGCAGCGATGATGATCTCATCCTTGATTTTAGGTATTGAGTTTCTTTTCTCGGAAAAACACTTGATAAAATCATGGAGAGACTCGTTCTTCCTCTGATGGCACTGATATAGATCATACTCGGAAGATGGCCTCTCATACATTCCCTGGAAGTTCGCGACGAAACATTCACAGAGTTCTCCCCAAGAGCCAATTGACCGCCTGGGAAGCCCTATCAGCCATGTCCTCACTAAGTCAGCCAAGGCGATTGGGAGGTAGTTAGCCATGGCCTTGTGATTGCCTCTGGCCGCATGAATTGCCAAGGTGTAAACTGTGAGTCAGGACTCCGGGTTGGTCTTCCCATCGTACTTCTCTATTCCAGTCGGCTTGAAGCTAGATGGCCAGTCGACTTGTTGTAGTTCATGAGTGAACTTCGGTACTCCTTCATCTGGGTGAGGGCTCCGGCTCCGACTACGGCGAAGAAATCGCTCGTGGTGGAGGCCGAAGCACTCATGCTCATCTTCTAGTTGGCGGCGCTCATCCTCCTTGCGTTCTCGGCGTCGAGCGCTAATATCATGGCGGAGATCCTGCTATAGTCATCCTCGGGTGTCCTGGTTATCGCGCCGGTCGTCATGATGATGCCGCTGTCGATCGTTACTCGGATTGCCGAGTGACGTATGTCGTGACTCCGAGTGATGTTGACTAGAGCTAGCTGCTCGGCGTTGTGCTGAAGCAGATGAAACCGCCGTGTCTGAAGCCGTCTTGTTTGACGGTATGAAAGTGTCTCCAGATTGTTGTTGCTGCTGACAAGCCACAGCGGTGATCATTGCTTTGATCCTCGTGATTGTTAGGGTGGCCTAGTGGTCGGGCCCGAACTGCAAGGTGTCAAGTTATGTGGCAGTGGCCATGATGTTCTGTTGTGGGGTCACAAAGACGTCATGGTCGTCAACTTGGATTTGGAGGATCTCTTGTTGAGCAGTCCGCCCAGCCTTGTGCAAGTTGTCATTGCGAGCATCGTGCTCGGCTTGCAAGCGTTGTGTGTCTTCCTCCTGTTGCTCACGCAGTCGGTGAGCCTCCTCCTCTTGCTGATCACGTAGTCAGCGTGCATCTTGTGTTGGAGCTGATCCCTTTGACGCCATGAAGATCTCGCGTGGTGGAGAAAAGCTTCCCGAGCTGCTGTCCGACTGGGAGTCGGATTTGGAGTAGTTTAGCTGTGTGATGATGACTCCAATCTCCCTGGACCTGATCTCGAGCAGCTTTGGGCCGTATCCAAGTCGAATTCCAGAGGATTTAGTCTGCCACATCAGATTGGAATTGAAGATTGTTGCGACGTTGTCGAGTCCGAGTGGGAAATTGATGATCTTGTCTCCCCTGGATCCAATCTCGACCAACTCGAAGCCGAATCCGAGTCGAACATCAGGAAAGAGAGTTGTCCCAGAACTCGTAGATCTTGGGTGTTGCTGAAGCAGGTTATTGAAAACTGTTGCGGTGTTGAGTAGGTCAACCGGCGCTGAGTTGGCTTGGTCGCTAGCCAATCAGGTTGAAACCGAGTCGGACAAGATGAGATTGCCGAGATTGTCGGCGATAAAGTCGAGGCTCCCGAATCTGATGGCTTGTCCGGGAGAGAAGTTGATGCCGTCGACTCCTATGGTTAGATCCATCGGGCTTGATGATGATGATCTTGACTAGGCCCCTACCTAGTGCGCTGTTTTGTATCGGCAATAATTATATGGGGCTATTTGTCGGACCTAAACTCGATGGATTCAAAAGGACACATGAGATTTATACTGGTTTAGACCCTCGGTGTGAGGTAATACCCTACTTCCAGTTGTGGTGTATTGCTTTCGCGGTATTCTCTGGTGAGATTGTCATTTGCCTAGGGGGCTCCCTAACCCTCCTTATATACTGGAGAGATGAGGATTACAGGGTAGAAAACCCAATCGGATACGACCAAAGGCTTTCCTTATTAGTACATAGAGTATCCGGTTAGGTCTATATCCCTTTCCTTGTCATGCAAGGTAATATAAAGCCAAGTCCTACTCTATGTCCAATTGTAGGGACCGGCCCACCCTTTGTCCGAGTGCCCGTAATTGCCTTCCTTGAGGTACCCAGGGCCCATGGCCTCCACAGTCCCCATCCACCAAAACATAGTGTTTCGACTATTGTGCAATCCTCTCTGCAATGGTGTCGTCATCGGGAGGGAAATTTTCTTTCAGGTACCCCGGATCTCGTCGATCCACGAGGGCTCTTGAGCATTCCCAACAAGCGTAGTGCTCTCGCTAGGCGGCGGCCCCTTGATGGGTTCCTCCACTGAAGGGGCCACCTAGGTCACCTCGCCTGGGCACGATGTTTCCCCTTCGCCTTGGTAGGCAGCCAAGATGGATGGCTATGTGAGCCTTTCTTCAATAGCTCCAACCGGGACCGGCGCGTGAGATGACGCTAGCCGTGAGAGCTTGTCGGCTAGCATGTTGTTGTAGCGGGGCACGTGGTGCAACTCCAAGCCGTTGAAGTTCCGTTCCATTCTTCTGACTTCGTCCACATACGCCGCCATTGGTACTCCTTCGTGACCTGATTGACCACCAGCTGGGAGTCACCCTTGACGAGCGGGCGGCGGATCCTAAGGCCCACCACAACTCGGAGACCAGCGAGCAGGGCCTCGTACTCCGCCATGTTGTTGGTGGCACGAAAGTGAAGTTGAATGACGTACTAGAGTACTTCACCTATAGGAGAGGTGAACACCACTCCAGCCCCCGCGCATTGAAGCATGAGGGAACCGTCAAAGTTCATCACCAGTGCCTGATCCTTTGCCCATGCTCCCCATTATTGGAGTTTGCAGACAAGTGCTCTTCATCAAGCTCTGGCACCGGAGTCCACTCGGCCAAGAAATCGGCCAATGCTTGGCTCTTAATGGCGTGATGATCCACGAAGTGCAACTTGAACTCTGTGAGCTCGATTGCCCACTTAACAATGCGCCTGGTTCCCTCTCAGTTGCGAAGGATCTGCCCTAGGGGGTATGAGGTTACCACCGAGACTTTGTGCGCCTAGAAGAAGTGGTGAAGTTTTCTCAATGTGATCAGCATGGCACAACATCTTCTAGGCCTACGGGTATCAAGTTTTGGTGTCCTGTGGGACCTCGCTGATGAAGTAGATAGGGCGTTGTACCTTACGGCCTTGTCTGGCCTCAAGCTCTCCTGCCTGCTTAGGGCCGGCTGGGAGCTCGGACCCAACCATCTGCTCGAGAATGGGTGCCACTTGTTGCTCGGGCACTAGGTTCCTGAGCCCGCCCTCTGGCCCAGACCGTTGCCCAGGGCGCACCGAGAGCTCAGACCCAGTGCTGTGTGCAATTTCTTCAAGGTCGCGCTCAACCACTAGCGTTGCGCTCACAACTTGTGGTGTGGCAACAATGTATAGCAAGAGTGGCTCATCTTGCCTCGGCGCCACAAGGACGGGCACAAGGTAAGGTACCGCTTAAGGCCTTGCAGGGCCTGCTCAGCCTCGGGCGTCCAATCGAAACGCCTGGTTTTCTTCAGCAGCTTGAAGAGCGGGAGGCCACGTTCCCCGGTTTGGAAATGAATCGCCCCAAGGCTAACATGCAACCCATGAGGCGCTGCACGTCTTTGAGATGTGTGGGGGGACGCATCTGCTCGATGGCCTAGATCTTCTTGGGGTTGGCCTCAATACCCCGATTAGAGATGAGAAACCCGAGGAGCTTGCCTGCGGGCACCTCGAAGACACTTCTTGGGGTTCAACTTCATGCGCATGGTGCGGAGGCTGTCGAAAGTTCTGCCAAGTCTTCAAGCAACGTGGCCCGGTCACATGACTTCACCACCAATTCATCGACGTAGGCCTCCACGTTGTGACCTAGCTGCTATTTAAGAGTGATACGCATTGAACACTGATACATAGGACCAGCGTGCTTCAACACAAAAGGCATACACACATAGCAATATGTCCCAACAGGGGTTATAAAAGAAGTTTTCTCCTCATCCTCCCGTGCCATGTGAATCTAATGGTAGCCAGAGTATGCATCCAGAAAGGATACAAAGTCGCACCCCGCAGTGGAGTCGACAATCTGATCTATGCGTGGCAAAGGGAAAGGATTCTTCGGGCATGCCTTGTTGAGGTCAGTGTAGTCGACGCACATGCGGAGCTTGCCGTTCGACTTGGGGACGACAACAGGATTTCCGAGCCACTCCAGGTGGATGACCTCAAGGATGAAGCCGGCAGCGAGCAGCTTGCCCACCTCATCGCGGATGAACGCTTGGCGCTCGGGGGCTTGTCGTCGCACCTTCTGTTGCACGGGCCACGCTTGGGCGCATGGCAAGGCGGTGCTCAATCACCTCCCTAGGGACCCGGGCATGTCCGACGGTTGCCAGGCAAAGACGTTGGCATTAGCTCGAAGGAAAGCGACGAGCGCGCTTTTCTATTTGGCATCCAGGCCACTGCTAACCTTGACGGTCCTAAGCGTGTCCCTACCCAACACGACCTCCTTGATTGGGATAGAGTCGTTGGCCGAGAGCAACTTGGTAGTGGTGGAGGGACCCAAGATCCCTAGACGCTCCTCGTGCTCGGGCCCCAGGGCCACGAGGTCCGAGGAGCACTACTTGGCGTAAGCGATGGTGCCCCTAAGATCGCCAACGATGGTGATGGGGCCAGCGGGACATGACATCTTCATGGCGAGGTACGCGTAGTGCGTGACTGCCATGAACATGGCAAGTGTGGGAAGACCCAGAATGGTGTTGTTTGGGAGCTTTTAGGTCACCACGTCAAACATGACACGCTTGGTCTGGAAGTTTTCCTAGTCCCCAAATGTGACGGGCAACCAGGTGTGCCCGAGGGGCCAGGCATGTCCCAGGGTGATGCCGTGGTACAGGAGCAAAGGGTTGAGGCACTTCTCTGTGACCTTAAGCTTGTTGTAGACTGTCACACCCTGAATTTTCCCTTAAAATAGAGCCACACAAAATATATTAAAGAAATAGCCCCAAAGAAATTATTTTAAAAGGCCAAGGGAATTAATTAAATAAGTAAATTGTAAAATAATAAATTATCAGGGTTGGAAATATTTTTCCTATATTTTTCTTGCCAAAATACACTAACTGGAATTTTACTGGAATTTTTAGAGCACTGGAAGTATTTTTAATAAATCAAAATGAATTATCAGAATTAAAATCCTCCTGGAATCTCCTTTTCTTTTCTTTTCTTTCCCTTTTCTCTTCTTTCCCTTTTCTCCTTTTCTTTCCTTTTCTTCCCACCGGCCCAGTCCTGTTCCTCAGCTTGCCATGGCCCACGGCGCGCGCGCCTCCTCGTGGACCCCACTTGTCAGCTGTGGCCACGCGCGTCTCTCCTCTCTCCCTGCCGCGTGGGCCCCGTCCGTCAGCTCCAGTGCCCGCGCCTCTCTTTTTCCCCGCACCGCTGACAGCTGGGACATGCTCGCCCACTTCTCTCTCCCTCCTAGACCCGTCGTCAACCTTCGGCCGAAACGGTCAGAGGGGATCCGCTCGCCCTGCCTATCCTTTCCCCCACCTTTTCCACTTTCTTCACGCCTGCGCGGACGAATTTCATCGATCCCGCCATCACCGTCACCCCACTTTCTCGTGAAATTCGGCCAACCCAGCCATGAACTCCCGCAGCTGAGTACATAAAAACCCTCCCCGTGCTCTGCCCTCACTTTCCCCTTAGTTGCCCCCATCTGCCGAGTACTCTAACCCCCTCCGCCCCGAGTTCCTGAACCGCCACCGCGCTCCGCCGCCTCCAGCTGAGCGTCACCGCCACTGTAGTCGCCGCCGCTCTCTACTCTCGCCACCATCGCCTTTGCCACACTCCAGAGCATCCAGGCCACCAACCCCGTGCGCTCCACCACCACCGAAAGCCTGATCTCCTCATCATCCCATTCGGTGAGTGCCGCCGCCGGCCGTCGGCAGTGGAATTCCGTCAACCCACTCAGTCTTTTTCTCTCCTAACATGTTTTACACCCTCGCCAGGTTCTCCTAAACCCTGTCCATGCCTCCGTCGCCGCGTTGCGCCATCGACACACCGTCGCCGTCATCTTCCCGAGCTTTGCCTCCGCCAATCCCCTCGGCTCGCTGTCGTTCACCGCCCTCTGTCCGTCGTCGCACCCCGGTGAGCACCGCGTCGCATTTCTCACCTTCTCCGCCGCTTGCCGCTACCGTCCGCCATGCTGGATGGTTGCTGGCGGCGACCACTGGGCCGCGCGCGCCGTTGCCGGCCGCGCGTGCTGGCGGGTTCGGCCTTGGCTCAACCTCAGCCATCCTATCTGCCCGGCAGATCGTGACCGCTCGCGTGCGTGGACCGGGTCCACGTGCGCCGTCTTCTCCGCGCCGCTGACCTGTGGGTCCCGCTTGTTGGTGCCGGTTCACCGTGGTCCGCTGGTGCAATAATCCTCTTTAATTGCGCAATAAATCGATTAATAATTAATTTGTATAGTGAAATCACAGTAAAACTTCTAAAATTCATAACTAATTCATACGAGCTCCGATTAATTCTATCCAAATTTTATTAAATCCAGAAAAATGCTAAGAACCCATTAAAATTACTTTCAGCCCCTGTTTCAGTGTCCACATGTACTTTTTTAATTGTTTGTGCTTCGTTTGCTATAGAATCTGACGCAGTCGACGCTCTAGTTTACTACGAAGTCGTTGTTGAGTTCACCGAGCCGGAGCAAGGCAAGTCGCATCATTTCCTCGATCATTTTGTACCCATCGATTGCAAAATATTTGTTTTAAATCAGCAAACATGCATTATTTCATCATTTCATGTGAGAATGTTTACCTATATAAAAGCAATTTTAATTGCTCTGATTTAATTCCACCTATACACCTTTGTAGCTAGGTAATAATATGTCTAGCGGCTATTGTTAGGATGCTTAGCCCTGCTTAGAAACAATTAGCTCATATGGGAATTTAAATATTCTTATTTATATTCGTTGTTCGATACTATGTCGGGAATGAAACTTTGGATATGTTGATATTAAATTACTAAATTGTGACTTAATGGTGGGCTGTGGGTGCATGGGTTTTGTTGGTCGCACCCATGGCAATTAAGGACCGGTTCGCAGGAATACCTTAGGCAATTAATCGTACATTCCACAAGCCAGCGTGGGCAACGGCTGGGCTTGTAGCATTTCTTCTCCCTCTCCTAGGCATCGTTGGTGAGAATGGGCGTGATGGAGTTTGATCGGCTTAGGGTCAAGTTGATCGGCTTCCGGTTCCATTGTGGCGCAAGGGGGTAGCCTGGCCGATATGGGGTGTCCTGTTGGCAGGTGTAAGCTCAGCGTGGTGTGGATGGTTAGGGAGAGGTTGCATGAACGGTCCTGTCACAGCCTCTCGCGGGGTGTCATGGTGACACGCCGGTATACGGGAACGTGTGTGGGGCTGTGTCTTGTGGGTATAGTTGTACACCTCTGATTAGAGTAAATCTATTCGAATAGCCGCACCCGTGGTCATGGGCCTCTTGGTCAAGACTCACCGTGATTAGTCTCACTATAATAAATTGACATGAAAATTTGCTATTGTGTTAGGTTGGATAGTTGGGCTTTGTTAACGGGTGTAACGTTGATTAGTGGAAGATTAATATTGTTCAATTAATCAACCTTTTACTGTTTGCGAACTACTATTGTTTGCAATTGCTTTTACGCAAATAAACCCCTTGCCTATCTTTGTTTCCTGTGCATTGTGTATATTTGCAGGTGTGACTTGTTGAGTACTGTGGGTGGTACTCAGTCTTGCTCCCTTTCCCCTCTCAGTGATGGAGTACTTGTCCAATGAGGATCATCAGGAGTACTAGGCTGGATCTGCCGTCAAGACGCCTGTAGATTGGAAGCCTCCGCTTGGCCAGCTGTATATAGGCTTTATTTATATTTACAGCTGCATTTATGTAAGACAATCTTATTTTGTTTGTAAGACGCACTCTGTGTGGCAACTTGGTATTGTGTACCCTGGCTTTCCTGGACAGAGATTTAATACACAGGAATGTTTAGAATTCTGGTTACGAATCTCTAGGCCGAGGACATGAGGTTTAGACCCGCACCCCTATTAATGAGGATGTGGCCCACCTTGATCTTACAGATGGTGGGAGCGACGATGAGCGCCAAGCACCCATCCTCGGTAGTGCTCTCGGGATGGTCGGCCTGGTCGAAGATGATCGGGGCCTCAAACCACTTGTGCCGCCTGGCGGTCTCCATGCACTGGGTGGCCGAGAGTAGCTCGCGCCGCATTGCCCTGAAGCTGCGACGTGACAAGTGAGTGTAGGCACCACCCTCGAGGGTAGTGACCGTGTGCTTGGGTTCCTAGAACTCGAGGTCGGGGTTCTTGTCGTCATTGCTGTCTTGGCACTGGAGCTCCTTGGCGAACTTCTTCTGGCGCTTGGCAAGGTTATTAACCGCTCGACACTCCGTGAGGTCGTGCCAGTTGGTCTCGTGGACCGAGCACAGCTTACCATGCTTCTTCTTAGCTGGCATGGGGACAATCTTCTTCTCCTTCTTGCTGCTGTCACCGGCACCGTCCCGCGGCAGCTTGCACGGCTAGTTGCCCATGGCTAGGGCACTTCTCCTTCCTCCTTCTCCTCTCCCACCTCTCAGTAGAGCGGGCGGAACCAATGCCATCTGCGGGGGCCTGCTCGGGGCACGGCGCGTGCTGCGCCCAGGCCTCCGCCATCTTGGTGCATTTGTCGGCTAGCGCGAACAGCTGCGTGGTGGTCTTGACGTCGTGGGTGCCTAGCTTCTCGAGCATGTGCTCGTCACGGGCACCCTACTGGAATGTAAGGATCATAGCATGGGGAGGATCTGCAGAATGGTGTTGCAAACCTGGCTGAAGCATTGAATATACTACCCACCATCTCGCCCTCCCGCTGCATGACAATGTGGAGGTCGAATTACATCCCAGGGTGGGGAATGTGCCCTGGAAATTGGCCACAAACTGGTGGCACAGGTCGACCCACGAGCAGATGGTGCTCGGGGAAAGGTTCATGAGCCAGGAGCTGGCCTGGGCCTTCAAGACTACAGGGAAGTAATTGGCCATTACTTTCTCGCTCCCGCCTGTCGCCTGAATAGTTGTGGTGTAGATCTAGAGGAACTCCGCGGGGTCGACGGAGCCGTCGTACTTCTCCAGGATGTCTGGCCTGAACTTGACGGGCCATTGAACCTGGCGGAGCTCATGGGTGAATGCATGGAAGCCGGCGCCTTACGGCGTAGTGATGGTTGCATGCGCGGATCGAGGAATCATGGTCCCCTGATGACGCCTGGTCCTCCGTGCACTCTGCTGCATCGCAGCACCTCTCTCGCATGAGTTCGATCATGACACGCACGTCCTCATGGGCCTGCTGCTCATTGAGTCGAGCTCGTAGGTCTAGCTCTCCTCCCATAGTTGAGGGAGCTACACGCCGTCCTGCAGGCCTCGCTGCCAGTCGCCGTTCTACCCTAGTGTGGGGGGCTTGCCGCTGTGGTGTCGAAACTGACGGTGGGGTTGACTTAGACGCTGACTTGGAGATGGTGCGGGAGCTGGCGGCTGCAAACTCCCTCCTTTATCCTCGGAGTCGAACTCTCGGTAGCGGTGTCCACTAGCCATCCTGCTCCTCCAAGGCAGGAAAACGGCAAGAAACCAAATCAAACGTAGTGCTCCTCTACCTAGTACATTAGCTGTCGGTGTGTGTACACCGTATGCAAGGATCCTGATGGACCCCTTTTGTGAGTTCGGCCGGGGGTGAATGCGTTTGACTGGTCGTATGTTGATCAACAAGTAAATGCAGTAGGGGGTTTTTTTACAGGTTCAGACCGCACGGTGGCGTAATACTCTACTCCTATTGTGTTCTTGGTTTCTTGATCATTGGTGAGAAGTGCTTACAAGACTTAGACTCTCAGAGTTTGTTTTTGCCCCCCTTTCCTCTTGGCCTTGGCTATCTCCTTATAGCTCTTGGAGGAATACCACAGTTGCCGAACTATGGAAATAATGTACGCCATTACAGAATTAGGTATGGTGGGTTTTGCCACCCTCTGATCGGTGGGCCAGCTTGCCGTGCTCTTGTGGCCCCCCTCGAGGCTGGTCCAGAGTGAGAGCACAGTTGCCCGCCAGGCGTTCTGTCGTAGCCGTCGAGTGCTTGCTGGGGAAGATTGGACTTGCCATGCTGGTTGTGGGCCCCTCCTATCAGCCTCCTGCAGAAGTAGGTGAAACACAGTAAGTCTGGGCAGGTGGCGCAGTAGTCAACCGTGCCGCCTGCTAGCCCATGCCTCCTGCCAGGAAAGCGTAATGATGGCGCACGGTGAGGGTGCATAGCCGTCTTGTCTCCCACGCCGCACGCTCGGTAGATATACGCCTCGTCACCCTTAATTGATGAAGCGCGAGAAGACTGAAGCGAGGCAGCACGCACTGTTGCGTCGTCATTAATACCCCTGCCTCCGTGTCAACCTCGAGCTGCTTGGGGAAACCGAGCTCGGGGGCGGGGCAAGGTTGTGCCTCGAGCTCGACTACGTGCTCGGGACCTGCCCCGAGCTCGACCCTTGAAGCTGCGGGCTCAGGGCCTTACTTCCTGGACCTGGGAAACCCTAGGCGTGACTTTGTAACTGCCAGAAGTTGCGTGTACAGCCCTTGGTACTGTGATGATATGGTGCCAGTTTTTCCCGAACCACCGGTGGTGGGAGCCCTAGTTCCCACATCACCGACAGGGACTAATGGGGTGATGGGGCCCGCCAGAGATATCATATGGAGTAATGAGTAAAAATCACCTTTTATATTTTCTAAGTAGCTATATTTAGAATAAAATTTAAACCTAGTTCTATATTTAGGACGGAGAGAGTACATAATCATATGAGAAAGCTCGTAAAAAACAATTTGGACACCGTATACTCGTATCGCTTAAAAAGGCAATATTTTGAGCTCTCTAGCAATTGACATGGAATTGCAACTGCACAGAACATAGGAATGGCTATGATCAGTTTTAGATGATGTGGCTCATGTTGAATTTATAGCAATAACTATACTAAGTGTGTTCTAAATGCATATAACATGTGAATGTTTTTTATCAAAATATTTTCTAGATGATGTGGATAAATATATATTTAGTTTTTGGCTCCAACGGTATAGGATATATAGATTGGGCCCGCTATACAGGCAGTGAACTAATCAGTTTGTTAGTATCAATCGAATGCTACCAACCACCCTATCTTCATCAACGGTTGGCAACCTTTTGTTTAGAGAAAATTATCTGTATACCTTAAAATATGTAGCTAATTCCTTCCATGTCTTTCAGTTTTGTCCCATCATTTTTATACTCGCGACTTTCTATATTAATCCTCTATAGGCTGCAAGCAGTTTCCCTGACGTAAAGTCAGAGGGACACGCCTCACTGACATATGAGGCCTACCCTTATTGGCCCACGCGTCAGTGGCACATGTCCATCTGATCTACATTAGGGGAGCCTCGTCCCTATACGCCCATTCTATTGGTTGATCGTTTATTTTTTTAAAATGACCATACTGCCCTTAGTTTATATATTACAAAGTAATAAGTGTTCTCACTAAATAACAATTTTCATGTTTGAAAACATATTAGAGCGGTTGAAATACAAATTCAAAATTGAAGTTTTGCATTGAATATGAAAACCAAAATTTTAAATATAAAACAATTTCGACAATTTTTGCATAAAGTGACAATAGTGCAAGAAGGTGAACTGCAAATTCATTCAAAAATTCCTTTTCAAATTTGATGCAAGTTCCACAAATTGGTGAGATTTCAATGAAATTATTTTTCAAATTTTGTAAATTTTAATGAAATTACTTTTCATTTTTTGAAATTTTAATGAAATTACGTTTTAAGTTTTTGAAATTTTAAGGAAATTACTTTTTAAGTTTTTGAAATTTGAAACTGCATATTCAGTAATTTATTCCTTACTGTTTTTTCACAACCCAAATAATTCCTACATAGAACATTTCTAATTTTTAGTAATATGCCAAGGGCAATAAAGTCATTTCTAAAAAATAACCATCAACTAACGGATGGGACATGTAAGGGATCCAAACAAATATATTCAGGGGTATATACAGGATCAAGCAAATCTCAAGGACGTAGAAATGATCGCATGAAATTTTAGGGTCCTATAAAGAATCGATCCTTTCTTTTACTTCTTGGCTCTCACTGTGGATCTTGCTCTCTATTCTTGTGTTCATGTTGAAAAGGAGCTACCCCTGCCCCGTCTAACCTGCTCCGTCTCCGGCGGCACTCGCTGCCATATCCGCAACAGTCGGATGTCGCTCTTAACTGGTCGCTTTCATTTTTCAACCATTGCCAACACCGCCCATCGCTGGTACTCCCACCCATGGTTCCGGCGACGCCACCACTGCTTCGCCGTACCACCCTCACTGCTGGTCTGCCGCCACCCAAGGCCTCCCTCTATACATCGGTCCCAATGGAGCTAGACTCCTCCATGTCGACCCCTCCCCTCCCCTTAACCCACCCCTCCCACCCTTTTCCCACCCTAGTGTTCTAATACAGCCGTTTGCTATCACCGGGGAAGAAGCTAGCTCAATTAAAGCGGCTTGTTGGCACCGAAGGATGAGTCGGCGTTGGATATTAAGGAGACAGAGAATGATCATAGGATTAAGGGAGGATGGAGGTTGAAGAAAGGTTCATGGCCATTGGATCTCAATCCAACGGCTTGGCAAATCGATTGATCTTTTCAAGAATTGATGGATAGCAAGCTGGTACTTACTGACTTTTTGCTCACTCGTATCTTGTGTGTTGAGCCATGTATTTGTAGGAAGGTAACTCATTTCTTTCTCCCCTTCTATATCATCCTCATCAGCAAAATGATTATACGAAAAACAAAATAGATATACATAAGATGCCTTATTATTAATAAGCATTGCGTATATCGTAAAGACCGGTAAGTCATAAATCGCAACTGAAAGAGTAGCACATCTTGAAGTGATCAAGTCATAACTCGTACTAAAAACAGTGATTGATTGATAAGCAAAGGGCACGTGAAGGAAGTTCAATCACATGCCTGTTTTATTTGCACGGGCCTGTTGATGATGGATATGATGATAGGCGATTATGAGTTTATAAGAAAATTTTTAAGGGCACAAATGAATGAATTAACTATTGTAAATTCGAAAAATTATTTTTAAAAAGGGTATTCTAAGAAATACTGATGAAAAAGTTTTTTATAAAAATCAGAGCTTAAAAAGTGCGCTCGTGATTAGTCCAGGATTTAAGGCGTAAACAAAGCAGAAGGTCAAAAGCTCAATGCAATAGAAACCTGAAAAATGCAACCTGTGAATTTGAACTTTCAGCTAAGGTGTAAACATGTTTATCAGAAAAGAACCTATAAATGTGAACTTTCCTCTTAATAGTTGGAACATTCACAGATAGACTAAGCACTTGCTTGCCCATGAAATTTTCAACACAAAGATTGAATATTCAACCGAAAATTTGCAACCATCACGCCACTGATTATTCAACACAAAAACTGTATATTGAACCAAAAATTTACGATCATCAAGTAGCTAGGGCTAGAAGAAAATAATGTAGAACAACAACTTACATGGAAAAGTCTTTTTTGTCAATCGAGTGGACATACGCTCGTTTCATACATCTCACCCAAAAAATATCGCAAAATTTAAAAAATATGGTAAGATATATCACTACATAAACATACAACTTCAAATTCGACCTACACAAATAAAAACAAAAATAACAAATATAGATATAAAAAATGCGTACTATTCACAGTAGTGTATCACTTTCACTGGGTGAAGAGTAAGAACCCTGGTCTACTGATAGACATATTGGTTCACTAGTTAGATTAGTAGATGCTTATTTCACTGAAAGGTCTGATTTCTTCTAATTTTGGGTTGCCTATTAAAGAAAAGAAAGCATGTTACCTTTAGGTCAGACTGGCTTTAGTCTCGGTGGAAGCACTTTGACCAAATCTATAACCCTCATTAGCAGATTCATTTTCAATAGTTTCCTTGATCAAACTAGAGGTTACCAAGGAACCATGCACAGGAAATTCGAACCACTCTTGGTCATATTTCTTTTTATATAGAAATAGAGCAAGCCAAGACACTATAAACTGAAAAAACTATTTGGCGCTTTAGCTTCGCGACCCAATGATTTTTCCGGTTGGCATGCACTGAACCACTTTTATCAAAGATCCAGTCTTTCGTAGGACAAGTGTACTTCCTAATCGAAGATTCTCGTCTCGTTCCACTTTGCTTGCCTATACAAGTCCTATTCCTACTAGTCAATAGCAGTTTTTTTCATTCTTCTCATTGGGTGTTTGTTTGGGGATAGAATAGTTTGAAGTGTTATGCTTTGGTATGTTTGACTGTGTATGTAGTCGTTCTCTAGTGTTTATGCTGGAGGATCCTGATGTCCCAGTAAATTGATCTTTATACAGGTTTGGCACACGGACGGATGGATCCAGTTGGAATTGTTGTTCTCTTTGCTGTTGTGCCAATCGATCTTGAAAACAATTCTTCATGCATACGGAGATCAGCTCGAACTCACACATTCCATCCTCATGCTCTGCTGATGAACTGGCCTTTCCTCAACTCCATTCGAATCGATCAAAAATATGCATCTTTTTAGGCTTCTATTGAATCGAGAAAATTGTTATATCTTTTTGATTTTTGATACATATAAGGTGTTTTTCCTATGGATAATGCATAATCGAATTGTTTTAAGTGAATTTGCGTCTCTTGCAAAGGTACTCCATCAGCTCTATAGTCCTCAATAAAGTTTAAAGCAATTCTTGGTAACCCATCCTTGGAGGCATTTCACACTATTTTCTCATTTTTGGGCTATTAGTCCTCAATTTACAGAATATCATGTTGTATTTATTATTTTTATTTGTATTTGTAAACATCCTCTAATTTTGAAACTTACATGTTTGTTGTATTTTTATTATATTGTATAAGTCAAATTTTGATATCAATCTAATCCTTTCCATTCTTGTTTTTCAAAATTTTTGATAGCTTTCTATACGACAATGTATCAAAATGATCTGCCCTCATGTTCATTCACAGTGAAAAAAACTGTTTCCACTTACCATATAGCCTTAGCTCTCTTACTGTAGGCAATTTCCTCTTTTATGGTGGTCTGCACTTTGCCAAGTAACTAAAATCGTTGCCTTGTACGTAACCGGCACCCACCCGTTTGCACAACAAATCAAGTGTGAGCGCTATATATTGCAAGAAGTTTTTATGCTCGAAAATAGATACTCCTACACCAGTAGGCATTGGTCGCATGGATTTGATTATATATTTAATAACCTTTGATATTTTTGAGCTCAGCAATTCTTCTAAAACATTTCAGCTTACAAATCACCTCATATTTTATAAGTATAAGAGGGAAGTCTGACTTTAGGATCTCCGCCTTTCCTTCTTCATGCGTCTAAACCCGTTAGCATTCAGCTAGCCAGCCCGGCTATCACCCATCATTCCCGTGAAAACAGATAATCAGATATGTATGAATCCTAGCAAGATCCTCTGTGTATCGTAATACCCGAACCTCGATTCCAAGACCACGCTTAGCAAGCACGGTGTACAGTTCAGACTATGCTTCTTTGTACTACTATCTTTCCATATCCTCTTCCACTGCCTGCCACTATCTCTTTGTCTAACCCCTGGTCGGTCGGTGATCCGTGCATAGAGATCGTCCTAGAGACGCTGCTCCCGTGCTTGATCTACAAACTAAGCTGAGCTGTGCAATCTCCAACACTCCCGGCGGGAGTCGCCAGTTCTCACTCACCTCGAGTCGGACCGCTCGAACAAGCCGCAATGATCGACGCATTTTTCAGGTATTCTCGAAAATCGTATCGGCACAGAAAACATACTCTCATTCTCTCTC